>SJYA01000065.1:1384365-1446303 GCA_006410615.1 Neotragus moschatus | reverse complement strand
CTGGTGGGGGGGGGAGGGGGCGGGGGGTCCGGGCGCCTCTGTATTATTGATGAAGTGCTGAGCTCTTCTGGGGTCCCTTCTGGCCTCTTCTCCCTGCCCTCTCTTCACTCCTGGGCTCTTCCTGCCTAGAGCTCCGGGGTTGGCGTGGGTGCCGCGGGCGCACTGCTCAGCCCCGCAGCGCTGCGGACACAATGGGGAGAGGCGGGCATAGCCCGCCGGACTGGCGAAGCAGGAAGCGCAGTGAGGCAAGCTCGCTGCCGCAGCCCGGGCGGCTGTTCCGCCCGGGGGTTCCAGCGCTGCGGAGGCCGCTTGCACCCTGCAGCCGCATGCCGCGAGGTCCCCGAGGGGCCGGCGCAGGACGTGCACACCTGGCCGCAGAGGTCCTGCGTTATCCTTCCAGGGGTCACTGTGCCGCAGGCAGGCAGGTGGGATAGGCAGACGGGATCCTAAAACATCTCAGCCCAGCCCGGGGTCTGAGCTGCAGGCGCTAACCGTAGCGTGACCCCCGAGTCCCAGCGGGACCTGCACTCTAAGGGTAAAGAGGGACGACGAGGAAAGAAGCAAAGCGCTAATGAGGCTTCGAGAAGAGAAAGGCAGCAAGTGATTTGGGCCAATCCTGGTCATGGGCTAGGGTTTTTGTGATTTGGGCCAATCCTGGTCATGGGCTAGGGTTTCCTTGGCTCTTTTAACTGGGCTTGCCTTAGATGCGGCTTTGAAATGCGCTTCCTAACCTTTCTGCGGCATGAAGGGGCAGGCTTCTGCAAGCCGGAACTCACTGGAGACTCCTCCTAGAAATGAAGGAAGGAGGTGGCCGGGCTGGGGGACTTCTTTTGGCAGTGTCATTTAACCCTGACCTCATCACCTCCCACCTTTTCTTACCCCCACCGGGAGTTGCCTGACCTTGTATATTCCCCTGGATCATCGGCTCTGTTTCTTTATAAGTGATTTTTACCAAGCTCTGTGTTACAAAGTCTCTCTGTGAAGGGACTGTGTATTTCCAAGTAGTGGTGGGAGATTGTTTAATCCGAAGGTGTATTGCCAACCCTCGCCTGAGCACTTGGAGGAAGGGGCAGAAATTCAGGACCTATGTAATGGTTCACACGGGGATGTTGGTTGATTGAAGGGGATCTTCCAGAGGAAATAACACTCTTCTGAGCACGTGGGATATGACAATAATATCATTGCATTACATTTCATTGTGGTTGTTTGCCAAATAGGATGTAATATTAAACATAATATTTTGGGAATCCACTCTTGTATAAGGCAGACAACTAGAAACCTGGCAGCTAGGCTTTAAAACCCAAATTGGATGCTCTTAGGACAGAGTATTTTGAGCGACTTAGTTTTCCAGCCATATCCTGGTATCTCCTCTATATCTTGAGGAGGTACATGTAGCTCTTTAGAAAGCATACAGCTTTTCTGGAAGGCATACAGCGTCTTGATTTTATTAAAGGGGCTTATTAAAGGATCTGCTGGTGTTCTAGCAACCTCCTCCCTTTCTTTCCAAAACCAGAAAAAATACCAAAATCAACAGCAGCAACTCAGAACATATACCTAGGGAGTAGGAGGACTTTGTTTCTTAGGTATCTAGCTTTTTCCCAAAAGAGAGGGACAAGATAAAGCTGAAGAATAAGTAGGGAGTGAGGGCGTATTTTGCCATGGATTTTGGACTTGCTCTAACCTTTCTCCATGTATCTTTTGCTTTATGCGTCTTGTATAATCTGAAGAACTGAAGCACAGTGACACAGCTGCAGATCCCTGACAGAGGCTTGCTCTAGAAAACAGCTGTTAATCACATTTGCTATAATTTCCCACTTACTTCCTTTTACTTCCCTTCCCTTACCCTGTCCTTGAACCAATGTTATCATCTTCTAGGCTTTCTCTGGCAAAAGGTTAGTGATTTCCAGCAGTAGAGCACTTCTGAGTGTGGGTTGGAGGAGAGACTCTGAGCTGCCCAGAGAGTCATAGGTTTAAAGCTGGCTTTCTCTTGCCCTATATGGTACACAGTAAAGAACAATATCCTAATATCTCCAAAGAGAATTATGGTGATTTGTATAGGTCTTTTATTTTAAATTTTAAGATTTAATTCAAACAAAAATAGCATTGATCAGAAATGAAAGGGAAGCTATACCCTTACATGCTGTATTTGGAAACTAACATTAGACTCAGCTGAGTGATCACACCTTTTGGCATTGTCTAAATTTGATACATTAGGAGTTATTTTTATTTAGGCAAGATTTAATATGTTACTTACATTATAAGATTAAACAATTCAAGACACTGCAAAGATGTGAATTTTAACAGAAAAAAGCAAGACAGCAAAGCTAGCCCTTGGCAGCTTGATAAATGAGCAGGTGCAATGCACCATTTGAAACGTAACTTGAGGTGAGGTTCCATCCAATACGCTAGAGAATGAACCCTTCCTTATCACCCAGAAAACTCAACTTATTTTTCTCTTTCTCTGAGATCTGTGAGTTCAGAAAGAAAAACATAATAGTATTTAGTAGGCAGGAATTATGACCTGGTCACTTTATCATTTATCTCTATAAATTTGCTATTGAATTGAGTGAGCAATATTGATACATTCATGTTTATACCTAAAACATAGTTCTATATGGACCAGCCAGTTATCTTAATCCTATAGGAAATAAAGGTCCTAGAAGAGTAACTGGGGAAATTGTAGACACAGTGTTAGACACTCTTGTTACCACAGATATTGCATTAAATCCTTACAGTACCCTTTTGAAGTAGACTTTATTAGATTTCTTTAACTGATGAAGAGAATGAATCTCATAGAGGTTAAACAAAATATACATAACCATTGAGCAAATAAAAGGCAGATTCACTATTAGAAACAAGCTCTTTTTTATAGCATAGTACATGCTTTTCCTGCATGCCATGGACCTATTGTTTCCCCTAATATTAAAAAAAAAATTTTAATTGTGTTTCAGCAGTTATAATTTCTGAATCTCTTAAATATCTTTTTTTCCATGTCCAAACCATTTTTTTCATTCCCCCCAGATCAATCATCTATAAAGCGTATTAACAACTTTCCAAGGATGTCACAACCATAGCTTCTTTAATATGAAAGCTCCACCTCTTAACCCCTACCCTAACTGTACTGTCATCTTTCAAAGTCAGAAAACAGGAATGAAACATCATTTGCTTTGATATGTGGACAAATATAGCCAAGCTGTCTGGGAAGAATCCATCAAGTAATTTTCAGATTGAAAATTGTGAAAGTCTACCTTCACATTTCTGCACACATGGCTTCTCTGATCTGGAAGAGTCTCCCTTTCTCTTGGCTAAACTCTATTCATTCATCTACAAGACTGATATTTCTCCTCCACTAAGAAATTTCTCTATCTATTCCAACCCTCATAGTTTTTACCCACCTCTGAAATTCCCAATCAATTCTGTCTGCCATGGTTTTAATTTGTATTATATATTTTACATAAATTATCTGTCAACTATAATTTTCTATTTTCTAATTATGGTACTAAATTTAGGCCTTATTGTCTTCTCATTCTCTTGAATCACCATAGATAGTATGATGCATATCTAGAGCTTTAATAATGAAATCAAAAATTTATATCTTTAGTCCCTACATTTTTCCTGAATGCCATGTCTATATTGTCAAGGAATTACTTGACATCTTCATGTAGAGACAAATTACAAATATTTTAAAAGAAAAATATAATAGAAGAAACCATTTGAAGCCACATACATTATCTCTCTTGCCACACTGCTCTTTTACTCTGATTTCCGGTCATAAGTAGCACATTGCGCTTCCAGCCATCTTTGATATATTCCTCTGGCTTCCCTGGGGGCTCAGATGGTAAAGAATTCACCAGCAATGCAGGAGACCCGAGTTCAACCCCCATGTCCAGAAGCTCCTCTGGAGAAGGGAATGGCTACCCACTCCAGTATTCTTGCCTAGAAAATTCCATGGACAGAATTCCATGGCAGGTGATAGTCCATGGCATCACAGAGAGTTGGACATTGACTGAGCAACTAACACTTCACTGCCTTATCAACTACATTCAAACAGTGAAAAGAAAATGTACTGATGACTTTCTTTTTCTTAATCCTAATCTCTTCTTCCCAAAGACAGACCTGCCACCCGTTCCTACTCATGTTTCTTAGGATCCTCCTTCTAAGCCTTCACCTCACCTCCATTCTTGCCCCACTTGAATTCATGTACATTATGTGTGCAAAGTCTTCTTTCTAAGGCACACTCGATGAAATCCAAACCCCTTATCATATTATTCAAGGTACTCAATCTTCTGGACCCAGAATTCCTCTCTTTAGTCTTCAACTTTCACTCATAGCTCAGTTGGTAAAGAATCTACCTGCAATGCAAGAGACCCTGGTTTGATTCTTGGGTTGGGAAGATCCCCTGGAGAATGGATAGGCTACCCGTTCCAATATCCTTGGTAAAGAATCTGCCTGCAACGTGGGAGACCTGGGTTTGACCCCTGGGTTGGGAAGATCCCCTGGAGAAGGGAAAGGCTATCCACTTTAGTATTCTGATCTGGAGAATATAGTCCATGGAGTCACAAAGAGTCAGGCACAACTGAACAACTTTCACTTTGCCAATCACTGTGAAAATCGACTTTCATTTTCTCAAATATTCATGATGTGTCATAACTTTCTGCTTCTGTTTATGCTAGAACTTCTGTCCAGATTAGTTCTCACTTTCTTGATTTTTGGGTGACCTTTGAAAATATGAATCAGTCATCACTTCTCTTTTGAAGAGCTTCCTGTTAAGCAAATAGATTTAAATCTTTTTATCCTCTCAATAATAGCTCCAAAATTCCATTGCATTTGTTTATTCATTTCCAACATGAGACTGTGAATTCTTTGAAGTATCTTTTCTCAAACTTTGTCCATTGAACCAAGAAGACCTCCAAATTAACAAAAATGACACTTAAAATACTACTCCTTAGATTCCTTATCTCTGCTAGATTTAATACATTAGAACAAATGGGATTCTGGAATCTACATTTTAGCAAGCATTTCAGGTGTAACTAGGCACTTAAGAGTTTATTACAATGATTATTTCTCAGCCTAGCCAGGTCATATGGAGATTAATTGAGCAGTAGGGGGAGGAATCATCAGCATAGCTTCTTATGTCTTATCGAGAGCTATGAGCGTAGTTTCTTAGATTACTGTGTTTCAGAGAAAGATTTGATTAGACAGTATAGTCAGTTAAATTATATGATTCATTCTTACCGAAATGAGAGGCCTGCATCAGAAAGGCACCCCTCTCAAGAACAGAGTTTTAAAAGCAACCTAAGATGGCCTTTAAGAGTTGAAGTGCTGCCGTTCAGAGTACTTGGAACTTAATGACTCTGCCTTTTTATTATCATGTCATGTTCACTTGGCAAAGACAGATAAAATGCTGAAACAAATGTCTGTGAGTTACCACCCAGATTAATTATGTATTAAACATAAAATTGAAGCCCTCAATGTCCTTTTTCAGGCTGCATTTCCCTCCAAGAGGTAACCAATGTACAAATTTGATGTGATGATTCCCATACCATTCCTTGTGAATTTACTATGTGTATTATCTCCCTTCAATCATACAGTATTATATTAAGTAAGTATAATATTTATAAAACCTGCAGCATACTATATACCTCCTTGGAAATATAATTTCATGTGATTTTTTCAAGTTGGTATAGAATGATCAACTTCATTAATTTTTATTACTGTGTAGTACTTCATTTTCGGAGAAGGCAATGACATCCCACTCCAGTACTCTTTGCCTGGAAAATCCCATGAACAGAGGAGCCTGGTAGGCTCCAGTCCATGGGGTCACTAAGAGTCAGACACAACTGAACAACTTCACTTTCACTTTTCACTTTCATGCATTGGAGAAGGAAATGGCAACCCACTCCAGTGTTCTTGCCTGGAGAATCCCAGGGACGGGGGAGCCTGGTGGGCTCCCGTCTATGGGGTCGTACAGATTCGGACATGATTGAAGCGACTTAGCAGCAGCAGTACTTCGTTTTATAAACCTACTACAATTAACTTTTTCCTGTCTCATTAGTGGGCTTCCCTGATAGCTCAGTTGGTAAAGAATCTGCCTACAATGCAGGAGACCCTGCTTCGATTCCTGGGTTGGAAAGATCTGCTGGAGAAGAGATAGGCTACCCACTCCAGTATTCTTGGCCTCATTAGTAGGCATCTCTATGCCTACTATTTCTAATTTCTAATTTCCCACTTTAATAAACACCATATAAATAATCATTCTGAATTATTACATTTATTGTTGTGCAAATATTCAAGATTTTTTTAAGGTATATGCTTATGAATGAAACTGATTGATAATGTGGAATTTACATCTTTCCTTTTTTCAGATACTGCCGAAAACGCAGGTAGGCTTTCAGCATTTGCAATTTGCAAGTACATTCATGAGAACTACCATTCTATCTACTCTTGCCAACATTTAATATTGTTACTTTTTAAGTGAGTGAATGAATGTCGCTCAGTCACGTCTGACTCTTTGCAACCGCAAGGACTGTAGCCCACTAGGCTCCACTGTCCATGGAATTCTCCAAGCAAGAATATTGGAGTGGGTTCTTCCCAAACAAGGCATCAAACCCAGCTCTCCTGTTTTATCTATTTTTTTGCTTCCTTTTGGTCTTTACCCTACTGGGCTCTTTGGGAACTGTGCATATATATGTGTAACAGCATCTTCCATACCTCCTCATTTTAGCTTAGTCTGGATTTGAAGAGCCAAAACAGGAAAACACTTAAGAGGATCTGAGACTCTAACAGAGAAATAAATTAGAGCTGCTGTTTCTTTTAGCTTTCCTTTCCTGTTCTTTATTATTTTTTAAATGTAATCTATCATTTTATCAACCTTCATCATTTCATACTGTAAGGAAGTGAAATCACTAAAGGCATATAACCTTATGAATCTGCTGAGTGTGTGAAATTGTTACTTTTTAAAATTTATCAGTTGCATGGTTTTTATTTGTCTTCTTTGATTATATGTGCAGTGAGCATCTTTCCATTGAAAATTCACATTTTCTCTACTGTGAATTGCTTAGCCATATATTTTACAGGTACTGAGGCTTTTATCTTTCTCTTATAGATTTATTAGATATCTCTTTATTCTGTATTCTAATCCATTTTTAATATATGCATTGTCAATATTTTTTCCTCAGCTCTATCTTATATTTTTCTTTTTTTAACCTAGTGTCTTTTACTAAATATATATTAGATATATATACACACCTATATATATATACATGCATATATTTATTGTGTTTCATTAAAAGTAATACAAATTTTTCATTATGGCTTCTTCTTATTACATCTTACTTTAGAAATCATTTCTTATCATGAAATCATAAAATATTCTCATATGTTTTTTCCCAAAAGCTTTTAAAATTTTGGTTTTTACAATCAGGTATAAGATCTATCTGGAACTGGTTTTTGTTTCCACATGCTAAGAAAATGAATCTGAATATACAAATGTTCCATGTGTGGATGAATTACTTTTTTTGCTTGTAAGACTACCTAGCATTTGTCCTCATTTGAGACATTTTTCTGGTCATTTCTGTCAGGTTGGTATGTGGATCGTCTTCTTACTGAATCATTACAGTTTTAACGAACCAGAATTAAAAGCATTAATTAAGATTTCAACCAAAATAGTTGTATATTCAATCAGAATTAAAGAATTGCCTGTTATGACAAACTGTATAATCTTTTTAAATAGTATGGGAAACTGCTCATGTGTAATAAGCTATGCCTATAATCATTCATTTTAGTTTTAGTTCTTTATAGAGCATATTAATTAATATCCCAGAGAAGTACTCTTTTTTTCATAGGACTCTAGCAAAGGTAGATCTTAGAAATATACTTCAATAGATCAAAGTAAAAATCATGACTCACTCTAGGATGAAGCATGATTGACCATTTGCAAGGTGAATTATAAGCCAGAGACAGAGCATTTTAGCACAATAGCCAAGAGTTTCTGATCAATGTGTAGTTGAATAAGCACTCTAAAATATTAGTCCAATCACAAAAATTTAGAATGGAAATTGTTGTAGTGCTCTGCAGCATAGTATATTAGTATACTATGGACATAGTATATTAAACTTTACTCTGGAATGAGAATCTAAGAGGATTGTAAAACAACTACAGCTTCTATACCCTCATAGGCTGTTTCTGTAATAATTTGCTTTTTATTCTGCAGTGAACAACAGAATAGCAAACAAACATGGTTTGTGCTAAACAAGTCTGAGATTATGTAAGTATTGAGTAGTTATTTAAGAGGGTTTAAGATTGACCTACTTTAGCCAATGAGAGAATCTTTTATTTATTAGTTCCCCAGAAGAAAGGTAAAATTAAAAAAGTTAAAAAAAACCTCTACATCAGATACAAACTACAACCAAGCCATTAATTTCAAGTCTTTTTAATTGGAGCTCTTTATGATTGTGTTGATGGAGGAAAAGAACTGTTTTAGGAAATGAACAAACTCACGATGCACTCTTGCTTATTCATTCTTTTGTTGCCTCTATGTGTGTTTCAAGTCTGAATTACTCCAGTGTATTGCTTTTCACACTCATGTTCTGGATTACCCTTCTAACTTTTTTCCATTTCTCTCACTTCTGCCTAGGGGTAGCATCTCTTTTAATATACCTCACACTTCACTATCCTTCAACACACTTCACTATCCTTCAACACACTTCACTATCCTTCAACACACCAACTCATTGCCTTTGCCTTTCTCTCTACTTTAAATAGCTTTTTTCTTCTCTGTCTAATGAAAAGAGTCATCATCCTTAATCATCCATAATCATATGATGATTCATATGATTCATATATTATGATGACTCATTATATAACTTAATATAACTTAACTTCAAAGTATAACTTAATTATTACCTCTTTTTGAAAACATTTTCTAATTTCCCCCCAGGAAGCTAGTCTTTCATTTGTGTTTCAGTAGGTCGTAGTACTTACATGTATTACTCTTTATTACAAGAAATATTTATGTGTTTTAATGACCAAACTTTGATAAAATAGGAGAAAGATGATAACCGATTTCATAGTGTATTCAGCTAAAGCTTCACTGTCTAACACTCTGACCACTAGTTGTTTATGCCTAGTAAGAACTTAGAATATAGCGAATGTGACAGGGGAACTGAATATTTAATTATATTAATTCAAGTTGAATTATTTTAAATTTCAGTTGAAATAGTAACATGTTACATAGTCAGTAGTCACATATATCTAATGGCTAACATATTCGGTATGGCAGATATAAAATATCTCTGTCATTGTAGATGCTTTTACAGTAGAATTTAGGACAAATGAATGAATGGATGAATAAATTCTACAGGACAGGCTACTAACATTTGCTTTGCAATGGACAGATGCCATTGCGTTGGATTGTATCTATGATTGTGTTTTGAGGATCATTCCACAGTTTTATGGAGAGAAACAGATAATCTCAACTTGACCAAGAAGGTAATAACAATATAAAACATCAAAGAAATCAAAGGGAGTATTCAAGTTTATCTTTGGTGAATTCCTTAGATATTTGCCCAAGACACACTTACCTAAGATGGCAGTATAGCAAACATCATCTTTGAAGACAAAGGCATGCAAGAATAGCATTGAGCCAGAGGTATTAATTCTATCCCTTAAGGCTGAGATTTCTTCAGATGAGGAACTTAATTTTATATTAATATATAAATACAAACTTAATTTTATGTTAACTCACCTGAAACATTAGGTGACTATTATCCAAAAAAGTGAAAGAAAGAAAAACTAACAAACAAAAACCCAACTGTTGATAAGGATGTGGAAGCACTGGAACTGCTGTGCATTAACGATGGGAATGTAAAAGGATGCAGTCACTATGAGAAATAGAATGGTGGCCCCTCCAATCTAAGCTGAATTACCATAGCCTCTAGCAGCCCCATGAAAACAGTGAATGCAATAGATAGTTTTACTGCCATGCTCATATTGACATTATTCACAATTCCCAAAAGGTAAGAAGAACTGAAATATCTTTCAACATAGAAAGGGATAATCAAAATGTGTTATATACCTACAAGTGAATATTATTCAGTCTTAAAAGGAAACAGTCTCTGCTGCTGCTGCTGCTGCTAAGTTGCTTCAGTCGTGTCTGACTCTGTGCGACCCCATAGATGGCAGGCCACCAGGCTCCCCTGTCCCTGGGATTCTCCAGGCAAGAACACTGGAGTGGGTTGCCATTTCCTTCTCCAATGCATGAAAGTGAAAAGTGAAAGAGAAGTCGCTCAGTCATGTCCGACTAGTAGTGACCCCATGGACTGCAGCCCACCAGGCTCCTCTGTCCATGAGATTTTCCAGGCAAAAGTACTGGAGTGGGGTGCCATTGCCTTCTCCCAGTCTCTGATACATGGTGCAATATAGATGAATTTTGAAAACATTGTGTTAATTGACATTGTAAGACATAAAAGAATAAAAACTGTAGGACTCCACTTACATGATGTACTTAGAATAGTCAGATCCATAGAGACAGTAAGTAGAGTAGTGGTTATAAGGGCTGAGGTAGGAAGGAATGGGAGTTATTGTTCAATGAGTATAACCTTTCAGTTTAAGATGATGAGAAAGTTCTGGAAGTGGATAGGAGTGATGGTTCCTCAACAATGTGAATGTATCTAATGCCACTTAGTTGTATACTTTAAAAGGTAAAAATGTTAAACTTTATGATGTGTATGTTTTACCACATGAAAAATTATTTTGATAAATATTTATTAAGGTAATGTGTGGTTAGACACCTTCATCTCTCAGAAAAATATTCATTCTTCCAATGTGGCCTCTCAATGCCTTTTAGAATGTTAAACACAACCCCACAGAATAGTCTCTCTGCTTATTAATATTGAGAAAGGTGATCAGCCAAAAGAAATTTTATAGACAATGAACACACATGCAGTGCATCTGGTCTGTGGGATGTACTTTATTAAACAAGCACATTTAATAGAGGGAGAGAAGAAACCCTTAACAGTGGGCATCGTGCTTCTGGATATGACAGCTGCTGAGGTGTGATGGAGGTTTTGGAATGAAATCACTGCACAACTGGATGCAGGGAAGTAAATGTGAAGCCCAGGAGGACTTTGTGTTGGGGTTGATACAAAGTGGCCAGTAGGCAAACCCTTAGCCACCTGCACATGCAAACTGCTAGATCAAAGACCAAATGATCAAATGGGATTACTCCAGTGACACAAATGTATGCGGTTATTGTGAATTGCAGATTATGGAGCATATGCTCCTTTGCTGACTCCTGGGGGGCAGGATGTATACAAGGAAAGGTCTTACTGTAGTGGTGGTAAGAACACTGATTGCTCTCAGTGCTGGGAAAAAAGCAAGAGTCATATCCTCCCCTTTTGTGTTTTCTTTCCTTAATGTGATGATTTATCCCTTTTATATAATATTGTTTTAACCCACCCTTCTATTCTATACCATTAAATTTTCTAGGCAGGTGCAACTTGGCATCTAATGGATAACTCTTCTTCATAGTTGATCTATCATACATAAAAAGGATCCTGAACACACTGCTATATTTAAAATGGACAACTGATGAGGACCTACTATATAGCAAAGGAACACTGCACATGTTCTGTAATAACCTAAATGGGAAAATAATTTTAAAAAAGATAGATTCATGTATATGTATAAGTGAATCACTTTGCTGTACCCTTGAAAAACTAACACAACACTGCTAATCAACTATGCTCCAATGTGAAATAAAAATTAAAAGCAAAAACATCCTGAAATTTACTTTACGTGGTACATTACTCAAAGACAAAGATATTCATATACCATGCAAACAGACCTTGAGCTGTGTAAATTATTTTTCTAGAATCCCAGGGACAGGGGAGCCTGGTGGGCTGCCATCTATGGGGTCGCACAGAGTTGGACATGACTGAAGTGACTTAGCAGCAGCAGCAGCAGCAGCAGGAGGATAGTAATACATTGGATTGACTCGGTTTTGCTCTTTTGCCAAATGCTGTTGATTGCAGGTGTTTTTCCACCGAATTGAATTCAGATTAGTGAGTGCAAGAGTGTAGAAAGAAGAGTCCAGTTTTATTAGTTTATTAGAATAATATTCTGACTAGACAGATTAATCAATCTTTTTCACTCTGAGCACAGTAAGATAATTTGGGGGTATATAGAAAGCTATGTTTAAAATGGTATGCTGGAATGAGAGCTTGAGCAGAGGTCAGGAAATATATCAGAAAATAATTTGTATATTTTTCTAGAGCTGTAGTTATAGCTAATATAATAGTGAATTGTATTTTATTTTACTTTAGTTGCTACTGCCAGAGAAGCAAAGAAATATTTTGTTATAAAGCCATACAGCTTTGCCTATCCTCCTACAGTTCACCTACTTTATGAAGGTGAACTTCATATTATTTATTTTACTTTAGTTGCTACTGCAAGAGAAGCAAAGAAATATTTTCTTATAAAGCCATACAGCTTTGCCTATCCTCCTACAGTTCACCTACTTTATGGATTTTTAATTGAGACACAGAAGGTATATAACATTGCACAATTTTAAGGTAATAAAATGTGAGTTGATACACTTATATAGTGCAAAATGATTACCACCATAGCATTAATTAACACCTTTATTACATGACATAATTACAATTTCTTCATTGTGATGAGAACATTTATGGTTCACTTGCAAGTGTCAAGTATACAGTACCATATTTTTAACTATAAGCACCATTGTGTACATTAGATTCCCACCTTGCATTTTCTTTCATCTTTCTTTCATTTTCACTCTTTCTCCATTAAGATTCTCCTCTCTTTCTGAAAGGAGAAATAATTTAAAATAGAAATTATCATACTAAGTAAATTAAGTCAGATAGAGAGAGACAAATATCATATTTTACTTATATGTAGAAACTAAAAAAAAAGATATAAATGAACTCATTTACAAAACAGAGACAGATTCAGGGACTTTAAAAACAAACTTATAGTTACCAAAAGGGAAAGGTGCCAGGGGAGGGATAAATTAGGAGGGAGGTATAAACATATAAAGAGTACTATATATGAAATAGATAGTCAGCAAGGATCTACTGCATAGCACGGGAAACTCTACTCCATATTCAGTAATAAGCTCAATGGGAAAAGAATCTATAAAAGAGTGGATATATATGCCTGTATGACTGGATCACTTTGCTGTACACCTGAAACTAGCATAATGGTATGAGTCAACTATACTGTAATAGAAAATAAAATGTGTCAGAAAGGAAAAAAAAAAAAGACATGACATAAAAATACATCAGGAAATAATAATAAATAGAAGAGATGACATAGAGAATACAGGAAATTTCCCATTGGATCTTTGTTTTACACTGAAATTCTTATCCTCCATTATTTACTTGCCCAGAATAAGCATGAACAAGTCATAGTTCACTTCACACATATTAAATACCAATCTCTGTGATGCAGGGTACTGGATGTTAAATGGCGTGGAAGTGAGTGAAAGTGATCTCCACCCTCAGTAAATTCAAGTTCTAGCATGGAGTAGCTCCCACCCAACAGTATCAGTGGGGTTTTCTCTCTGCTTTCCTCTCCACTTCTCTAATTATGTGTAACACCTGTTCACACACAGTTGTCTCAGAAAAATCTATTTTTCTTCTCTTCTAAGACAATCATTCTCATTGGCGGAAGAAGCTGTCCATTTTCCCCTTTCCTGTATTTTCAGCCTTTTCATTCACTGGCTCCTTTATTTATTTTTATAATTATTTCCACTCAAGGAAAACATGGAGAATCCCATGGATGGAGGAGCCTGGTGGGCTGCAGTTCATAGGGTCTCTAAGAGTCAGACACAACTGAGCGACTTCACTTTCACTTTTCACTTTCATGCATTGGAGAAGGAAATGGCAACCCACTCCAGTGTTCTTGCCTGGAGAATCCCAGGGATGGGGGAGCCTGATGGGCTGCTGTCTATGGGTCGCACAGAGTCAGACACGACTGATGTGACTTAGCAGCAGCAGCAAGGAAAATAAAAGTCCTTCAAAAAATTTTCCCTTAAAAATTTGTCTTAAGTCCCCTATATCTAGGTAAAATTGAGTCTGCTGGGGGGGGGGGCGGTGGGTGCAAAATGCTGTTCAGTCGCTAAGTCACGCCCAACTCTTTGTAACCCCATGGCCTGAAGCATTGTAAGTTCCTCTGTCTTCCACTATCTCCAAGAGTTTGCTAATGCTATCTAACCATCTCATCCTCTGCCATCCTATTCTCCTTTTGTCCTCAATCTTTCCCAGCATCAGGGTCTTTTCCAGTGAGTTGGCTCTTCACATCAGGTGGCCAAAGTATTGGAGCTTCAGCTTCAACATCGGTCCTTCCAATGAATATTCAGGACTGATTGCCTTTAGAATTGACTGGTTGATCTTCTTGCAGCCCACGGTACTATCAAGAGTCTTCTTCAGCACCACAGTTCAAAAGCTTCAATTCTTTGGCATTCAGTCTTTATGGTCCAGTTCTCACATCCATACATGACTACTGTGAAAACCACAACTTTGACCATATGGACCTTCATTGGCACAGTGATGTCTCTGCTTTTTAATATGCTGTCTAGGTTTGTCATAACTTTCTGTCCAAGGAGTGAGTGTCCTTTAATTTCATGGCTACAGTCACCATCCTCAGAGATTTTGGAACCCAAGAAAATAAAATCTGGCACTTCTTCCACTTTTTCCACATCTATTTGCCATGAAGTGATGGAACCAGATGCCATGATATTAGTTTTTTGAACATTTAATTTTAAGCCAGCTTTTTCACTCTCCTCTTTTACTCTCCTCAAGGGACCCCTATAGTTCATTTTGGTTTCTGCCGTTAGAGTGGTATCATCAGGTTATCTGAGGTTGTTAATATTTCTCCCATCAGTCTTGATTCCAGCATGTGCTTCATCCAGTCTGGCATTTCACATGATATACCCTGTATATAAGTTAAATAAGTCTTGTCATACTACTTTCCCAATTTTGAACATCTGTTGTTCCATGTCTGGTTCTAACTGTTGCTTCTTGACCTGCCTACAGGTTTCTTAGATGACAGGTAAGGTGTCTGTCTTCTTTAAGAATGTTCCACAACTTGTCAAAGCCTTTATCAAAGTTAATGAAGCAGAATTAAATGTATTTCTAGAACTCCCCTGTTTTCTCCGTGATCCAATGAATGTGGCCAACATGATCTCTGGCTCCTCTGCCTCTTTGAAATTCAGTTTGTACACCAGGGAATTCTCAATTCACGTATTTCTAAAGCCCAACTTGAAGGATTCTGATCTACAAAGATCATAATCAATCTGATTTCAGTATTGAACATCTGGTGATGTCCACATTATGTACATCAGAGTTGTTCTTGTGTTGCATAAAACGGACTTTTCCATGACCAGTGTGTTATATTAACAAAATTCTGTTAGTGTTTCCCTTTTATTTTATACTCCCAGACCAAAGTTGCCTGTTTTTCCATATTTCTCTTGACTTCCTACTTTTGCATGACAATCCTGGGTGATGAAAAGGACGTATTTTTTTTGGTGGTGGTTACTAACCTAGATTCAGTCATCTTGGAGTTTTACATCATGTGAGTCTTAGGAAGCATTACCACAAACACAGATAGTGGAGCTGATGGAATTCCAGCTGAGCTATTTAAAACCCTAAAAGGTGATGCTGTTAAAGTGATACATTCATATGTCAGAAAATTTGGGAACCTCAGCAGTAGCCACTCCAGTACTCTTGCCTGGAAAAATCTCATGGACGGAGGAGCCTGGTAGCTGCAGTCCACCGGTCACACAGAGTCGGACACGACTGAAGCGACTTAGAGGCAGCAGCAGTAGCCACAGGACTGGAAAAAGTCAGTTTTCATTCCAATCCCAAAGAAGGGCAACTCCAGAGAATGTTCACATGATAGAAAAGTTAGGCTCAAAATCCCTCAGCCTTTAAATAATGGAGACTAAGATGATACGGTATTCATAATAATTAATAACGATGCTTGTACATGATGAGATTTATGGATGCTCATTCAGCATTGCTTTTTTGGCACATAATGCTACAAATCAGTGAGTAGGCAATATCACCACTGTCTTCCAGAAAAGAAACTTGTGATTTTCATGTGCACAGTTTCATAGATAACTAGCAGAGCTTTGATTCAAATACTGTTCTGTTTGACTCCTAACTTTAAAATACCTCATGCAAATTTGTGCCTCCATGGCAAAGTTTCTTAACTTTGCAGCACACTGAAATCACCTGGAAACTTGTTTTTTTGCAACACATTGAAACCACCTGGAAAGTTTTGTTTTCTTTCTTCTTTTTTTTGTAATCCCATTGTCTAACCTGAACTCCACATCACTATATCAGAATCCCTTAGGATGTGAAGCAGTCATCAATTTCTAAAAAAATTTCTTAGGTGATTCTAATGAGCAGAAATGATAACCACTGTTCTATAGTAAACATTTTGATGATACTCGTCTTTATCTCTGGCATGGAGCTCTCTCCCCAGTATTAAACTTACATTGTCCCGGGTTTACCGCATCACTTCATTTGTCTGTCCTTACTGCCACTTTGGGATTTCTCCTTTTCCAAAATAAACTCACCTATTACTACCCAAATAGTTGCCTTCTAGAATTTGTATGTTATTTAATTTTTTCCACCCCCTACTGTTCTAGGTCTCCTTAGTAAAGTCTGTTCAATAGTCTCTCAAATTGTGACTTTCCTAATATCTTATGTTTGGGAATTGATAATTTTTTTATTATATTAGTATCTCAGAAACATTTTTCCCATTTTCCTTCCCTCTTTTCTTCATCATCTCTGTAGGTAAATTTACTCAGGCTGTTCTTGTCTCTCACATGGAATTTTTGTGGCAGACTCCCTCACTCAAGGAGTCTCTCTTTGCTTCATTTAGTCTCTCTTTGATTCATTTTCCTATTTAATGCTGTCAGTGTTACCTTTATAATATCCCATCAGTTGTTTCACTCTTTGTTAAAAACTCTGTCCATTGACTGCACAATGCAGTCCAAACAACTTAACATATATTAACAAACTTCATGAGACTTTTTACCATCTGGACACATTTCTTCTGCTCACCAATTTCCTTTTTCTTGACCAAAATACCCTACCTTCTAAAGCCCCTTCTGTACTCTGCTTTCCCCTGAAAAAAAAAAAAAATCCCAATTATCCATTGTCAGTCTTTTCCATGGTTTGTCAACACCATGGGGGAAGGATAGACATCCATATTTCAGTATTTTCACTGTTGTTGCTGCTGCTAAGTGGCTTCAGTCGTGTCCGACTCTGTGCCACCCCATAGACAGTAGCCCACCAGGCTCCCCTACCTTGGGATTCTCCAGGCAAGAACACTGGAATGGGTGGCCATTTCCTTCTCCAGTGCATGAGAGTGAAAAGTGAAAGTGAAGTCACTCAGTCGTGTCAGACTCTTAGCGACCCCATGGACTGGAGCCCACCAGGCTCCTCCATCCATGGGACTTTCCAGGCAAGAGTACTGGAGTGGGGTGCCATTGCCTTCTACATTCACTGTTGTTAGCTGAGTGCTTTTCAGAAAGAAGTTATTTCTAAAAAGATATGTGTTGAACACATATGTGAAGGGGTGTGTGCAGGAACTTTTCACAACTCTGTCATTTCACATGTTTTCCTCTATGAATAGAATGATCAAATACTTTCTCTCTCCCTGGTAAACTCATACTTTTAATGTGACATACACATTTGAAATACTTCTGGAGTTCACCAGACAGAAATAATGTAGTAGGTTTTTCCTCTTTGATTCCACAATGCATTGTTCCTGTAACTGTAATAGGAATTCTATCAAATAGCAATGCACAGGCTTGTGTCCCTTCTAAACTAAGAATACTGAAGAATTGGGGGCATAAATTGTTTCTGTTTGTTTCTTCTGCACATATGATGATGCTTGGAATACAGTTGATTCTTCTATTGTAACCTTTATTGAATGAACGTCTGATTTCACGTATTTTTGAAGGGGTTCAAAGACACTGCCTAGCTTATTCCAGCTTCTAAATTTAATGGTAAGATTGCACATCTTTCTTCTGGGAAAAAATAAAAATAGGATAATATCCACTACTTTATGACTGTTCATTAATGGTCTTATGAGTAAGGAAGATTGTTGCATTTATTATCTGAATAATCAATTGTCACTACTTTGTAAGCCCTTGACTTTATTATTGTAGACATAACTTACAAGATAATTGAAATATGGCTGCTTAAATATTAAATATTAAAAAAATTAAAAAAATCTTTTTAAATCCTTAAATATTAAAAAAAAAAGATTAAAAAAGACCTTGACTTTTCAAGTGAGAGAGGAATGATCTTTATTTTTCACTTACACCTTTAATGGGCTTCCCCTGTAGCTCAGCTTGTAAAGAATCTGTGTGCAGTGCAGGAGACCTGAGTTCGATCCCTAGGTTGGGAAGATCCCCTAAAGGAGGGCATGGCAACCCATTTCAGTATTCTTGCCTAGAGAATCCCCATGGACAGAGGAGCCTGGTGACCTACAGTCCATGGAGTTGCAAAGAGTCGGACACAACTGAGCAACAAGCACTTACTTAGTTTGTATAGTAATGCAATAATATAATAATTCACATTTGAGAATGAAAAGCAACATAAATAATGAACATTCTATAAAATTTGTACTTAATTACAGACAGTTAAAGGCCAACTGAGTTTCCATTTGTGTACTGAAGTATAGAATACTACATAAATTCAAGGAAAATATTAAAGTATTAAAATTTAACAGTAAGAGTTTTTCATATGATGGGCAAAATTATAAAACTAGCACACGACTTGAGCTCAAGCATATGTTTGTTTGCTTGTTTGGGTTTTTGTTTTATTTTTATTTTTTTAGCTACATAGCAAGGCATGTGGAATCTTAGTTACCTAACCAGGGTTCAAACTTGTGTTTCCTTCATTGGGAGTTCAGAGCCTTAACTACAGGGCCACCAGGGAGGTTCCTCAAGCATATTTTATTTACTCTTTCTCTTGTGCATGAACAATAAAACCATTTCCACACCTGTGTTCTCTACCCTCACTATCAGCCAGTGCTTCCTAATAGAAAGAATAACATAATCCCAAGCTACTGCTCAACATTCTTAGACTATATTCTTATGTGGGAAAACTCATTAAATAAAAACATCTCTCCGTTGCACTCTAGAACAACTAAATATATTATAAAATGAATTGTTGTAGTCATATAATTTTTGAGATAATATACACAAATTGTTTCATAATACCTGCATATTATGGTCACTTTACTATCTAAAAATGCAGATAATTTAAGAAAAGAGAAAAGACCTGAAGAGAAATGTAGGCTTTGGTGTTTGGTAACATGTTTGTTATTTCAAATGAAAACTTTGGAATTGAACCAATTGTATTTAAACAACATAATTTAAACATGCATGCAAATCCATTCTAATCATATAATTCCATATGTAAAGACTACAGATGCCTTATAATCGATCTCTTCCATCTGTCAGAAAGATAATAAAACTGTGCTTTTTATGGTATTGAGATTTATTTTTTTAAATATTTGTAACAATATATCACACATTTCCATTTTGTTCACTACTGCTTCGTAACCTCTGCATCTGAATACTCCAAATAGCATTTCACTAAGCATCTAACTCATCACAGACAAAATTCATGAATTCATTTTACTGTAATCTGATGATCTGTTTAAAATTTTACCCTTATATATTATTTGAAATAATTTTATATGTACATATATATGTATAACATTAACATTTTTCAAAATGGAAAGTATCGATATATGAATCTAATAAAATCTGCAGTAGTATAGTTTTAATGGTTATTAAACAGCTATGCTTTTTATGAGCAGTCAGAAATCCAAGTAATAAAGTAATGAAAATATGAGGACAGTTTTTCCAACCAGATTATCAAGAATTTTACAATATACAATACATATACACACATACAGAATCCCATTATTTCTATTTCCAAACTCCTCCTTGTAGGAGTTCCAGTATCCTATATAAATCCAGATAAACATATTTCCAAAATAAGTGAAAATAAAGGACTGAATGCTTTAAAATGCATTGAGGACAATTATGTTTCCAGCTCACATTCTCTTTAATCAGACATTGAAATTGTGAAATATATCTACAACTGAAATATACTTGTATCTTAAAAACATAAGAAAATCCAGTTGTAAAATAAAAATGAGTTTATACTCCTGGCTTAGGACTATATGATTTATGGGCTGAAATGCTCTTTTGTATAAAGAAAATAACATTGAATACATAACTTAGAAATTAAAAGTTCAGCTTTTTTATTTAGGAGATTATGATGATGGACTGAAGTATTACTTTGTGTAAAAAATAATATTGAACTAATGCATAGATTAGGAATTTATGCTGTTAATCTAATTATCAACCAAATCTTATGTAAATATAAGCTATTACTGAGATGAATATGTATGTATTAAAATTATTACTTTTGACTATCTCTGACTTTTAAAAACTATGCTTTATTGTAGGCTCAGTAACAGTTTTGAAGGTTTTTAGTGATATAAAACATTCAAATTAAGCAAAAATATTAGGTATGAAATTCCAGAACATTTGAGGTGGAAGAGGATCTGGAGTTGTATTCCTGATCCCATTACTGAGAAGCTAGAGACCCAGAAATGGAAAGTTGCATCAAGGGAGGAAAACTTAAGTAGAAATTGAGCTATTACAAACTTAAATTAATTAAAGACTTAATTAAAGAGTCTGCCTGCAGTGTGGAAGACCTGGGTTCAATCCCTGGGTCAGGAAGATCTTCTAGAGAAGGATATGGCAACCCACTCCAGTATTCTTGCCTGGAGAGTTCCATGGACAGAGGAGTCTGGTGGGCTATAGTCCATTGGGTAACAAAGAGTTGGATATGACTGAGAGACTAACTTTCTTTTTCAAACTTAAATGTTATTATAAATTGGTGATCGAAATGATGTTTGTTTTGAAAATATCGTCTATGAACATACTTTAGAAGATGTTGGAAAATTCCAAATTTGGAGATATATTGTAATAATTTATGGTAAAGTACTAAAGCAGGAAAGTGGGCAGAATTGATGAATAGAAGGCTTATATCACAAATTATTTATATTTTTCAGTAAGTCATCTTAAATAGCTTCCCAGTGGCTCACTGATAAAGAATCTGCTTGTCAATGCAGGAGATGCAGGAGACATGGGTTTGATCCCTGGGTCGGGAAGATCCCCTGGCCTAAGAACTGGCAACCTACTCCAGTATTCTTGCCTGGAAAATT
The DNA here is from genome assembly GCA_006410615.1 of Neotragus moschatus. Lineage (NCBI taxonomy): Eukaryota > Metazoa > Chordata > Mammalia > Artiodactyla > Bovidae > Neotragus > Neotragus moschatus. Next base: position 1,425,009 of record SJYA01000065.1, on the reverse strand, counting down.
CCATGGACAGAGGAGCCTGGCAGGCTAAAGTCCACGGGGTTGAAAAGAGTTGGATGCAGCTGAGTCAGCTGAGTGACTGAGCATGCACGCACACATGTCTCTTATATAGTAGCCTATTTCTTTCTTCCTAAAAATTAATTTAGATTTTTAAAATCTTTTATCTCTAAAATGTCAGTGTTTTAAGTATTAAAGAGAATGTCTTAATCCCATCTACATTTTATAAATTGCACTATTTCATTTCTGGTGGATGGAAAGGGTAGATTTGAATAGTAGTCTATAATGAACTCAGAAAATGAATCTATCCAAATGTCCCACTTTTTTTAGAAACGGGAAATTATAAAGAGTGACTGAAAGGTTTATTTTCCTTTTTACACTTTACTGTTTATAAAAAAAAAAAAAAAAAAGCATGATTTTGTATTCTGTTGTCATTGTATCCATAAACTAGCACAGAAGCAAAGCTGAAGCAATTTACAGGACTGTACCATTATATGAATTACAGTTATGTAAAGAAGAACATCTAATTATGTGAAGAAAAACATGGATTCATAACAGGAGCATTTTTAAAGGGAGAAAACAAAGCCATTCGTGAAGACAAAAAAAAATAATGAATGACTTCATATTAAGCTTATACATATAAGTTCTATTAGTCCTTAATGCCCTAACTAATTTCCTTAAAATTTTAATGATATTCAAATTAACTATACTTAAAGTATTATGTTCCAAAAGGAGAAAGCACGTGGCATTTGTTGAACCTTTGCTACCTGTTTTGGTCAAGGGTTTTTACATGGTTATGTTGTAAAAATTCTACCATTTTTTCCAAACTCGTAGAATTGATATTATTACACTCACTTTGAAATACAAAGAAACAAAAGCTTAAAGATAAAACATGTAAGAAGCAGAGGTAAACTTTTGCTGCTACCTCTGCGATTTCTCTAAGCCTTAGTACCTTTGTATTGCTTCCTCTGAATGTCAAGTAGGCTCCTTATAGACTGCTCTGATATATTTAGCAGTCAGCGATAATTGTTATAAGAACTGAAGAATTACATTAATTTATTTGGCTTTTTGTTTTTAAAGCAGGAAGTAGATTGTATTTTGTTTTCAGAGCTGGTAACTGATAATAATGTACAGGAAACAATTAGCAAGATTCTTCTCCTTAAAAACAAAAAACCAAAACAAAACAGAAAAAAACCCTGGTAAGTGGTATTGTATTTAGATGTTATATCTCATAGATACCAGCGCTGTGATTAAAAATTTGATCTCAGCTAGAATGTTCCAGTACAAAGCAATGACAATGTGGCAATAAGCACCTTCTCTGTGACTGACTGAGTAGGATAATGGATGTAAGCTGTACTTAAAGCAAAAACACTCTGAATGCTTACAGGGCTACCTTTTTTTCCTTCCAAACCATAAAGACACTTAACAAGCACCCTTCTGACTGAAATAGAAGGTTTAAATGGGAATAATCATTGGATCCAATTTTTATCCTGGGTTATAGAAATGTGGCCATTTGAGACATTCATCTTCAAGAGGAGGAGATTTTATATATATATATATATGTGTGTGTGTGTATATATGTGTGTATATGTATGATATACACGAATAATATATAGTTTTCCTTGTTCGTCATATCAAAAGCTACTAGGAGTTTTAAAATGTAGGAACTGTATTAATTTTTAATAAAGGACCCCTTGTTAATATTTATTTTTTCCACGTGTAACACATTTTATCCTGGAAATAGAGAGGGTAAGTTTCCTTGTAGATAGGATTTCTTTCTTACCAGTCTTTAAATATGCAGCATCTCGCACAGATACTTGCTTCTAAATAAGTATTTTGTATATTATGTTTTTAAACAAATATGTGGGTATATGGATGGCATCAATGAAACACAATTCTACCTCAGGCAGAGAAAGTTGCATTTTGGCAAGATGTTGCTGAAAATATGAAAGGACTATAGACACAAGAGATTTTATAGTATTGGGGACAGCCTTCTTGGCTCGTCTTGTCCCTAAAAACATAATTGTCTCATTATAGTAACTTGGTCCCATTAAGCACTTATCTCCAAACTCAACAATGTAGGTGTTTTGTTTTTTTTCTTTTTCCTATCATTAACGCTTAAGGTGGAGAGAATTTAATCAAGCACATTTGCTTATGAAGGAAGTTTCTACATGAACAATTATAAATGTTGCAATAATGATTAGAGAAGGAAATAGCAAGGGAATCATAGCAGTAGCTGTTGAATTCTGCCACAAGCATAGAGAACTTTTTGTTTACTGGCTGATGTTTGAATTAGCAAGGGAACAAAAGCTGAGCTCCAATAATAGAAAGCAATCAGTCTGGTTTGGGACAGAAGCTTAAAAAAATTCTGATTAAAGACACAGAATTAAATGGACTTAATTAGAATTGAGAAGACAATGGCAACCCACTGCAGTACTCTTGCCTGGCAAATCCATGGATGGTGGAGCCCTGTAGGCTGCAGTCCATTGGGTCGCTAAGAGTCGGACACGACTGAGTGACTTCACTTTCACTTTTCACTTTCTTGCATTGGAGAAGGAAATGGCAACCCACTTCAGTACTCTTGCCTGGAGAATCCCAGGGACGGGGGAGCTTGGTGGACTGCCGTCTCTGGGGTCACACAGAGTAGGACACGACTCGAAGCGACTTAGCAGTAGCAATCATTAGAATTAGATAGAAGAATATCTGGATAGAAAAATACCAGGAAGAACACACCTCCACTGCAATGCTCTACCAATTGTTGTACTGGTACCATAGTGAATTTGCCTGATGGGAAGAACGGACTCATTGGAAAAGACCCCGATGCTGAAAAAGATTGACAGTGTTAGCCACTCAGTTGTGTCTGACTCTTTGTGATCCCATGGATGGTAGCCCACCAGGTTCCTCTGTCCATTGGATTTCCCAGGCAAGAAAACTGGAGTGGGTTGCCATTTCCTTCTCCAGAGAAAGATTGAAGGCAGGAGGAGAAAGAGACAACAGAGGATGAAATGATTGGATGGTATCACGGACTCAATAGACATGATTTTGAGCAAGTTCTGGGAGTTGATGATGGACAGGGAAGCCTGGCACGCTGCAGTCCATGGGATCATAAAGAACTGGACACGACTGAGTGACTGAACTGAACTGAAAGTGAAGTGGGTCTGATATTTACCATCAGAACTACTAAATGGCTAATGGTTGGCTGGAGGTGGGGGTGGGGGGGTTGGGAGAGTAGGACATGACTAAGTTGTGATGGGTTGTCTGTGTCCCAAAGGATCTCTCACTCTCCAGCAAATTCCGGGAGCTCTTCAAAAAGTGGCTTCAGGATTGCAAAGAGAGGGAGACCTGAAGCACAAGCCATTCCTGGTGTGCTTGTTGTAAGTTTGTTCATGTTCTCTTGACCAAACCAGGTCACATGGCAACCCAGATGCGAATCTGAGGAAACAGACCACTTCTTGACTAGAGAATCTATACTATCTCCCTGGAAAAGTTTAGGCTTAGGGAAGGGAGTAATCTGCAACTGATTTTTTTTTAATCTACCACAGACTCTTTACAAATGTATCTAGTAGTTATTTTTATAATTTTTTATGGATATTAATATAGCCAATTCTGCTGTGGCACACAAAAAGTTAACTCTGGTAGAATTAACTAAATTTACCTTTTGTGCATAAAAAATAAATGCTCTCCACTCAAAATATTGAACACTATGGTTTTTTGTAAGAGTTAAAAATTAACAAACTTAAGAGATGAAATGCATTGACATTTTTTAAGGGATTCTTATTTTCAGTACCACGAGAGTGCTAGAGTGGATTGCCATTGCCTTCTCCAAGGGGTTTTCCCCCAAACCAAAGATCAAACCCTGGTCTCCCGCAGTGCAGGCAGACACTTTACCATCTTAGCTACCAGGGAAGCCCTGTTTATAGGCCTATTTATATGCATCAGGGTATGCAATGCGATAGGTAATTCATTGAATTCATCAGGGTATGCAGTTCAGTGTAGGTGCTTCTTCTATAACAGAGGACTCGATAAACTTAAGAGGATGTAGTAGGACCTTCTGAAGTGCATTCAATTTTAGAATTGGTACAATTTACTATTTTATATCAGAGCTAATGATTAGAAGTTTTGTGCATTTTAGAAATACTTTGTCATAAAACGAAGAAGTAAATTAAATTATATGAGATTGTCAGCATGGAACAGATCTTAGTGTTGTTGACACTGCCATTCTGAACTGGATCACTTTTTCCTCTAATACATGAAGATAATCTACATCTCAAGGAGTAATCTGGAAACTTGAAATCATTAAAATTGAGTGGGTATGATAATATTATTTTAAAAGTAATAAGTATAGAATGACCTCAGTTTACCAATTTAAATGTTTTATTTTGAATTTTATTGTAATTTATTATATTAACATCATTCACATATTGTTTCTTTTGACTTGATGACAATTTCTTTGTTCCCCCAAATTTGTATGTGTTAGCTGTTCAGTCATGTGACTCTTTGCAACCCCATAGACTGTAGCTGGTCAGGAGCCTCTGTCCATGGAATTCTCCAGGCAAGAATAATGGAGTGGGTTGCCATTCCCTTCTTCAAAGAATCTTCCCAACCCAGGGATCGAACCCAGGTCTCCTTCACTGCAGGCAGATTCTTTACCATCACAATTACACTCCTTCTTAAGAACTTAAGTCCTGGGAACTCCCTGGCAGTCCAGTGGTTAATTTGACACTTTCACTCCCGTCTTTCACTGCTGAATAATCCCTGGTTGGGAAACTAAGGTTCCACAAGCCATACTATGATCAAAAAACAAAGCAAAACAAACAAAAATGTTTATTGATTTAGAAAATGTCAATACATTTCTTAAATAAAACTTCAAATCGCAAACCAAGACCATATGAAGCGAACTGTTGACATGAGGATAGTTTTGCAGAATTAACTCCAGAACCACTGTTTAAAAAAACATATCTTTATCTCTTCTATCTGCTCCATCAACCATTAAACCTTCTCCAGAGATTCTTCTCAATAGCCTATCCAGCTTTGGGCTCGCTACTAATTGACTGCAGGATCTTAACAGCTCTTGTCTTTAAAATCTCTTGATCATCACACAGATGTGCCAGAGATAAAGACAAATGACTTTAGACTTCAGGCAACCTCTGATCCTTTGTGTAAAACCTTATATCCCCTGCCTCAATTCTATAAAATGTCATAAACTAACATATTCTGTGAACAAATACAAGCCTACCTCTATGCATTTATTTTCCCAAACCCTGAGTGATTGTGAGAAAATCAGAAATAGTGTGAGTTATCCATTTCAGCAGCATATGGTTTCGTAGGCACTTGCAAAGACAACGCAGGCAAACCAGCACAAAATTAATTGCTTTTTTGCACAGTGTTCCAGCAACAGTGGGCACCTGTTTTATAACATGTGTGGCATTGTCTTATTGGCCTTATCTATTTGGGGAGTCTATCTCTTCTGGTGGATCTGAGTAACTTGTTAGGCAGGGAACCAATTACTCACGATGCATTGGGCCTGGGAGTGCTTACAGGAGAGTGAATGATAAGCATGAAAATCTTCAATGACATGGAATACACAGTGCAATAGCCCTAGTATTTTATTACAAAATTCTGTGGCAAAACATCACATTTCCTTTAACTATTTCTCCCCATTTCTACCCCAAACAGCATGAATACAATGAGACAAACTTGTGCATAGATATACTTTAAGACATGCACTGTTTGTTGTTTATAACCCTGAAAAAAATTATTGCAGTTCTCACGTATAACTTTTCCCTCTGAGTGTAAATACACCTGCACATCTTTTATTATATTCTAACTGGAGGGCTAGTGAATAAGCTCTACGTGGTTGAACTGAAAATGCTGGAGGATAATTGGATCTGCAGGCTAAGGTGGTCAGGATGTTAAAGTTTTTATGTGTGAGATTTATTTGTATTACCTACATTATATTTGAGAAAATTCAGATTTATTCTGGCATTTCCATTCTGAATTTTAAATTTTAAACCTGTAGTTAATTTTTAATGCCTTTCTGGAGCCTCTTACCTTGCATTGTCTTTAAATCTCAGTAAAATGTTTCTTTTCTTAGTGGGAAAATACATTTCTTGTAGAAGCTGGAATTCCAAATAGCACACAATTGAATTTCAAGGAAAAAAACAGCCCATCATTTTATTTGGTGTTAAACCTACTCAATTATTCAAGAGAGGCTGCTGAACACATGAAACTGGCCCTATGAAACTTTTGAGCGTTCTCTAGGTTGAATGGCTCCTCTTTGGCTCACTTGAAGAAATAAGATCTCAGTCCTCAAAGGGATCCTGGGTCAATCTTTGACCAAGCGGTTGCCTAAGAGGATGGTTTCCAGTGCAGGTATGGAAGTTGAATGGAATAAGATGTGGGAATAAGATGGCAAAAGGAAAAACTAATTCAAGTCAAACAAAGGGGAAAAAAAAGACAAGAATCATCCTTGGAATGGTAGAAAGACTCCAGGGAGAAATAATTAAAGCGAACTCATTCCTATGACATTCATCATTGGGTGAGCTGAAAAATCCTGACAGCCTTGTCTTACTTGCTTCATGCGCTTAGCTCTGGCAGGTGATTTTATGAATCACTTATTTTCTGACAGACCTCTTCAAAAAACTATAGGGTGTCCCACAGGTGGGATTTGTTGATAGAACAAAGAACATCTGTTATATTTTTACACATCTGACTTTAAACAATGAACTGGGAGGGAAAAAGTGGCTTGTTTGTCCATTGACTGCTTTCTATCTCCCAAGATCTAGGAAAGATAAGCTCGAGGGAATTTTTCTCTTGCTCACATCTGTGTTCCGGTTATTAGTGTCCAATATATGGTAGGCACTCAATAATATGTGCTGATTAATTAACATATGAATTAATTAATCTCTGTCTCTCCTCTACCTTCAACACAGGCTTGTAGGTTAGGTATCAGCTGTCTGACTCGCTGAGGGTTTCTGTATACACATTTAGAAAATACTGATGGTGTCATAGTCTTTATCAAATCTGGGCATTGTTTTCTTTCTCGCTCCTCCACTCCCTTTGTTCAACTTAATATTTAGTTCATAATTAGAACCCTCCTTTTTATACGAAGGCTTTCCTAATCATCTTTATATCATGGAGAGTATCCCTTATGGCACTCTATTGGGATTGTCTGTGTTTTGGATACATTCTCTTAGTAAACAATATCATCTATGAAGACACCCATGGATGTTAGCTTTGCCACTGAATTTTCCCCAGTATTTACATTGGTATGTAGCTATAAAAGCAAAGTAAGAAATAGTTTTGAATGAATGAAAAATACACATACTATTCTTAAACCTAAACTTCCTTTTGGAGACTAGAAACAGAGAAAAGAAACAGTTGAAATATATTCAGTTGACAATTACATTGAATAAAGGCTGCTTATTACAATTCTCCAAGTTCCTTGGGAATTAAGTTGATAATAATTCAGGGGCACTACCATTCACTAAATGGTTGCTGAGGCACAGAGATGGAACTATGCATTTAGGGAAACCTTTGGAATTCAGTTATAAATCACCTGGTGATTATTAGTATATAAATGTATTGAAGTCCTTCTTTATGGTCATTTCTCTTAACTAGATCATTGGGTGGGAACTTGAATGATCCTAAGAGTAGTCTGATATGGAATGTTATGAACACTGTGCACTCACCTGTTAGTCGGAAGCAATGCCCACTTGGAGAAGGTGCACACAGCAAGCACAGAATGAATAGCAGACATTGATAGGATTTTTTTTTTCGGTCTAAGCTATCATCATCTCTCACTTGAATCGCTACAAGGAATAACCTCATCACTGGCCCCAGTGTTTGCACTTCAGTCCCTCCTCACTCTGAAGTCACATCTCCTCACAGCAGCCAGAACAATTTCTTAATAATGAAAATAAGATTATATCTTAATTGAAAATTCCCTTGTCTCCCTTTCTCAATTAGGATAAAATGCAAACTCCTTGCTCTTTTCTCACAGACCTTGATAATGTGGGTCTTCCCGAACCCTCCAGTCTTACTCTCAGTATGTGTGAGTGCTAAGCTGCTTCAGGAGTGGCTGACTCTTTGTGACCCCATGGACCCGTGGCCCTCCAGGCTCCTCTGTCCGTGGGATTCTCCAGGAAAGAATACTGGAGTGGGTTGCTCTGCCCTCCTCCAGGGGATCCTCCTGACCCAGAGATGGGACCCGCATCTCTTACATTTCCTGCATTGCCAGGTGGGTTCTTTACCATTAGTGCCGCCCGGGAAGCCCCTTTCTCAGTGTGCTCTCTCTCATTTGCTACGTGTCAGCCTCAGAAACCTGCTCTCTGTCTCTTGGATAAACCAAGCTCTTTTTTGCTTTAGTCTTTGTGGTTGCTCAGATCTCTGCCTGAGCAACTTCTCCCTAGATTTTCAGAGGTGATTTTTTTTTCCCCAATCATTTAAATCTCAAAAATTAAAACAACAGATTTCCCTTCATGAGGGGGTCTCACACTCTCCTAAGCCTTCTCTATCGCATGTTTTTATTTTATGCTGCTAAGTCACTTCAGTCATGTTCGACTCTGTGCAACCCCGTAGACAGCAGCCCACCAGGCTCCCCCATCCCTGGGATTCTCCAGGCAAGAACACTGGAGTGGGTTGCCATTTCCTTCTCCAGTGCAGGAAAGTGAAAAGTGAAAGTGAAGTCGCTCAGTCGTGTCTGACTCTTCACGACACCATAGACTGCAGCCTACCAGGCTTCTCCGTCCATGGGATTTTCCAGGCAAGAGTACTGTAGCGGGGTGCCGTTGCCTTCTCCTATTTTTTTTTTTTCTTGAAGATATATTTAGACACACTCTAGATGAAATTAGTACAGAAATTCCTTGTTTGGCTCATGAAATTATTACCCTCTAGGTTAATAATCTTTGATATTTTAAATGCTTATCCAAATACTGCCAGCTATAAAGAGGAATAAGTCTTGGTGATTTAATGTACAGCATTTTTTTGAAGATACATTTAGACACATTCTAGATGAAATTAGTACAGAAATTCCTTGTTGGGCTAATGAAGTTATTACCCTCTAGGTTAATAATCTTTGATACTTTAAATGCTTATCCAAATACTTTCAGCTATAAAGAGGAATAAGTCCTGTTGATATAATGTACAGCATGGTGACTAGAGTTAATAATGTACTGTGTATTTGAAAGTTTCTAGGAAAGTGGATCATAAAAGTTCCCATCAGAAGAAAAAATTTGTAACTGTGTGTAATAATCAATGTTAACTAAAATTTCTGTTGTAATCATTTCACAATATATACATAATACCAAACCATTGTTCTACACCTAAAACTAGTATGTTCCATGTCAACTGTACATCATTGAAAAATTATCTAAATAAATAAATGCATATTTGAATTAATGAAAAGCCTCAGTCCTGAACTTCTTGAATATAAGTAAAAGTGAAAGTCATATCCGACTCTTTGCAACCCCATGGACTGTAGCCTACCAGGCTTCTCCATCCATGGGATTTTCCAGGCGAGGGTGCTGGAGTGGGTTGCTATTTCCTTCTCCAGGGGATCTTTCCCTATCCAGGAATCGAACCCAGGTTTCCTGCATTTCAGACAGACGTTTTACCCTCTGAACTACCAGGGAAGCCCTTGAATATAAGGTGCGCCCAAATCACCCAAGCATCTTGATAAAAATCAAATGCTTTCAGGTGAGCCAGATGATATGAATCCATCCATCTACACTTTCTGAGAAGCAGGGTCTGAACGAGCATTAGTTTACACTCATATTCACATGTTTTGTTCCTCAATAATTAGAAAAAGGATTTTTCATGGAAGAAGAGGTGGTTATGACTCATATCAGTTGTTCTTGAACTTTGCTTCATATTAGAATCAACTGGGGGTCATTGAAAACTCCCAGAAACCAACTCGCACTCAGAACAATGAGATCAATCCTTAGGGGTGCCCAGGGAGCAGTATTTTAAAAATTCCACGGTTATTACACTGTATTGAAGATAGTGCATTCCCCCAGTGGCTCAATGGTAAAGAATCCACCTGCAATTCAGGAGACCTGGGCTCAATCCCTGGGTCAGGAAGATCTTTTGGAGAAGGAAATGGCAACCAACTTTAGTATTCTTGCCTGGAGAATCCCACAGACAGAGGAGCCCGATAGGCTATGGTCCTTTGGGTCACGAAAGAGTTGGACATGACTGAGTGCCTGAACAGCAACAACGAAAAAAACTGCAGATAGGACTTGCTGCTCTACACATGGATCGAAGACCAGCAGTTTTGGCATGGGGATTTGAAAAGTGAAGGCTCGAGCCCCAACCAAGACCTGCTGAAGTTCTGGCTACATTTCAAGAAGACCACAGGTGATTTTTTTTTCATATACTTTTAAATTTGAGAAGTACTGGTTCAGAGTAAGAAGTTGTTTGTTTACTAAGCTCTCAATTTTTGGGTATGCACAGGAATACTGGAATTCACTGGAGCTTTTTGTTGTTGTCATGTCCAACTCTTTCTGACCACATGAACTGTAGCCCACCAGGCTTCTCTGTCCATGGGGTTTTCCAGGCAAGAACATTAGAATGGTTGCCATTTTCTTCTCCAGGGGATCATCTCAACCCAGGAATTGAACCTGCATCTCCTGCATTGCAAGTAAAAATTTTTAGCACTGCTTAAGAATAAACTTTATGGATAAATATAAATTCTCAGTTACTAAGCACTAAATGGACGACAGAGGATGAGATGGTTGGATGGCATCACAGACTCAATGGACATGAGTTTGAGTAAACTCCAGGAGTTGGTGATGGACAGGGAGGCCTGATATGCTGCTGCTCTTGGGGTAGCAAAGAGTGAGACACAACTGAGCGACTGAACTGAACTGAAATACTAAATATAAATGCTCACTTCATTTGGCAGTGGTAATTTGTGAATTTTGCACACTGTTTTACTTTTGGAATAAAGATGGTAATGAAGTTAGNGGGAGGCCTGATATGCTGCTGCTCTTGGGGTAGCAAAGAGTGAGACACAACTGAGCGACTGAACTGAACTGAAATACTAAATATAAATGCTCACTTCATTTGGCAGTGGTAATTTGTGAATTTTGCACACTGTTTTACTTTTGGAATAAAGATGGTAATGAAGTTAGTCAGTGAAATATTCAGTTTGAGATAAATGCAAATCTAGATATAGCTAATGCCATTTAAATTTTCATGAAGGTTTTTAGCAGGTTAGTGGTATAGAGGGGGTTGTATGTTTTTTGTATTGTTTGTATATTTTTAATGAGATGTACGTTTATATATATATATATAAACTAAGAAGAAGGGATAACAGGAAAGTGAATAAAGTAGGATTAAATGTCGGTAAGAATAGTGGATCTTATCACAAGGTAATTAGGCAGAAGAGTGCTAAACAGGCGAGTAGATTATAAGAATTGGGCACAGGTGGTTTCTGGGCTCCACAATCACTGCAGATGGTGACTGCAGCCATGAAATTAAAACACGCTTATTCCTTGGAAGGAAAGTTATGACCAACCTAGATAGCATATTCAAAAACAGACATTACTTTGCCGACTAAGGTCCGTCTAGTCAAGGCTATGGTTTTTCCAGTGGTCATGTATGGATGTGAGAGTTGGACTGTGAAGAGAGCTGAGTGCCAAAGAATTGATGCTTTTGAACTGTGGTGTTGGAGAAGACTCTTGAGAGTCCCTTGGACTGCAAGGAGCTCCAACCAGTCCATTCTGAAGGAGATCAGCCCTGGGATTTCTTTGGAAGGAATGATGCTAAAGCTGAAACTCCAGTACTTTGGCCACCTCATGCCAAGAGTTGACTCATTGTAAAAAACTCTGATCCTGGGAGAGACTGGGGGCAGGAGGAAAAGGGAACGACAGAGAATAAGATGGCTGGATGGCATCACGGACTTGATGGATGTGAGTTTGAGTGAACTCTGGGAGTTGGTGATGGACAGGGAGGCCTGGCGTGATGCGATTCATGGGGTCACAAAGAGTTGGATACAACTAAGCGACTGAACTGAACTGAGAAAAGTAAAGTCATGGTTTCCATTTTTAAGAGGGGATACACAATAATGGAAAATACAGGAAAACAGAAGTAATATAATAGGGGAAGAACAGAGGGTATGGTAGTATTGAAAAGAATACCCAATCCTATACCATATTTGTGATTGGTCAAGAAGGGGTTCTAGGAAGAACTAATCTCTGAACCTACAACTGAAATGAAGAGGCTGATGGGAAGAGGGATCCTGTTAGAGGAAAACAAAGGGAAAAGGCATGGAACTGAGAAGGAACAGGTGCCTATAAGGGTGTGAATCCAGTTCCGCCTAAGGTTAGTACTGAGGGCTGCTGTAGGTAAGTAAGGGAAGAGAGGGGCAGAAAAGGGAAAGGAGGTGGATGTGGAGAAAGATTAAAGAAGTGAGTTTATGGAGAGTTCCCTCCTAAGGGAAAAAATTTATTATGCTTTTCCCTTGACTAAAACATTTTAATATTAATGGAAATATAGTTATGTTTGCATGTAAGAAAGCTCTTCTAATGTAAGATTAATAGGAAATACAGAAGGTAAAAAGATAATTGGGCTTTTGCAGTAATTTGAAAAAAATAATGGTAGCCTAAACTAGGTGGTGATGGGAAAATGGTGAATTAAATCTAGATTTTAAGAAGTAAAAACTGTAGTGCAGATTGAATGAACTGGGGATGGGGAAGATTTGAGGATGATGCTGAGGTGTTTGAATCAGGGAAAATTCTTGGGAGATGCCATTCATGGAATAGAATACACAAATCTTTTTGTTGGTTGGCTATCTTAGCGGCTGCTGCCCTGGTGGCTCAGATGGTAAAGAATCCACCTGCAATTCAGGAGACCTGGGTTTGATCCCTGGGTTGTGAAGATCACTTGGAGAAGGACATGGCAGCCTACTCCAGTATTTTTGCCTAGAGAATCCCTATAGACAGAGGTGCCTGGCGGGCTACAGTCCATGGCATCACAGAGTTGGACATAACTGAGCTACTAAGCACAGAGTGGTTAGACGATTTAGGTTACAGATGATGAGTGGTTTTTGGAAATAATGGCATTCTGTGGATAGTAATGTGAATGGGTTTGAAGATATCATGTAGATACAGGAAAGAGAAGCCGATTGTGAGTCTCCAGCAGAGATATAGTATCTTTAAGCCATGAAAATGGTAGCACTAGGAATATATCATACAAACTGAAAAAAAAGTGGGGGGGAGGGACCTAGGACAAGATCAACTTTAAGGTATAATTAGAGTTTTAAATTGAGTGGAGAAAAGTAGAGAGAAAATATAGATATGTGTCACAGAAGTCAAAGTTTATCAGCAATTTTTGAAATGTGAAAAATGAGCAAAAGTGACTACTGTATTTCAAATAAAGGAAGTTCTTGACTATAATATAGATTTTCACAGAGTGACAAGGACATACAGGTTGTATGGATTCAAATTTGTGACTTGTAGACCACAAAATTTAGAAAATATTTTCAACATGATTAGCTGAGAATGTGGAGAATGGGGTAAGGTTTAGAGACTCTACACAGTTATGGCAGAATATTCCTGCATTTTTATGTCTTCCCAAGGAACTGCTCCTGCCCCTTTTTTGTGAATAAATAAGGAATTTCTGTTCTGTTTCTTTGTCATAAAATAACCATTTCTTTAAAAATAATTTTTTAATAAGGAATTCTAACATCTTTATTTTAGGTTAGTATAATTTAAGTTTTAAAATAAAACATATATAATATTTATGTTTGAATAGCTGATCCAGTCTCAAATTTTAAATATTTTGATTTCACCTGCCTACCCCTAGGAATTTCATAAGATTAAGAATATTTCATCGACATATTTGTTTTCAAAACAGCTGAGCAGATATAGATTCTCAAGCCTGAATTTTATTAACAACATACACATTCAAAACCCTTTAGGCAGAGGTTATAATTCCTGTGTCATTTGGATGTGCTAGAAGCTCCCTCTATACTATATTTTTGTTTAACAATTTGGAAAACTTGTATGTCAGTAAAACCTGTAATGTAGGTCTGCCTAATATTTATGCCCACTTGATATGTACTGTTTTTTACTGGTTTATATTTGCTTTGTGTTTTGAACGTGATACAGATTACAGAGATTACAAACTTCATTGCGTCTGGCATGCTTCAAGATGGAAAGTTTTGGATAGTCTTATTTGCTTCACTGCTCCCTTTCTTTATTTTTTATTTATTTATTTTTTGCTGAACCCAGTGTCATGGGACGTTCTTTATTTTTATTTTTTTTTATTTTTTAGTTTGTTTTGCTTTACAATACTGTACTCATTTTGCCATGCTCCCTTTCTTTAATATACTAGCTTTTAATCAGGGGTCAGCATCGAAATCACCTACTTGGGCTTTTTAAAACATAAATAACGAGACCTTATCCAAGCCTTAGAGAATTTGAGTTGGTTGAAAGAGTCTAGGGACATATTTCAGACATTTTGCTAATAATTCTGATGTATGCACGAAGGTTTGTTGATTTTCTTTTTGCAAAAGATCCACAAAAATACAATTTAATTAATTGCTTTGTAGTGGAAGAGCAAGAAAAAAAAAGTAAAACATTTAAGCACTGCTCACTGTTCCTTCCATACACATGTTTAAAAATATTACTTTCTTTCATTGTTTTCTGATATCACAATTTCATCTCAGAAAAGATAAAGATGCATTAAAGAGGGAAAATTATATGAAAGGGACATCATGGTTATTTTAAAAGTCACCAGAATAGCATGTTTTCAGACTGTCAGATGTGGAGGAGGAAATGACCTAACTTTGAATATACGAAACAGACATTTTCACAGTGATTACAAGTCATAATTTCAACTGCCAGTCTTTGGAAGAACAGAACTTGTGATACATGTTTCTGCCAGATGTTAGAGATTTGATAATGTATATTCATTCTAAGGAAATTAAGTATTTTTTTTAAACTAAAGCTGTTACCAAATTTATTTCTTAAGGAAATTAACCATTCCTCTTTTATTTATTTATTTTAAAATTTTTAATTAATTTAAATATAAATTTAATTTTAATTGGAGGCTAATTATTTTACAATACTGTATTGGTTTTGCATACATTGACATGAATCTGCCATGGGTGTACATGTGATCCCCATCCTGAACCCCTCCACACTTCCCTCCCCATCCCATCCCTCTGGGTCATCCCAGTGCACCAGCCCCCAGCATCCTATATCATACTTCAAACCTGGACTGGCGATTAGTTTCTTATATGATAATATACATGTTTCAATGCCATTCTCCCAAATCATCCCACCCTTGCCCTCTCCCACAGAGTCCAAAAGATCAATTAAGTATGCTTTGAAGAAAGCATTCTCAAATATATTTACCTATTAATATAATAGGTAAATATAAACCAATCTTTTCATTCCAGGTTAAATTTCCCTATTGTTCACCACTGGGGTGGAGGAGGTGGGGAGTAAATTACTTTTTAGATATCTTAAAATGAACAAAGTGGATACCAAGTTAAAATATAATTTATGGATAATTACTAATTATGATTACATACATCACCATTTGTTTTGCATTATGGTGCCCAATCAGTGGATGACTGTAGGCAGACACTTTACCATCTGAGCCACCAGGGAAGTCCTAAGAGTAACATAGGAAGAACATATCTGTGATTTTAGCAAAGAGGGTGTCTTCTATTGTTGATTCTTGGTTATCATTTCTAATCGATAAAAACTGCAAAGAAAATTCAGAAGAGGAAATTCCCTAAATCATATTTTCTCTCCACTCATTTAGGTACTATGATTGTTTAAAAAAAAAATAAAAGTGTGTATGTATACAACCTGAATGAAGAAGTAGAAATTTCCTGGATTAGAGTATATATGATAATGTATAGATATATACATTGTATAATATATATGTGATATATAGATAGACATAATGTATAGATAGTATAAACAATATATATTAAAAAGACTTTCCAGAACCATGATAGTTAGGGAAGGATCTTTGACACCTATTAGATGATAGAACAAAGATGTTAATTTTGGATCAACTAGAGAATCATCAGTGGATAATACACAGGTGAATACTTGTTAATTTGCTATGTAATTGTCTCTGTAATGAACTTAGCAAAATATAACATTGTGTAAGGGCAATGGTTAGTAAGCTCTTTCAGAGAGAAATCATGGGTCACAAAATATGTTTCTGGGATGTACTGCCACTTTATTAATTTCAATCACACTATAATTAAATCTACATATGCAGCAGTAAAATCTACCAAGTCATCAACTGATGCATATTTCGCCTCTGGACTCAGCGACATTTAATTAGTTAGCACACAGCCAAATGCCAGCCTTTCTCTTGCGGTGGCAGACGGCTTCTTCTTCACAGTACCTCCTCCCCTTATTTAATAAAGCTTGACATAATTTTCACAGTGATGCAACACAAAATGAAAAGCAAGTTATGGGTAAAACTTTGGACAGTTGAAAATAAAATAAATACAGAGATTATATGTGGATATAAATATAAAATGGCCTTCTGATTTTGTTCTGATTTACTGAAACATTGTTCTTCCAGGTACTGAAAGTGGTCAATATGAAGCTAATAAGGCATTTTTTTCTAAGCAAGATTGTTTTTCTCAAACAGACATGTACTAACAGATCTTGACTTTAGCCTTTTGCCTCATTTGGAAATTTTAATTGGCTTTATTGGAATTTCCATGTACTCTAATTCAGAAGCTCATTTCAGCCAGGAAAATTGCGTGTCAGAGTCTTTGACACAGGTCTCTTTTCAAAACCTCTAACCTCACCTCAGCTACAAGTTAACTTAATCTCTGAGAACTAGGCCATGCAGTGTTAGAGTTACACAGTGAATGGAAAGGGCAGTCTGATTCTCTGACAAAAGTTAGTGTAAAAAGCAAAATTATTGATATATCTTAAGAATTTTTTTTAAGAACATTAATTCAGAAAGGAAATGGACATATGAAAACACCCTAAGAACAATACATGATTATTCATTAAGAATTAAATTTCAGCAATTCCCAAATAAAATGAACCATATATAACAACTATAATGGACATTAGAAATAAAAATAAAATAAATATATTTTATTTTTCATAGGCTCATCATTTGATATATTTCTTATATATTTTATCATTTTGCCCACTTATGTGTGATTTTCTAAAAATAATGGATGATACTATTTCATATTACCCTTTTATATAATCCATGAAGCTTTTCAATCAGAAATAAAGAAAATCATGCCAAATTATAGTGATTTACAGGAAGAGAACTTGCTATATAATGATTTTCATCAAATGGCTTAATATAGAATTTGAAAGGAAAATCAGTAAAATCCTGGGTTTTGGCCAGAAACAACTTCAAATGACTGAAATTACATTTTTAAAGGCGTATGCTATTAAGATATGATAAGATAAATGATTATTGAAAAATATCTAGACAGTCTGTGTAGACATTTTTATACCAAATGGGAAATGCAGTTATATTTTAGAGGTAATATAACTTTTATATAGGTAATTGTCAATATTAAAATTTGTTGTTTTAAATGAGTCTGTCATAGCTAGTATAACTATTTCACCTTTTTAATTATAATTTTTCACCTTTCTAATTCCCCTCAGTTAACAATAAAGGTTAGTTTTAAGATCAGAGGTGATATAATAAGATAAATATAGATGA
Organism: Neotragus moschatus; assembly: GCA_006410615.1. Lineage (NCBI taxonomy): Eukaryota > Metazoa > Chordata > Mammalia > Artiodactyla > Bovidae > Neotragus > Neotragus moschatus. Next base: position 1,407,336 of record SJYA01000065.1, on the reverse strand, counting down.
AATATGAATAAAGATGAAAAAAATTTACAGTTTTCTGAGATGTGACATTAGCTGTCTACCTATTCCTTGTTAAGTGACCACCCAGTATTACCATAATATCTGCTTCCTCAGATAGCTGAGTCTTCATGTATATAAGTGTGATAAGCACTTAAAATGTAATGATTCTTTTTAATTTGAAGCCATTAAAATATCTTGAGGAACACCAGCCTAGCAATGTCTCAGAAATTAAAAATAATATTTAAATTTAAAAACAGGATACAATATATGGAGCTTGCTCTATAGAAAAACATATTAACAAATTTTGGATGGCAATATATGTCATCTCTAAAATCTGTCTTCAAAAATGTGTTTATGTTTATTCTCTTTGTAATAGGATGTATTACATACTACACATGTTAATAGGAAGAATTATGGCCAATAGTTTATATCTCTGCTGAGATGTGGAAAAGGGGTGGAAAGGACTAATTCATTCCCAATACGAAGGATTAAAATATAAATAATATGTGCATTTTTATGGAAAAGGTTTTTATATTTGTGTTTTGATGAATAATATTTATATACTAGCTGAATTTGAATTTCAGTTATCTAAAGTGATTCCTGGCTAAATGTGAAACAGTTGGGAAAATCCATTTTAAAAACCATGTCTTTAAATTATGATTTCAATATTATTACATTTTATATGAAAATGATACAAAACTAATTATACCTTTTACCTGTGGCCGATTGATGTTGATGTGTAACAAAAACTATCACAAAACTATAATTATCCTCCAATTAAAATAAGTAAATTAATTTAAAGGAAAACTAATTATATTATCTACATGGATATAATTAAAAATTAAAAACTAGTACTCTACATCTTTTAGGTAAAAATATATCTGAGTATATTGGGCAATTAATGTAGCTGCAGTTCCCAGCTTTTCTACCTGCTTTATTGATTGGCTTCAATTAATGTTTGCCAGCAAGTAAATTAACATAGCACCTGAGGCATAATTCTCTAGTGGCTCATGGACACTGAATTCCCCCCATCCTTGCTGGTTTAACTCCTCCCGAGCACATCGCTAGTAGGTACATTTTAATTCAGTCTAGACAGGGACATTACCCATGACTTTAATGACAGGTCATTTACAGCAAACTCATGTTTCACTGCAGAGATGTCTCTTTAAGTGACATCTTATCAATAGCAATTCAATTAGTCAACCCCAAGACTATGAGATGGAGCTTAAACTGTGTCACAAAGCACTCCTTGAATTTGCATTTGAAATGTCCTTTTTACCCTGCTCTTCCCACCCTGCATATAAACAGAGCCCTGAAGTTTAATTTCAGAGGTACCCTATGTGGCTGATTCCCTTTTACATATCTATTCTCGTAGGATTAGATGTCAATTGAAAACTATCTTCCCTTTGCAAGAAATATTAGCACAAATATATCTGGCTTAATTAAAACCACCATCAAAGGCTTGATGTTGATAAATAGAATAGAATACTGTGAAAGACCTTTCTTTTTGGGTATAATATCAATAAAATAATTAAAAACTAAAATACATGTGAACAAAAATATCCTGAATTAATGTATAACAAAATCAATTTATCATTCTTTCTTTAGGGGAAGTTTGGTATCTGGACTGTGCCATAATCATAATGGACTAACACACAAGCTGCCCCTTTTTGATCTTTCAACATGGAGTGTTCATTAAAATCCTAATATATATCTGGCATTCTGATATGGATTAGAATCCCTATAAGGTGTCATTACAAAGAAATAATTCTGGAAAAGATGACTGGATGAAATAATTTTATATAAAGTCTTATCCTGAGAACAGAGAGATCAAGAATATTTCAATGCTACAGGTTTTGTTGGAGAAAAATCAACAAATGGAATAAAGGGTGGAGGGAGTCAGTATAGCTGAGCAAGTATGGGATTAACAACCAGAACATCCTTTCACGGCTGGTGTCCCAGGAGTGACTTAAGTCCAAATGCCTGAAGGCACCCCTTGTCTGTAATGAATTAACTTCTCTACTAGATTGGCAATAGTGAAATACTTTTGTGCTATCCTCTGCAGAATTGATAAAATTGTCATTCACATTACATCTTGTGCTCTGCAATTCAGATGAGGAGCCCAGTTTGAGAAAAGCTGCTAAGATCTTGATTTTTGTTGTCCATTTCTGATTTGTTTGCATGAGATCTCTTCAAGTTGCAGAGCTGCAAGTTGTGGTGAGATCAAATAATTGCCAGATATAATTTTGGGGCTTAAAGGGAAATTTTCAAAGCAGGTGGATGATTGTAAGGATGATTGTATTATGTGATTAATGCTGTGTAAAGATGGCTTTTATACTCTGTCCTGGTACATGAACAGAAGGCTCTGCATATAAGTAGCATCAGTTGAAAGTCACACATTCTAGCAAGTGTATCAGTAAGGATGCTCTTAACTACAGTTTACAAAAGACCCATGAAAAATTAGCTTAACTGTGCCACATTTAAAAAAAAAAAAAAAGGCAGGGTGATTCCAGAGTCATTAATTTAGTGGCATCATATCAAATCATGTCATGTCATTTCACATCACAGGTATAACACGACTTATCAGGCATAATGTTTGTCATTTTTTTCTGCCACTCTTAAATGACAATAGCCATCTTTGTGGTTGCACTATAGGGGCATAACCTGCAAATATTAGTAAGAAGAGAGGTGATTCTTCCTACTTACCTTTTTTCATTGCCTTGACTGACCAGTCCTNGTCATTTCACATCACAGGTATAACACGACTTATCAGGCATAATGTTTGTCATTTTTTTCTGCCACTCTTAAATGACAATAGCCATCTTTGTGGTTGCACTATAGGGGCATAACCTGCAAATATTAGTAAGAAGAGAGGTGATTCTTCCTACTTACCTTTTTTCATTGCCTTGACTGACCAGTCCTGTGAGTTCTCTAGTTAACTGACACTCAGATCTCATTGATGAGGATGGAGCCATATACCAGTGACTTGTCAACATCAGGGAAAAAAAAATTTACAGTGATTGTTTTAGGTTTATACTGATGCAACCCTAGAATACTGGAAAAGGAATTATCTTCCTAGAGGTTATGAGGTAATGATAATCAAAGAAAAATTGCAGCCTGGGTTGGCAAGTGAGAAGGATAAAGACTGACAGTGAAGGAGTCTACTACTTCAGAGTGGGATTACAGGAGCCCTCTAGATTTCTTGAAAAGTGGCAGGGAATCCCAAGGTAAATAAAGTCTAAGGAAGTGTATTATTTAATCTATCGATAGTTAACCAATGACCCTCAAAACTTAGTGGCTTAAGCACAGTTGGCTCAGACTCTCTGGGGATCACAGATTCAAGCATGCCTTATGGTCTTTTGGTTCTTGGTTTCTCATGAGGCTGCAATCAAGGTGTCTCCTGGGACTAGGGTCTCATCTGAAACCTCAGCTANCAGGGTGACAATATACAGCCTGACGTACTCCTTTTCCTATTTGGAACCAGTCTGTCCTTCCATGTCCAGTTCTAACTGTTGCTTCTTGACCTGCATACAGATTTCTCAAGAGGCAGGTCAGGTGGTCTGGTATCCCCATCTCTCTCAGAATTTTCCACAGTTTATTGTGGGTTTTCTATCCTTTTCCATTGATCTGTATTTATAGTTTTGTGCCATTACCATACTGCTTTGATGGATGAATCAGGCTCCCTCACTTCAGACTATCCTACAAAGCTAGTTATTTTCCTACTTTTGACCAATAAGAATTCTATGAAAAGTTTTACCCCTTACCTTTCCAATTCACATGGAAAATATTGATGGTTCATCATGTTATCCTTCACTGGGACTCTGATCTAGCCNATAGTTTTGTGCCATTACCATACTGCTTTGATGGATGAATCAGGCTCCCTCACTTCAGACTATCCTACAAAGCTAGTTATTTTCCTACTTTTGACCAATAAGAATTCTATGAAAAGTTTTACCCCTTACCTTTCCAATTCACATGGAAAATATTGATGGTTCATCATGTTATCCTTCACTGGGACTCTGATCTAGCCTTTAAATCATTCTTATAAGATTCTAGGTTGAATCAGCACTCATGATTAACTACAAGTAACTTTGCATCTAGAATTCGTCTGAGGGAAAGTATGAAACATAGGGGATAGTGATACTGTATCATTTAATATTTTCAAAGACATAGGAAAATTTGAAATTGAGCCTAGGAAAAGTAAGCAGAGACATATGCTAACTGAATGGATTTAAGTTTGATAAAAATAAAAAGTGTCAATCTAGGGCTTTTAATGTTTTTCTAATTCTAAAATCAGTATTTGAACTGATTCAGTTAAAGTCACGAAGAACTCATCATTGTATTGGTGTATGTTATTTTCATCATCATATATTTTTTAGCTTTTATGTTGCAAACAGTAGTCTTACAGTTTTCTTCAGAGTTTGAATTAAATATTTTACTGTAATTGTTTTCCTATTTAAAAAGCAAACCCATGTAATAAGCAAGAGTTATTCTATTTGGAATATCCTCCGGTTATCCTCTCTGGAACTGTCACATCTTTAAGCAATGGTTTAGCTTAAAGTGAAGTGAAGTTGCTCAGTTGTGTCCGACTCTCTGCAACCCCATGGACTGTAGCCTCCGTCCATGGGAATTTCCAGGTGAGAATACTGGAGTGGGTTGCCATTTCCTTCTCCAGGGGATCTTCCCGACACAGGGATTGAACCCAGGTCTTCCTCAATGCAAGCAGATGCTTTACCCTCTAAGCCACCAGGTTTAGCTCAGGAGCTCTTACTTTGGAGTCTACAGTAATGTTTAGAATGTTTAGAATACAGGAGTATTCATGAACAGGGGATACAGTGGGAAAATAAGGTTCATTTTTTATTTCTAAGTTCTAATTAAATTTAACATTTCCTTAATTACTTACGTGAGCAATATGCCAGAATATTGTATGGCAGTATCTGTGACTTTAGCTTCATAGAAATAGAAATTTCAGATATGTCCAAAGAAAATTATGAATGTGACAAAAATCTTGAATATCCTCATCACTAATTTGAGATCACTGGTTATTAGATATTGTGTGATCTTATTACTATGTTAATAGAGAATCACATTTCTCCAGTTATTTCTAGCTGTCTAGTAAGTCACCCAATAACTTCGTACCTGAAAGTAGTGGTTTATCCTTTCTCACAGTTCATTGCTTTTACTGGACTCAGTGGTTCTTGGGGATCTCTCTGGAGATCCAGACAGATGTCAGCTGGGAGCGCAGTTATCTGAAGGCTCACCTGGACTGGATGTTCTAGATGACTCGCTAACAAGACTGACAGTGGATGCTGGCAGTGGACTGCTTGATTAGTGGTAACTGACAACCAGAGGACCTACACCTGGTTTCTCTCTGCCCAATAGTGGCTAAGTTCTGAAAGGATATGTTCCAAAATATTCCTTGATCTGTGAGACCAAGGCAGAAGCTGCAAATTTTCTGATGTCCTAAATTTACTAACCCGACTAGCCCAGATTCAACATGAGAAGCATCTGTATAATGGTGTAAATAGTCTGGAGTGTGAGTCACTGACGGCCATCTTTAAAGGAGAGCTACTACCCATTATAACAGTGTAAATAAAAGATATTTTGAAAGCTGTATTTTGATGTAGATTCCTTTGCACGATTATTTTCTGACATTACACTTTTATAACTTTATTTTAAGAAGAGTGTTTAGTCTTTATCTCGCTATTAAAGAAATCTATGTTGTTCCTCCAATAGTAAAAAACCATGGTTTAACAGAAATATCATTTAATAGCACAATGTTGAGGTTTTTTTTTTTTTTTTTTTTTACAGTATGTTTTGTGCAAAGCATTTGGCAACATTGATTTTATGCTGAGATATTTTCCCTTTGGAAAGAACTGCATGATAAATTTTTGGTGTTGCAATTAGTAAACTTTTTGTCTTTCCACATGAGTTCATGTGCTTTTTGTAATATGATATGAAAGCTGCTGCTGCTGCTGCTGCTGCTCCTGCTGCTGCTAAGTCGCTTCAGTCGTGTCCAACTCTGTGCGACCCCACAGACGGCAGCCCACCAGGCTCCCCCGTCCCTGGGATTCTTCAGGCAAGAACTACATGACCCCAAAACTTTATCATCCCTTTATCACTTTGACTGCTAGGAAGCTCAGAAACATTGGTTAATCTTCATATTTTAGCATTATTTGAAAATGATGAGATTCACATATCTTGTAGAAAGTTTCTTCTTTCACAAAAGTTCTCTTTTTTTAAGGCTTGAATGAATTAAAAAGAAAGTCAGTGTTTTGTGTTGCTATTTACTACATGGCTAAATATTTCTGAAAAATTTATCTGATTTAAGATTCAATCCTTGTAGTCAATTATGTCAGTGGAACATGATTTAACTAGAGTTTGCTGAAAATTGGTTTTCTAGCAAATAAACACTGCATGAAAATGGACCTAAATTAATGTTACTGAAATAGAGGACTGCTGAGGCATAATGTATGTTCATGTGCCATCATTCTTGTTAAAAGGAATCAAAATTTTTCTATGTTTAATTATCTCACCCCAACTGATTCACTTTTTGGCTAGTTTCTTAGAACTCTACTAGAATTCTCACAGGAGCCCATACATCATCTCTTTTTTACTTTTCTTGCCAAAAACCATTGTGGACCTGCCATTGAGTGTAAATAATATCTTTATTTTCCACACACATTCAGCAAAGCACTCTTATTTATGCTTGCTGCAGTGACTATCAATATTCTTCTCCTTCCAGATACTTTTTGTTTCATCATTTCTTGGAGCTCAATAAGTGACCAGTACAAAATTAATGNATACATCATCTCTTTTTTACTTTTCTTGCCAAAAACCATTGTGGACCTGCCATTGAGTGTAAATAATATCTTTATTTTCCACACACATTCAGCAAAGCACTCTTATTTATGCTTGCTGCAGTGACTATCAATATTCTTCTCCTTCCAGATACTTTTTGTTTCATCATTTCTTGGAGCTCAATAAGTGACCAGTACAAAATTAATGGGTTTCCAGCCTACAGAATCTTTTAGCTGAAATTAACTTTATAGAAATGTTAACTGCAGCTCGAGGTTTTAAGTCATAAATATAATATTTCATTAGCTTCCTTTGCAAAATGCAATGTTATTATTTAAAAGAAATGCTGTTATATTCCTTTTATGCTTTAATGAAAATATGTCTAAAATTTACTTTTAACCTCTTTCATTTAATAAGAAATATTCTATTGCCAAGCCCAGCTTATTATTTATTGATGGATGCAGGTTATTTAGCATCCTTAGCATGCTCATGTTATTTTTTCCTTCATCCTTTAGACACATCCTTTAGTGTGGAGGAGACAAATAATTACATAATGGCTATCCCTGTGGCCAGTAGATAATTGTAACACTACAATAGTAAAAGGAATGGTGAGAAAAATCAAAGAATGAATCCACATTCTATTATACCTTATTAGAATATTCTTTCCTACACATTGCTTATGGTTATTTATTCCCTGTTACAATTTAACACCCCTCAATGTAAAAGCTAGATGCAACAAGTTATTTTCCATGCTGCTTTAAAAGTTTTCTAATGACATATTTGGTTTATCTTAGGCCACAGAGAGAAAAATTCCACTGTTTCTTTGACTCTCCCACTTAAAATATCATAAAGCTGGATATATTTTAGATAGGGTATACAATGTTGGAAAATACTATTTCAGTGTGTAAATTGTTTAAGTGTTGGTAGAAATTTGGAACATATCTATACTTAATAGTAATTATATCATTGCCTTGAAATAGATGCTTGTCATTATGGATAATGAAAATTAGAATGTATTTTAAGATGAAGATAGTTTTCTGAATATCAGAATTTCTTTTTGTACAATACTCTGAAATTAGTATTACACCAAGGCTATTGTAGGACCTTTGTAGGCAGCTCAAGTTCTTCATCTCCCTTTTTTGTCAGCCTCCCATTCCCCAGTACTCCTTGACATTTCCACTTCCACTCCCCAGTTTATTTTTTTCCCTTGTTCTGTCTCTTTATGTCATTTCACTTTATTCTGTCAAGGACAACGCTCCTTAAAGAATTGGTGGGACTGCCAAATGTCAAAAGGCATTGAAATAGGTCTGTTTCTTTCATTTCCCTCCTATTTAATCCACNTATAATTATCTTTTAGATTGTATGCTTTTTTAATTCAAGCAATGAGAGTTTGAAGTAAAATAGTCAAACATGCATGTCCAGCCCATGTTTATTTTCTGCCATGTTTTCCTAGCTCATCAAGAGTGTTCAATGTTCAGGATCTACAATGGTTTTAAAGATTTTCAAATAAAAACACATTTATTTGGCATTTAGTTATTCTAAGTGGCTTACCAAGTAAATTCAGAGATGCTGTCTATAAAATTGTGCTTTCTTAGAGTAAATCAGGTAAATTACTTCATCTACTCTTCTAAATCCTGAAGATAAAAATTTTATTCAGAAAATTTCAACAAAATCTGAAGATAAAGTTTCATTCAGAAAATTTCAACAAAATAACATTTAAAGTAGAAAAAAATATACTTTCTAGGGGAAAATATTTTGGAGAACTGTAACACTATTCCTTTAAAAATAGTTCAGTTCAGTCACTCAGTTATGTCTGACTCTTTGCAACCCCATGGACTGCAGCACACCAGTCTTTCCTGTCCATCACCAACTCCTAGAGCTTACTCAAACTTATGTCCATCAAGTTGATGATGCCATCAACCATCTCATCTTCTGTTGTTCCCTTCCCTTCCCGCCTTCAATCTTTCCCAGCATCAGAGTCTTTTCCAATGAGTCAGTACTTCACATCAGGCGGCCAAAGTATTGGCGTTTCAGCTTCAGCATCAGTCCTTCCAATGAAGTCCTAAATAGGACTGATTTCCTTTAGGGTCGACTTGTTTGACCCCCTTGTAGTCCCTTGGACTACAAGACTCTCAAGAGTCTTCTCCAACACCGCAGTTCAAAAGCATCAATTCTTCTGCTCTCAGCTTTCTTAATGGTCCAACTCTCACATCCATACCTGAAGATAAGAAGGAATCAAAGTCTATACATTACTTTCCTTCAGGCTTTTTGATTGATATTAGTTGTCACCATTTTCATAAATGGTCCTCTATGTGATAAATTTATTAATTTCAAGAAAAATCCAGCCCCAAACTTCTATGGTTAGGTATTTATACATCTTTGTCCAAATTCTAAGCTATGTATTTTGCTGATAGTATTTATATAATATCTTTTACTTGCAATTAGAATTTTTGTGCCACACCTCAATCTTTTTCCATCCTAACCAACAAAATATCATTACTGCTGCTGCTACTGCTGCTGCTAAGTCACTTCAGTCGTGTCCGACTCTGTGCGACCCCAGAGACAGCAGCCCACCAGGCTCCCCCGTCCCTGGGATTCTCCAGGCAAGAACACATTGACTCTTCTTTAATTTCCATGAGACTTCAGACATCTTTTAATAACTTAGTTAATTTTAGACCTGAATACTCTCATATTCATGAGCTGTGCTATTAAATTATTTGTGGATTATGGGTTTCACCTGCTGTCTTCCAGTTCTTGTGCAGCTGGTATTATTGGATGTTGACCAGCATGGTTGGTGGTCAACCGAATTCACATTTGCTACATCTTCATGTTTTCCATTGACAGATTGACTCCTTTAAACTTTCTATGGCACAACTAACACATTACCCAAAGCTGGCTTCAGTTATGGCCAGGAAGTTTAGAAAATTCTTATGGTACTGTTTTGTTTATACAACAAATTAATGAAAAAATTTATTTAGTTACAAAGGCATCATTGTCAAAAATGAGAACATAATATACCAATACTTTACTAAGATCAAGTCAAAAATATATATTTGAGAATTGCAGAATTTCCAGTTTATCACAGCCATGTCACAAGCTTAAATTATTTTTCAATATATTATATACTATTTTGTAATATACCTATAATTCATATATTAATGTAAACTGTCCTGTTTATATATATATAATATAGGATATCTCTCTTAAATTAAAAATATTCATATGCTCATTTCTTCTAATATAATGTAATATAACACAATATGGCTATATTTCTTAGCTTTAATAACAAACCCTATAGAATAATAACTTAATCATGATTAAATTTTCCAAATACTGGAAGTCAGCCACTTAAGAAAAATGATTATTTTTATTGATACTTTTCTATTCCATTGATATCCTGCCACCTCAATAACTTTTCTGGAGGGGATTTGGTTCAATGCACCTTGTGCCTTATGTTTAAAGGAAAAAATAGATTCACACATAAATTCTATAAGTGTGTATTTTCATGTTATTTGAGAAGATACCTATATCCAACTGGGATTCCCCAGGTGGTACTTGTGGTAAAAAACCTGCTTGCCAGTACAGACTTAAGAGCCCTGGGTTCAACCTCTGGGTCAGGAAGATCCCCTGGAGGAGGGCATGGCAACTCACTCTAGTATTTAGTATTTAGATCTAGTATCTAATATTTAGTATAGTTTTTNCAGTTCAAAAGCATCAATTCTTCTGCTCTCAGCTTTCTTAATGGTCCAACTCTCACATCCATACCTGAAGATAAGAAGGAATCAAAGTCTATACATTACTTTCCTTCAGGCTTTTTGATTGATATTAGTTGTCACCATTTTCATAAATGGTTCTCTATGTGATAAATTTATTAATTTCAAGAAAAATCCAGCCCCAAACTTCTATGGTTAGGTATTTATACATCTTTGTCCAAATTCTAAGCTATGTATTTTGCTGATAGTATTTATATAATATCTTTTACTTGCAATTAGAATTTTTGTGCCACACCTCAATCTTTTTCCATCCTAACCAACAAAATATCATTACTGCTGCTGCTACTGCTGCTGCTAAGTCACTTCAGTCGTGTCCGACTCTGTGCGACCCCAGAGACAGCAGCCCACCAGGCTCCCCCGTCCCTGGGATTCTCCAGGCAAGAACACATTGACTCTTCTTTAATTTCCATGAGACTTCAGACATCTTTTAATAACTTAGTTAATTTTAGACCTGAATACTCTCATATTCATGAGCTGTGCTATTAAATTATTTGTGGATTATGGGTTTCACCTGCTGTCTTCCAGTTCTTGTGCAGCTGGTATTATTGGATGTTGACCAGCATGGTTGGTGGTCAACCGAATTCACATTTGCTACATCTTCATGTTTTCCATTGACAGATTGACTCCTTTAAACTTTCTATGGCACAACTAACACATTACCCAAAGCTGGCTTCAGTTATGGCCAGGAAGTTTAGAAAATTCTTATGGTACTGTTTTGTTTATACAACAAATTAATGAAAAAATTTATTTAGTTACAAAGGCATCATTGTCAAAAATGAGAACATAATATACCAATACTTTACTAAGATCAAGTCAAAAATATATATTTGAGAATTGCAGAATTTCCAGTTTATCACAGCCATGTCACAAGCTTAAATTATTTTTCAATATATTATATACTATTTTGTAATATACCTATAATTCATATATTAATGTAAACTGTCCTGTTTATATATATATAATATAGGATATCTCTCTTAAATTAAAAATATTCATATGCTCATTTCTTCTAATATAATGTAATATAACACAACATGGCTATATTTCTTAGCTTTAATAACAAACCCTATAGAATAATAACTTAATCATGATTAAATTTTCCAAATACTGGAAGTCAGCCACTTAAGAAAAATGATTATTTTTATTGATACTTTTCTATTCCATTGATATCCTGCCACCTCAATAACTTTTCTGGAGGGGATTTGGTTCAATGCACCTTGTGCCTTATGTTTAAAGGAAAAAATAGATTCACACATAAATTCTATAAGTGTGTATTTTCATGTTATTTGAGAAGATACCTATATCCAACTGGGATTCCCCAGGTGGTACTTGTGGTAAAAAACCTGCTTGCCAGTACAGACTTAAGAGCCCTGGGTTCAACCTCTGGGTCAGGAAGATCCCCTGGAGGAGGGCATGGCAACTCACTCTAGTATTTAGTATTTAGATCTAGTATCTAATATTTAGTATAGTTTTTGCCTGGAGAATTCCTTGGATGGAGGAGCCTAGTGGGCTGCAGTTCACAGGATCACAAAGAGTTGGTCATGGCTGAAGCATCTTATCACAGGCACTATGATATCCAGTAGAAGAATACTTAAATATAATCATTCCATTGCAATGCACTGTTATCTAGCCATCTAATAATAATGCAGAATGAGAAAATTTTAAACTGTGGCACATTTCCCACATGGACTGGTGTGTGAAAAAGAAAGCATAGCACAAAATATGATGCATAGCATAAATATATAATTATTATAAGTTAACCCCAATACCCTGTGTGTGTGTATTTTAGTAGAGTTAGCAGTAACACTAGTACCAAGAGATGGAAATAAGATTGTGTGTGTGCCTCAGTGTGAAGCCTTCCCTGGTGCCTCAGATGGTAAAGCATCTGACTATAATGTGGGAGATCCAGGTTTGATCCCTGGGTTGGGAAGATCCCTGGAGAAGGAAATGGCAACTCACTCTAGTACTTTTGCCTGCAAAATCCCATGGACAAAGGAGCATGGTAAGCTACAGTACATGGGGTTGCAAAGAGTTGGACACAACTGAGTGACTTCACTTTCACTTTCAGTTTGAAAGTTCATACCTTTCCCCTTGCAACTTTGAATACATCATATAAATTACTAATGTTTTGTCTGTATTAAAAAAAGTTCTCAAAATATAACAATACAAAAAGAGATATATATGGCTTACAGCTTGATAAGAGCCACTTTACTTATGGTCAGGAAAAGAGTTTAAAAAATACAATTGTAGGTATCACCTGCAAAATTGTATAACTGCCCAAAATAAAAATATTGCTGAAAAACTATCCATTTCTCTTTATCAAACCCCTCTTTTGACCAAGAATGTCAATAACATAAGAAAAGTATTTGCTTTCTAGCTGTAATGTACATAACATTCTACCATAGCAGTGAATAAAATATCCTAAAACTTCTATTATTTTCATAAATTAGGTAATGCTATCTAGTTTTATCTCAAAGGAAAAATAATTTCATTATTCAAAGATGTCCTATACTGTTCCACTTCTGTATATTGATATAAAACTTATGTATAAAAAATGTATTTCTGTGTTAATTCATAAGAGATCAAATCAGTTTTTAAAAATTAAAGTTTTTCAAGTAGAATTTAAGAGCAATGGTAATATTAATAACAATATACATGCTAAGTGCTGCTTGACTCTTTTTATTGTGATGAGTTATTTAAAATTATAATGATAAAGTAGTTTTTCTTAGATAATCTTCCTTTTTTTTAGAAACATTTGTGTACAAAATGTGGATAACTCAAATTTTTCTACTGTAGATATAAATAACTTTTTGGCATTATATTAAGAGTTTGAAGATTATTTAAAATGTTTATCAGATATACATTGGATTAAAGTTTTATTCATACTTTGGATCAAAAGTTATATTTAAGAAGAGAGACAAATTATTCTTATTTGCAAGGAATTAACTGCAATTAAGATTTTAAAACAATGTATTCTATTCTAAGATGGAGATAATGTATGTTATGCTTCTGCTGCTGCTGCTAAGTCGCTTCAGTCGTGTCCGACTCTGTATGACCCCATAGACGGCAGCCCACCAGGCTCCTCCGTCTCTGGGATTCTCCAGGCAAGAACACTGGAGTGGGTTGCCATTTCCTTCTCCAATGCATGAAAGTGAAAAGTGAAAGAGAAGTCGCTCAGTTGTGTCCAACCCTCAGCTACCCCACGGACTGCGGCCTTCCAGGCTCCTCCGTCCATGGGATTTTCCAGGCAAGAGTACTGGAGTGGGGTGCCATTGCTGTCTCCGAATGTATATTATAGATCAGATTTTTAAGACGTTTCCAAGTTTGGACACTCTACACAGATTTTAGACTCTCTAGAATTTTACATTAGCCCTTTATTTGTTTTTATGGGCTCTATTTTTCTTGATGTTAAAGCTCCTATGCTTTCTAATTCATAAGCAAAGGAATAGACTGTTACTTTGTTCCCAGGAAAATTCCTGAGAGACATCCTAGTCGACCTGCCTTAGGCCACACAGCCAGTGTTGGAAGAATCATTGAGGTCAGAAGCCAAGAGTAGGCTCTTTTAGAGTGGGTTCCTTACGAGTGGACTCAGTTATCTAAGTCAACAGGGATTCCAAAATATATTTGAATTTTTGGTAAAACAATTAAAATATGGAATGGATGCTGAAAAGTAATTAATAGTTGGCTACTATGTCAGAGACAATAGATCATAAAATATTAAGTGCTTAAAGTTAAAGCACTTAACTTTACTTGGATTGAAATCTAGCTCTACTACTTTCCTAGATGTGAACTCAGATGAAATTCTTTTTAGTCTTTTTGTGTTGGTTTCTCCATCTTTAAAATAGAGATAGTAATATGATACCTTTTTCTTAGGTTTGTGTGAAGACTAATTGGATAATCAATACTAAGGACTGAGGAATCTTCCCTGGTGGTGGTAGAATCTGCCTGCCAGTGCAGGAGACATATGAGATGTGGGTTGGATCCCTGGGTAGGGAAAATCCACTGGAGAAGGAAATGGTTTCCCATTCCAGTATTCTTGCCTGGAGAATCCCATGGACAGAAGAGCCTGATGGGCTACAATCCATAGGGTCGCAAAGAGTCTGACATGACTGAAGCAACTTAGCACATAGGACTAACTAGGAAGAGGAGAAAATGGGTTTTGTGTTCCAGAGAAGTAGCTTGGTATGCAGGGGCCACTTGAGAGAAGTGGTGGACTTCAATCAGTCAGAAAAGATCTAGCATAAGCATTAAACTTGAAAAAAATAGGAAACAATGAGACTGGATAGAGACAATGTAGTATATTCATACAGTGAGATATTACTCAACTCTAAACACGAAGGAAATTCTACAGTATACAACAATATGGATGAAGCTTGAGACATAATGTGAAATGAAATAAGCCAGTCATGGAAAGACTAATACTGCATGATTTCATTTATAGTAGACTTCTAATATAAATTTATAGAATCAAAGAATGGAATGGTGGTTGTTGAGGAAAAGAAGGAAATGGGGACTTATCAATCAATGAGCCTAAAATTTCAATTTAAGAAGATAAGCTCTAGAGATCTATTATACAACATTTATACCCATAATCTCTGACTGTTTCCATTGTTTCCCCATCTATTTGCCATGAAGTGATGGGATTGGATGCCATGATCTCAGTTTTCTGAATGTTGAGTTTTAAGCCAACTTTTTCACTCTCGTCTTTTGCTTCCATCAAGTGGGTCTTTAGGTCTTCTTCACTTTCTGCCATAAGGATGGTGTCATCTGCATATCTGAGGTTATTGATATTTCTCCCAGCAATCTTGATTCCAGCTTGTGCTTCATCCAGCTCAGCATTTTGCATGATGTACTTTGCATATGAGTTAAATAAGCAGGGTGACAATATACAGTCTTGACTTCTTTCCCAATTTGGAACCAGTCTATTGTTCCATGTCCAGTTATAACTGTTACTTGACCTACATACAGATTTCTCAGGAGGCAGGTAAGGTGGTCTAGTTTTCCCATCTCTTGAAGAATTTTCCACAGTTTGTTGTGATACACACAGTCAAAGGCTTTGGTATAGTCAATAAAGCAGAAGTAGATGTTTTCCTGGAACTCTTCTGGTTTTTTTATGACCTATTGGATGTTGGCAATTTGATCTCTGGTTCCTCTGCCTTTTCTAAATACAGCTTGAACATCTGGAAGTTCATGGTTCACGTACTGTTGAAGCCTGGCTTGGAGAATTTTGAGCATTACTTTGTTAGTGTGTGAGATGAGTGCAATTGTTTGGTGGTTTGAACATTCTTTGGCATTGCCTTTCTTTGGGAATGGAATGAAAACTGACTTTTTCCAGTCCTTTGGCCACTGCTGAGTTTTCCAAATTTGCTGGCATATTGAGTACAGCACTTTCACAGCATCATCTTATAGCATTTGAAATAGCTCAGCTGGAATTCCATTGCCTCCACTAGCTTTGTTCATACTGATGCTTTATTTTGGGGGGCTCCAAAATCACTGTAGATGGTGACTGCAGCCATGAAATTAAAAGATGCTTTCTCCTTGAAAGAAAAGGTATGACCAACCTAGATAGCATATTAAAAAGCAGAGACATTACTTTGCCAATAAAGGCCCGTCTAATTAAAGCTATGGTTTTTCCAATAGTCACATATGGATGTCAAAGTTGGACTATAAAGAAAGCTGAGCACCAAAGAATTGAAGCTTTTGAACTGTGGTGTTGGAGAAGACTCTTGAGAGTCCCTTAGCCGCAAGGAGATCAAATCAGTCAATCCTAAAGGAGATCAGTCCTGAATATTCATTGGAAGAATTGATGCTGAAGGTGAAACTCCAATACTTTGGTCACCTGAGGCGAAAAAGTGACTCATTTGAAAAGACCCTGATGCTGGGAAAGATTGAAGGCAAGAGGAGAAGGGGATGACAGAGGATAAAATGGTTGGATGGCATCATTGACTCGATGGACATGAGTTTGAGTAAACTCTGGGAGTTGGTGATGGACAGGAAAGCTTGGCATGCTGCAGTCCATGAGGTCTCAAAGAGATGACTGAGAAACTGCACTGAAATGAACTGTACCCATAGTCAACAATACTGTAGTATATACTTAAAAATTCATTGAGGGTAGATCTCATGTTGTGTTCTTAATACAATAAAAACAAAAATGTAAAAGAGGAAGTTATTTATAGATTATTATCAGAGTTAAGTTACATTAAAAAAAAAAAACAGATTAACCTGGGACTTTATAAATCCCTTGATCACATTATCTCTTAACATCTTCATCTCCTGTCTTACTTGAGCAAACCATGCCCATTCATTCCACACGAACACTGTTATTACTTAAAATTTTACCAGTTTGGAAATTTTATCCTTCGAAATTTATTTTCTGTCTATTCCAGCTGAAGCTGTTCTGCAAATATTCATGTTCTTAGAATTATTCACATCCTCTCACTTGGAGTCTCTTTTAATTAGATGCAGATATACATTTTATGTTGCTAATTTCCGTCCTGATGACATCTACCAGCATAACCCAACTGTTCCCTGTACTTCACAGGATGGGTTGTTTGATCTGACAAAGAAATGTCGTAGCTAAGAGGCATGGGTTCAGATGCTAGTCTGCTTTGTAATTCTGAGCTCTGCCCAACAGAAATGTAAAGCCATATAAGTAATTTAAATTTTTCTTTGTTGTTCTTCAATTGCTAAGCCATCTCTGACTCTTTGCAACTCCCTGAACTGCAGTGCACCAGGCTCCCTTGTCCTTTACTATCTCCTGAAGTTTGGTCAAACTCATGTCTAGTGAGTTGATGACATTCAATCATCCTCTGTTGCCCTCTTATCTTTCTACTCTCAGCCTTTTACAGCCACAGGGTCTTTTCCAGTGACCCTTTTCTTTTCAGCTCTTCAGATCAAGTGGCCAAAGTCTTGGAGCTTCAGCATCAGTCCTTCCAGTGAATATTCAGGGTTGATTTCCTTTAGGATTGATTGGTTTGATCTTGCAGTCCAAGGGACTCTCAAGAGTCTTCTCCAGTTCCATAATTTGAAAGCATCAATTCTTTGGTGCTTCAACCTTCTTTATGGTCCAACTCTCACATCTGTATGTGACTACTGGAAAAACCATAGCACTGATTATACAGACTTTTGTTGGCAAAGTGATGTCTCTGCTTTTTAATACACTGTCTAGGTTTGTCATAGTTTTCTTTCCAAGTAGCAAGTGTCAATGGCTAGAAATATATTAACTGTTAGTAAGTTGGCTCAGTTTCACAGACTGTTCAGGAATCCAGGCCTGTTTTCACTAAGTTCTTCATCTCTGGGGTGGCCCTTAGCATCTTGTCTAAAATAGCAGCATTTATGCTCCAAGCAGCAGGATAGGGAGAGGAAAGGTGAGAATGGATCAAAGGCAAATACAAGCATCTTTCAAAGAATGTTTGCAGAGGTTGACAACTTGTCATTTCCACTTATATTCCACTGGTCCCACTGGCCAGCACTTAGTTCCAGAAAATGAGTCTTTTTTGTAGTTGCCCAGTTAGTCAGCTGGAAACTGAGTTCATTAATTATGAAAGGAAGATATGTATTTGAATAAGTAGCAGCCCTTATCTTGGGCTTTCTCTGAGGCCCCACCCATGGACTTAAGGCAATTTCAGCATTTGTATTCCTGGTGAATATGCCTTTAAATGGAGAAGGCAATGGCACCCCACTCCAGTACTCTTGCCTGGAAAATCCCATGGATGGAGGAACTTGGAAGGCTGCAGTCCATGGGGTGGTTGAGGGTTGGACACGACTGAGCGACTTCACTTTCACTTTTCACTTTCATGCATTGGGGAAAGAAACGGCAACCCACTCCAGTGTTCTTGCCTGGAGAATCCCAGGGATGGGGGAGCCTGGTGGGCTGCCATCTATGGGGTCACAGAGCGTCAGACACGACTGAAGTGACTTAGCAGCATGCCTTTAAAAGAAGACTGTAAAAGGATCCAAGATGTCTCATTGCTTCCTTCAAAAGAATATTTAAGTGTGGATGCATGCCCTGATTTAGACTGCTATTGTTTTCATGGCATTTCAAGAGAAATCTTGATGGCACAGAACTCATGCTCTGTTGCTAAGTAGGGCAGTCCACTGTGCTTCTGCTGTGTTGTTTAGTAATTATCATGGAATCAAGGGAATTTCCATATTATAGTTTATTTTCAGGTGCCAAAATAGTCATCAATTATATTGTTGTTGCTGTTCAGTTACTAAAGCATGTCTGACTCTACAACTCCCTGAACTGCAGTACACCAAGCTTCCCTGTCCTTCACTATCAATTTTATTAATACTTTTCAATTTTGAGCCACTGGTATTCTTTATAAATGCATTTGTTCACACAAAATAATCTGTTCATTTTAGTTCTGTTACATTTCTTGCCCTACTTATAAATAGATATGTAATCATCTTTGTAATAAGAAATCTTATTAATAAATACCATATAATGTTTTTGCTTTGAAAAAGAATATGATTAGACTTTGTACATAGTCTGTGATTGATGTTATGAACAGAAGGATATGTTCTAAATATATAGACCTTTCTTAAACTTTCATTTTGTGATCAAATACGGCAGTTGTTTAGAGAGTTAAAAAAAAAAAAAAAAAGCCCATTATTTTGAAGCTTATTGACACTCTCAACATCTCCTCAGCAGGTTTCTTGGTTTATTCTATAGTGGTTGAAAGTCAACTCTTTCTGCTTTATGTGCTGACTTACTTTATAAATTATTAATGTCCTTGCTGCCTGCTAAACACTTTAATTCCTCAAAAAAATTTTGATCGTGCCAACAATTCTTTCTGTTAGTAGTGTTTTCCTTTAGGAATACGTTCAGACTGAATTAAGTAACTTGATGGCAGTTTAGCTACAAATCCACCTCTTTGTTAACTAGATGGAAAATAATTCAGGAGGGAAATGCAGACAAAACTGACAATTGACCTCGATTTTCCCAACTGAAGCATAGTTTGGAAGAACTAAACCATATTAAGAATAATCTAAAAATCACTTCTAATTAAACTTTAATCTGTCTTATGTATACCTATAGAAAAAAGAAAACCTAATTAAAAAAGATGAATTTACCTCCATTACCTATCCATTTGCCTGTGATTGTTTATTTTACTACTAACAAAGGAAGAATTAGTTCATGGAAAATTATGAATGACAAAGTAAATCATGTCTTCATTAACTAATCACACCTGCTGTTACAATTTTGATGTATGTTCTCCATTGTTTATTACCATTAATAGTTTTTAAAAGTTGTAATCAGAATCTGTATACTCTGGAACTCTATAAACTGTGTTATAGAATATTTTTGTGTCACATCGGCTTCAAAATCCGTATATTTAATTAGCTGAATGGTGTTCTCTTGAGAGAAAGTAGTATGAATAATTGTTTCCTAATTGATGGGAATGTAAGCAACTCCTAATTTTTGATACTTAATATGGCAATGAATGTCTTCATTTAAAAATATTTTGGATTATTTTGTTATGATAGACATTTTGCAACTGAATGGAATGAGTACATAGTTAAGTCTTCTATGGTATTACCAATTTGGTTTTTACAAAGCGGTGATAATATTTCAATATGACCTCCCTCCAGAAAATTAAACATAATTGTTTCTAAGTTTTAGAAATTAATAAAGTGTTAGCTGTTGTTAAGTACATACTTTTCTATTTTTGATTGAAATTTTCTGTTTCTTGGCTATGTTTCCTTCTCATGAACTTTTCATGAGGTTTGCATTTAATCATCCATGAGACTCTTAAAAGTTTTATTATTAATATATGTAGTGTGCAATTTTACAGTATTTGTCACACTATATTTTGGACATTTTTTTGTTGTTGTTCTTTGTATCCGTTTTTCCACATTAAAGTCCTTTAATTTGTGTGATTCTTTAATTAGTATTGTTATTCTTCAGAACAGATAAATTGATCCATCTACCCATCCATTCATTTATCCACTCAATTTGTTACTCATCTTTTATAATATATGTTTTTGAAGAAATACTTGTAAACTTTTAGTATATAGTGTGAATCATATGTCATGTTGAGTCATTTTCCTTAGTCACTCTCTTGAGAATAGCCTTAGTCCGCTACTTGCCTAACGACCTCACTAGCCTACCACCAGTTATATCCAGTTGAGTAATCAGAATCGAGCAAACCACAGGGACCACGCTGATAGCTCGAGAGACCTTTTATTTTTCTGGTTTTCTGGACATTTACCTCTTCCTTCCTCTACTTGTAGCTCTTTCTGTTACTAGATTTGTTGGTTCTCTTCCTGAAGAAATGAATCCAGTATCCTTTTGAAGACAATATGTCTATCTGTGATATTTTTCATTCTCTAAGGAGGAATCAGAATAATTTTCAGAAAAGATAAATATCGATCAACTCCTCACTTAAAACACTGGAAGGTAGTGATGACTTTATGTAATTTCAATCAAAGAATCACTTTGTAATGACAGTGTATAAGGAAGAACAGCTTCGAAAGAGAAACTTAATGAGCAGGCAGATTACCTAGGTGCTATTTTCTTCATCTCTGCTCCATTTGAAAAGATCAGTTTAGCTAAAACCATTGCAGATATCATGATATTGTCTTATACTCATTTGAATTTGAGCTGATGAGAAAAAAAATTGTATAGATCTAATTTGTTATTTGTGATTTATTGCCATGAGTATCTTTTTTTCCATTTTACTCTCTGCTTATATGAATCACTCACTTTAATTGAATTATAGCTTGATTTCCAAATATAAACTCTTATTATAGTAAGATTTTGTTATTTATATCTTATACAACATAAAAACAGGCTTTCCTGTTAGTGTTAAAATAGGCTATATTCTTCTTAGTACAAATTAGAAATAAGCAGTATTATCCAGGACAAGAAGGAATTAAACCTACAAGACCTTGAAATTGGCTAAATGGAATGACCTAAAGCTGACAGTGCGCTTTTAGGGAAAGGTAAAGACTTCCCTGGTGGCTCAGACAGTAAAGCGTCTGCCTACAAAGTGGGAGGCTAGGGTTCAGTCCCTGGGTTGAGAAGATCTGCTGGAGAAGAAAATGAAAACCCACTGCAGTATTCTTGCCTGGAAACTCCCATGGACAGAGGAACCTGGTAGGCTATAGTCCATAGTATCACAAAGAGCCAGACAGCACTGAGTGACTTCACTTTCACTTTCTCTCAAAGACTATCCCAATATACAACTGAAAATTTTAGGAAAGCATACAAATTGTTGCTATATCACAAATATATACCCACATATTAACATTTTAGTGACAAAAAACCCTAAATATTTCCTTGAATGTTTCAATGATGCCATTTTTATTTTAGAGAGGAGGAAAAGCCACAACCATATACACTTAAATTTTAGAGAATAAATTCTCCATAATAAAATTATTGTCCCAGCTAGCAGTGTTTTAGATAGAGAGCACAACACAAAATGTCTTACACATTTTTTTGTATGTCAAATATTTTACTCAAAATCCTACATTTAGTAATGAGATATTTCAATGTGTGCTTTATTCTTAAAAAGACTTTTGCATGTGTGCTGAATTGCTTCAATCGTGTCTGTCTCTATGAGACCCTATGGACTGTAGAAAACCAGGCTACTCTGTTCATGGGATTCTCCAGGCAAGAATACTGGAGCAGACTGTATTTCAAAGTGTATTCTCTTCTTATTAGACTCAATCCCCCCAAAATCACTTTGATGTTTTTCAGCAGCCACTTTCAGGTAGCTGGAATTTTCTGTATTTTAAGAGGTTTTTTGTTAATAAAATAAAAGAATAATAGAAATCCAACACTGCTTTAAAGAGGTAAATTTAATTGGTTTCAATAGTATATATTGAATCAGTATAATTAAATTGGAACTCAAGGTAAAGTTTTTATAATTTTGTATGAAACAAAGAAAAGCAAAGCTAGTGTAGTGAATACCTTTTTGAACAAGATCATAACTTTGATTCTTAATTTCCTGACTCACTTACTTCAAGACAACAACACTGCTGCAATCTGAGGCCAATTTGAACTTAGAATTGTGTGACTTGGTTTTATTTCCTTTTTTACTGACTAACTTCATAAACTTTTTGAAGTATCTCTATATTCTTTAAAAATCTTAAAAATAAAAGAAATGTAAGACATGTAATTATGCCCATGTAGGGCCAATAAATCATAACCAGTTCTATTTTTATTCTTAATATTTAAAAAGAGCCATTTACAATAATCTTCTTATATATTTTGGTATCGGTGTGTGTACATGTGTATAAGAAAAGGTAAGCTATTTTTGAGAGGTATACTTTTCTTAAATTGACAGTTGACATTAAAAGGAGTAATAGAGTTTTATGTACAAATGATGAAGAAAAAGTCCATTTATTCTCATACTGACTGTTGCTGGATCAATTTGATATATAATCCTAGGAACTG
>SJYA01000065.1:1274261-1380778 GCA_006410615.1 Neotragus moschatus | reverse complement strand
ACTTATACATTTCATAAATATTTATGTTAATGTCAGTTATACCAATTCAAATAAAAGTGATCAATATTTATAATACATTTCACAGTAGGACAAGATTTTAGGGTATTTTAACTTTTGCTCTTCCCCTCATCTTTCCCATCACCATCACCCAAATATGTAATTACCTCTCTTTTACTTATAAATAATGTTATTTGTCAAAATAAAGTGAAAATGCCCCCACTTAAATATGCTTCTTTTTACTGTATAAAAAGAAGAAATATGCTTCTTTTTACTGTATACAATATTTGTAGGAACATGTTTTATATTGAAATTTGATTGTTCACAACATCACATAAGATGCTATATTTTTTTTACCATGATGACAAGAACCATAATTGTGTGTCATCATCAAAAGACAGATTAATTAGTTGTAATGGGTGATAATTTAATTTTGCTAATTAAATTTTATCCCTAGTAGGAATGGAGATTAATAAATCTTTGGCACCTCTCATTGACAAATTGTGGATTTTGACAGAGTAATAATACTGTGAATGTTAACAACTGCTTTTTAGGACTATCTAACATGTTGAGTCCTTTAGTAGACATGTATAGAATTAAACAGTATATTTATATTAAACAGTATATTTATAGTTCATTATTTAATTAATTTTTGGATTTTAGATAAATCCTGTATACAGTATAGGCTTCCCTGTTATCTCAGACAGTAAAGAATCTGCCTCCCGATCCACGTTGCTGTATAGCAGAAACTAACATAACATTGTAAAGCAATTATATTCCAGTAAAAAAAAGTCAGATCCATGACAAGTATTTACAGCCAGTCAGAGTGTGTTGAGAAAACCATTAGCAAACATTTTCTCTTGCTCACAGCCAAACTACACAGCAGTGGTATACCAAGATGTGTGTATGTGTGGGTCAGGGTAGGAGTCAGGTGGACCACACACCTGTGGGAGCAGTCAGCCCTGAATTCAGACTATAAGGAAGAATATTTTCTAATAAAAACATAAAAACAATAATAAAACTGACCAAAGCCAGCAATTCTAAACATCAATGAAACACTCCTTCTTTTTGGGGAGAACTGGTCTCTCTCCCTTCCCCTCCCCTTAGTCCCATTGACTACGTCAGGGCTGTAAAGCTTCTTCCCAGAAAAGAAACACAAACTGAAATTCAAACAATGACTTTAAAATTACCCTATTCAATGCATTACTTGATAAATTGAGTTAAATTTACATGGTGAAGAGAAAAACATTAAATTTAAGCATTTATTTAACTGTAGTTCTTATTTAGACATGTACACATATCTTTCTTAACTAAAATTGTGCACAATGTTAGTACCTCTAAATCTGACAGTAAATATCACAATTGTCACTAATATATTTGCAAAAGGGGATGTCCAGTATAAAGTACTTAAGTAAGAAATTACTTGATATCACCTAAATGTTCATCAGTTGAGATTAGTAGATCATGACATACCTGTAATAAAAATACTCTCCACTTCATGGGAAATACATGGAGAAACAGTGGAAACAGTGTCACACTTTATCTTTTTGGGCTCCAAAATCATTGCAGATGGTGACTGCAGCCATGAAATTAAAAGACGCTTATTCCTTGGAGGAAAAGTTATGACCAATCTAGATAGCATATTGAAAAGCAGAGACATTACTTTGCCAACAAAGGTCCGTCTAGTCAAGGCTATGGTTTTGCCTGTGATCACGTATGGCTGTGAGAGTTGGATTGTGAAGAAGGCTGAGTGCCGAAGGATTGCTGCTTTTGAACTGTGGTGTTGGAGAAGACTCCTGAGAGTCCCTTGTGCCATGGGCAGAGTTCCTCATGCTGGCCCCCGGCACCCTTGGACTGCACCAGTCCATTCTAAAGGACATCAGCCCTGGGATTTCTTTGGAAGGAATGATGCTAAAGCTGAAACACCAGTACTTTGGCCACCTCATGTGAAGAGTTGACTCATTGGAAAAGACTCTGATGCTGGGAGGGATTGGNAAGGCTGAGTGCCGAAGGATTGCTGCTTTTGAACTGTGGTGTTGGAGAAGACTCCTGAGAGTCCCTTGTGCCATGGGCAGAGTTCCTCATGCTGGCCCCCGGCACCCTTGGACTGCACCAGTCCATTCTAAAGGACATCAGCCCTGGGATTTCTTTGGAAGGAATGATGCTAAAGCTGAAACACCAGTACTTTGGCCACCTCATGTGAAGAGTTGACTCATTGGAAAAGACTCTGATGCTGGGAGGGATTGGAGGCAGGAGGAAAAAGGGGACGACAGAGGATGAGATGGCTGGATGGCATCACTGACTCAATGGACGTGAGTTTGAGTGAACTCTGGGAGGTGGCGATGGACAGGGAGGCCTGGCATGCTGCGATTCATGGGGTCACAAAGAGTCGGACTCGACTGAGTGACTGAACTGAACTGAACTGAACTAGAGATTAGAAAGGAATGAGGAAACTAAAATATCTGACATGAAATTAACTCAAAGATATGTTGTCTCAAAATGTAAGAACTTTTCACTATTTAAATATTTCTCTACCCTTACATAATATAATATATTCAATACACACATATGAAATAGAAAATTTTCACATAGAAATGTTCAAATGTCTTATCAAAAAGTTACTAGTTGTTAACTATGGAAAGTACTTAATTTGTGGGATTCAAGTAAAATGAAGCTTCTACTTCATTTCATCTGCCCATACTGTTTTAATATTTTAATGTATTAGTTCCATAATCATAAAATAGAAAGTACAGTTTAAAATCACCTCTTCCAATAATATTTATTAACTGTCCATTTTGTACCACTTTTTAAATGTATTGGGAAACAATGTGAAACATAGAATGCTGGGTTGTATTACATATCAAAGCTATTAGTTGCTTGGTATTCAGTAGCGACTATCAGTTTCCTTATATTAGAACTAAGCAACGACCCCTTTCTGAAACTATAATTATTTATAGTCCGTACCTACCACATTGTGATATCATTTTCACCAAGTTTAACTCTATGTACTGGAAAGTAAATGCCTTTTGTAACATTCCATAGTAGTTCAGAGATACCAAAGGATCTACAACTAAAATATTGAAAATGTAAACATTTTTTAAATTTGTGAATTCCCAAAAAATTTTCTCTGACACAGGAACTGGAGATTTTTAATTACCTGATACTTTTAAAATAAGTGCTACTGGTGTTCTTTAAAGTAGCTTCAAATTATTTCAAGTAATAATTTTGTCTAGTAGTTTATTAGAAGAAATAGATTTAAAAAGCAGATTATAGGGAGACCTATTTTAGTGACTATAATAAATTTTTACTCACAGAATAGTAATAGTTTTAATCTGTTGAGTCTTTGTATGTGTGCATAATTTTCTAATGATAGGTCTTCATATTCAACTCTGTGTGGTACATGCTGCTTTTATTTCCCTAACAGATGGAAAACCAAGGCTAAGAGAAGTTACCTATCGCGGTTGAGGCATCCATCAAGAGTCAACCAATCAATAGCAGAGCCAAGTTTTTAACTCAAGGTCTCATTCTAGAATCTGCTGTCTGAATCTTGATATCATACCGCCTCTGTGTGTGGGGAGTGGGGGTGGGGTGGAGATAAGCACTAATCTTCAATGATTTCTTAACATGAGAAGTCACTTTTAAAGAAATTTCAAGAGCATTATCTATTTCCATGTAGCAAATTAGCATAAACTTAGGAATTCCCTGGTGGCTCAGAGGTTAAAGCGTCTGTCTCCAATGCTGGAGACCTGGGTTTGATCCCTCGGTCGGGAAGATGCCCTGGAGAAGGAAGTGGCAACTCACTTCAGTATTCTTGCCTGGAGAATCCCATGGACAGAAGAGCCGCAAAGAGTTGGACACGACTGAGCGACTTCACTTTCTTTCTTTCTTTCTAGGAATTTAAAATAATACCTGTCCATTTTGTCAGTGTTTCTGTGGCTCAGGAGTCCAACCATAGCATCACTGCTTAGGATCTCAAAAGGCAGCAGCCATGGCATTGGACTGGTAATGTTCGTATTTAGAGCCTCGACTGGGGATAAATTCACTTTCAAGTTGACACAGTTTGTTGTCAGGGTTGATTTCTCTATGGTTAAAGGATGGAAGATCTTGGCTTTTGTTGGCTGTCACCACTCTCAGCTCCTACACATCAATCCCTGTTACTAAGGGCACCTGTACTAACACTTACCAGACACTATGGGGGTTGCTTAACATAGCTGTCGACTTAATCCATCCTGCAGGGGGTGGGGGGTGTCAAAACCAAGTTAACTAGTAAGACAGTTTTATATAATGTAATGTCATGGGAGTGACATCCCTTCACCTTTGCCATATTGTGTTGTTTAGGATCAAGATACAGATTCTCGTCACATTCGGAGGAAGGGGAATTCACAAATGTGTGATCTTCAGGAACTGGGAATCACAAGAAGGCCTTTAGAGTTGTCCATCCCAGGCCTCCTTCTGGACCAGAATCACTCGCATCTCTCTCACAAGCAAAATATATTGATGTCTTCCAAAGGATTCCAGGAGTCTTATCTCATGACAGTATTTGCTCAAAGTCCAAAAATCTCAACATCCAAGTCAGATTGAGGCATGGATGAGCTGCTTCAGGTGTGGTTCTTCTTAGTCCGTGATGGTCAGAAGCTAAGTTGGCTTCCCATCAGCCCTGGTTCCTGGTGTTCATGTACTTGTGTAATTGCCCCCTTGTGAGTGTGAGCAAAACCAGTAACTTACTTCTAAACAACAAAATGTGGCAAAGGTGATGAAATGTTATTACCAAGATTGCATTACATGATAAAAGGCTAACTGGTTAACAGCCTAACTCTGAAGATTTTCTCTCTCTCACTGTGTTTGAAGGAGAGAGGAGACTTTGTTGACAGACCTATGTAACAAGATGCCGAGGGCAGCCAAACAACAATCAGCTGAAGGCAGTCTTCAAACAATTTTTTTGCAAGTTCCATCTTATGTAAAATTTCTATTGGCTAATAAAGCTTTTCCATGCTAGCACTGGAGCTATGTAGAGAAGCACGTGATGAGTTTTTTTGTAAGCAGAGTACTTCAAACACAATGAAAGTTAAAGGAAAGTGAAAGTCGCTCAGTCGTATCCACCTCTTTGCGACCCCATGGACTATAGAGTCTATGGAATTCTCTAGGCCAGAATACTGGAGTGGATAGCCTTTCCCTTCTCCAGGGGATCTTCCTAACCCAGGGATCAAGTCCAGGTCTCCTGCATTGCAGGCGGATTCTTTACCACCTGAGCCACAAGGGATGCCCCAGTGAAACAGCCTCAAATCAAATGTTTGCATCTGAGTAATACAACTATTGTTGCAACTGTTAGTAACCAGTTTATCCACATATATACAGTTGGGTCACCAAATAAAATTATACAAAATGTAAAGGAAGAACAGTATCTAAAACTGTATCTGTTTGTTTCATTAAAGGTAAGAGGTTTGGCATTTTCAGTCTTGTCTTTCAAAAGTCATGTTGGTATTTGCAGAAGGCCAGTGTCATACGATACTGAAGACCATGGAAAGGCCATGGGTCCTCAAGGAAATGAACTTTGCCAACAGGTTGAGTGAACCCGGAGGCTGATTACTTCTCAGTTGAGCCTCTTGTCAGACATCTTTATTGCAACTTTGTGAAGACCCTAAATAGAGGATGTAACTAAGCTGTGCCTGGATTCCAGACTCATGGGAATGCTGAGAAAATAAAATATTTATTTTAAGCAACANTTGCCAACAGGTTGAGTGAACCCGGAGGCTGATTACTTCTCAGTTGAGCCTCTTGTCAGACATCTTTATTGCAACTTTGTGAAGACCCTAAATAGAGGATGTAACTAAGCTGTGCCTGGATTCCAGACTCATGGGAATGCTGAGAAAATAAAATATTTATTTTAAGCAACAATATTTGCAATGATTTGTTATACAGTAGTAGGTAAGAATATAATATGCACTAGTTTCATTGATTCTCATAGCCACCCATTGAGGCAAGAGCTATTGTTACACCTATTGTGTAGTTACAATAACAATGGTAACAGAAAACATTAAGCTTCTCTCCCAAAGTTCCAAGGCAGTTGTGAAAAAATGGAGACTTAAGCCTTCTTAATCCATCTTCACTGTTTGCCTTCTTCTCCATGATAATGCATCCACAGGCTTATAAAAAATTTTTATTTAAATTAAAAAAAATGAATATCAAAAGAAGATTTAGTCAACATTTTCGATTGGTTGATATCAGTCACAGTTCTGTAGTTCAGTTCAGTTCAGTCGCTCAGTTGTGTCCAACTCTTTGCAACCCCATGAATCGCAGCACACCAGGNATGTTTTCCTGGAACTCTCTTGCTTTTTTGATGATCCAGCGGATGTTGGCAATTTGATCTCTGGTTCCTCTGCCTTTTCTAAAACCAGCTTGAACATCAAGAAATTCACGGTTCACGTATTGCTGAAGCATGTGAGATGAGTGCAATTGTGCAGTTGTTTGAGCATTCTTTGGCATTGCCCATTACAGTTCTGTAAGATTAAGTATATTCTTATCCCCATTTTCTCAGCAGTCAAGAGGAGTAATTTTAAAATATTAATTACAAGTTATCCCTGTACTCCCTCCATTAGGTGCCTCTCTGTTAGGCGATGCTGATTATTCACATATAGACTGTTCAGATCACTTTGGTATATCCCTTTAGCCTCCAGCTACCTGCCATTTTGTCATTTGTCTTCTCCCTTGGAAGCTGTCCAAGTTCATGGAGAGCAAGGGAAACTCGAACTGATCTTAATAGCAGCTCTTGTAAATGCAGCTGTGAGGGAAGAGTGAGCAGCTATTGTCTGACATCTTTATCGTCTATGAATTTCAATTATCCATATGACCCCTGCCTCACATTAAACTGAATAATTGAGAGTTGGATTCAATGTATCTTAGAGATATTTTTGCAGTCTTGAATATTTAACACTGAGCTAAGATATGCATGTAAAATTTCAAAGCAAACACAGAAAATACTCATTTTCTCTTATTTCATTCCAATTCCTTTTGGACATGCAGGCTGGTACACACACACTGTAGTATTTTAATGATCAAATGCACTTTTAATGTGTTTTCCCATAGCCACTGGAAATTTTGGCTCAAATTTGAGATCATTAAATAGCTGTAATGATATCAACAGAAGCACCATGCTCAACCAAATGAAAACATAATTAGAATTTAAATATTAGTTTTATTTTTTGTCATATATTTTTTAAAAAGCTAATAGCATTGTTTTAATTGGCATTTCTTCTTTTCTGTAAATACATAGAAATACATATGCAGAGACAGATAAGGTATATTTTTGGTACAGTTTCACAGTGTAACACAGAAGTATTCATTTGTACATATATTATAGGGTATTCTTTAAATCATTGTCTGGGAAATGAAAGAGTTACATATACATAAAGTGAATCCAAATTTCATTTTGCTCTGCATAAAAATGATAAATTTTACAGTGGTAAGATTGTATTCAGATTGGCTGTTTCTGGAGAGGGTCAGAAATGGGAGCCGTAGCTATGCAGCACAAGGAAAATATGATAATTTTCATCTCCGTGTAATACAAATATGGGTTATTTTAATTTTTGTTTTTCTCTATTTTACAAAACTCTTGCAACAAACATATTAATTTCTAAAACAAAAACACTATTTTAAAAGATATATGAAGGTTAAAGTGAATTGCTGGCTTAATAATTCTAATTGCTTACATGTACTAAGAACAGTCAAGTGTTGGTCTTAGTATTAAATACTTTAGAAACATTATGCAATTTCCATTCTCTCAGCAACTCTTTTAAAGTCATTTCCATTTTCAGATGAGGAAATGAGGCTTAAAAATAATTTAAACAACCTGTCTATGTTTCCAGAGCTGTTAGTTGCATTTTCTTAGTTACTTTGTATACTTAGTAGAAATTTTAGCTACTTGCTGTTCATTTCATAAAATATCAATATTGTATTTTCAGGAAAGAAGTGAATTATTGCCACATGATTTTTGTTTATTAGTGACAAAGAGCTCTGTGGGGTTTTTGACTTGTGACAACTAATTCCATGTGAATTTTTTTTTTAATTTTGGTTAGTAATAACATCTTCCCCTATAAGGAAAATTGAAGATAAGCAGAGGGTTTTGTAACCTGTATCTCTTTACAGCTGAGTAACAGTAATCCAGTAACTAGAATGCAACCCATAGGATTCAATGGAATCCTGTCCTTGCCCCTGACGGGGAGCTTACTTAGAGGAAACATGAATAAATTCAGATATAGGAAATGAAACTACTGTTTGCAAGAGATCTGGGGTTAGAAATTGTTGGAAAAAAAAAAATGCCTCAGACCCACAAAACCTTAAAATGACTGTTGTTCTTCACAAATAAAGAAGCAAAATTTCTACCTAATTCAATTTCCAAAACAAAGGCATTCATTTCATTTTCTAAACCCACAATGACATTGCCTTCCAAACAGGAAATCAAAGCTAAAGGGAAATTTGACTGGATCTTTAGCCTAAACAAATTGAATTTGTATTCGTACTAGCAATATCCATTATTACTCAAGCTGAATTGAGTCTGGATTTATTTAAGCAAGATACCTGACCTTTGTAAACCAGTTCTAGAACATTAAATGTTCACATTCTTTAATGTGTTAATTACAACCTAAAATTTTTACGTGCTCTTACACACCCATACATATAAAATATTCATATCTTACCCTCAAGGGAATCCTCCATGAACTATATAAATTATTACTGCATGATTAAAGCAACATTATTACTAATTATTAAATCTGCCATTTAGTAAAAACATTAAGACATTTAAAGAAGTTGTTACATGACAGGATAAATAAAATGTCCTTGTTTCTGGAAACAATCCCATCATTTTTTTCTTTATGTAAAATGACTAGCTCTCAGGCAAATTGGAAACAGGACTAGAGGAAGAGTATTCTTTGATGTTGTGAATGCCCACAAGCGTCAGCAGCTGTGAAGACTAGTAATGAAGCATTTGGCCTTCATTTGGCATTGCCTGCTATTGAGAGGATTTTCTTACAAAAGATCAGCTATTTGATGAGTTCCACAGGCTATCACTTTGACATCCACATACTGGCATCTACATGCTGTTGAAATTGACATTCTACCTTCTGTGTGGCACAGTGCCCGTCTCACAGATGGGCCCAGGTGTTGGCATGACCCAGAGACAATGTTGTTACTACATTCAAGTGTGAGGAACTAGATTTCTCTCCTTGAGTGTCAGGTTGCAATTTCTAAAGTCACTTCTTCTTCATGAAAGGTTATAGTAGGCGTTATTTAAGATTTCATACTGGTTGAAAAGCATATTGAGCAATATGACTAGTAACATGTATTCTTATGTCCCTAAAATGTATAGTATAATGGGATACATTGGAATTATCCCAAGATCAGTCATTTATTTTAGAGTTTAAATCTAATCTGAAATTTATTCTGTTTTAATTTAGAGATATTAGAATGCCCACCTTTCTTGAATTAAATGAAATCTAAGAAATAAACACATTGGATGAGTTGTTAAATACTGGATAAATCAGTGTTAGAATTCTGTCTAAACCCAGAGGGAAATACTCAAACCCATTTTCCAAATATAGACTATTACTTGCTAAACTGGTGTTCAAGGATAGTCCAGGAAAACATTATCCTATATCATTTTTCATTGAGTGAAGAGTGCCTCAGATGTGTCCCCAGTAAGGTTAAAAGGTATTACTGTGTGCACATTTTAAACTAGCTTAGTAAATGAAAGTGAATAATTTGGGCAGAAAATTGGCTTATGGTCTGTACACACTGTGCTTTATTGTAGTTTGCCAGGTTCTCTGAGTGAGAAGACAAGAGCAAATTAAACCGCTTTATGAACTCACAAGGGGAACAGTTGTTCTAGTGGCTTTCATACAAACATCTAATTAATTCTCGAAGTAACCCAAATTGTTCTTTTGTGATCTGTGAATGAGAATCTAAGAGAAAACCTGTGCAGAAGAAATGTCAGTGAAAGGAGAATAGAGATTTCATGATTAGCTTACAGTTCACAGTTTTGGGAACCAGCATAATTTAGTTAGTTTCCTCGTTAATATTATATTAGAAAGCTAATGAAACCTCTGGGTGAATACATTATGAGTAATAAAGGCATTAATTTTATTTTCTGAACATTCGATTATGTTAATTGGCATCTGTTATTGTTTACTATACATATATATGAAAATTAACAAATATAGAACACACAGATGATCTGTAAACACTGCCAGTATAACACATTTCAGTACTTTGTACACTTCTTTTGTACTTTTGATATTATGCCCAGCTTAAGAAACTTATTTATAAATTACTTTTCCATTTAAGTTCAACTTATTTTTAAAATTCTAAATATATTTTTATTGTTTTAATATTAACTGTAATTTTCTATTAGACATAAATATCATTGTTTAATGGACCAACTCAATATAAAATGGATAGTATACATGTAAACTATTTCCAAGCATGAACTGTGTAAATTTTTCAAACCCTGGATGAGATCAGCCTTTTATAAATTATCCCATTTCCATATGTTCAAAGAAAGAATTTAGAAAAAAAATAGACTCCCATATAAATTTTATTAGAGATTCATGTTTGTTTCAGGAAGTCTCTATGATATTTTTTTAGTCTCACAGCTAGAGTTCCTCTGTTTTATGAAGGAGATTTCTATTTAAAGGAGTGAGTATTTTCCTTGGCTCTCTTATTATAATATTCCATTTTTCAAAGATATTGGGCCTAAACAAAAAAAAATAATTTATGCAATTAATTGCTTATCACCAAGTTAGCATGAGTTACAGGTGCTAAGTCTTAAACACTGTATTTGTTTCAGTATCTAATTTTTATGTGCTGTGCTTAGTTGCTCAGTCGTGTCCGACTCTTTGTGACCCCATGGACTGTAGCCTGCCAGGCTCCTCTGTCCATGGAGATTCTCCAGGCAAAAATACTGGAGTGGGTTGCCATTTCCTCCTCCAGTGGAATCTTCCCAACCCAGGGACTGAATCCAGGTCTCCCACATTGCAGGCAGATTCTTTACTGACTGAACCACCAGGGAAGTCCTGATTTCTTTACCTGTCAATTTATTGACTATTTTAATTCCATATACCTGCCTCATTGTTAACTAGAAGTCACCTCCCCACAATAGCATATGTAGGTATGATATAAAATGAAACATAGAAAGCTAATTAAATAATCTGAATGAGTGAGTTGGTTGTCAAAAACTAAACTAGTTTATTGAAGCAGTTTTATTAGGTTTTGTGTGTGTGTGTGTGTGTGTGTGTGTGTGTTGTGTTCCTTGTATATCATAGAATCAATACTGTTGGAAATATTTCAATAAATTGCTGCCCAAATCCACACTAGGAATTTGAGTCCTAAATCATTTTTAACATGGGGTGTAGAGGTTAAAGCGTCTGCCTGCAATGTGGGAGACCTGGGTTGGATCCCTGGGTCAGGAAGATCTCTTGGAGAAGGAAATGGCAACCCACTCCAGTATTCTTGCCTGGAGAATCCCATGGACAGAGGAGCTTGGTGGGCTACAGTCCACGGGTCACAAAGAGTCGGACGTGACTGAGTGACTTCACTTTCACTCTCATAGCCTTGTAATCTATTCTTTATATTTATCTGACGGGGCTAAGTGTCCATATGTGGCTTTCTGTCCTCCTGATTCTATCCAAACCATTTCAGTTTGAATGGTGTAGCCTATATGTGCCCTGTGCTTCTTAAGTTTTCATTGAAAAATGTCACTGTTCACCTAAAAGATCAGCTTATTAAATGAATGTGTGCCAAACATAATTTTTACTCTTTTAAAAAAGCAGTGCCCAGATCACTTGGCTAGTTTAGTAGTCTGATGGTTTCTACAGTGGGTCTATAATGTCATCCATGATCAGTGCTTTAGAGGTACATGCTAGAGTTGATAGACTATTTGGGATATGACCATGAATCATCAGTTAACTGCTACACTTATTTGAAATACAATTTGAAACATTGTTTTCTTGTATGGATAGAATTTTTGTTTAAGTTCCTACTGCCCATTCTCAAATGAAAGACTATTAACTATGGTTCTTTTTATTTTACTATATTTCTGGAAGTTTTAAATCTACTTTATACACTTATGTGAAGTGTAAAAGTCACACATTTGTAAGAATTTCCTAAATCAGCTGAGTGTGAATTACCACTTGATTTGGGAGAACGGCATTGAAACATGTATAATATCATATAAGAAACGAATTGCCAGTCCAGGTTCGATGCAGTATACAGGATGCTTGGGGTTGGTGCACTGGGATGACCCAGAGGGATGGTATGAGGAAGGAGGTGGGAAGGGGGTTCAGGATGGGGAACACATGTACACCCATAGTGGATTCATGTTGATGTATAGCAAAACCAATACAATATTGTAAAGTAAAATAAATAAATAAATAAATAAAGCAAAACTACAGTAAAAAAAAAAATAAGTAAGCTGGGTTTACCAGGTGGAACCCACCTGCCAGTGCAGGAGACATAAGAGACGTGCCTTTGATAACTGGGTCAGGAAGATTTCTTGGAGGAGAAAATGGCAACCCGCTTCAGTACTCTTGCCTGGAGAATCCCATGGACAGAGTAGGCAGGTGGGCTATGATACCTGGAGCTGCAAAGAGTCGGGCAAGACTCAAGTAACTGACCCAATAAGTAAACCATATTTTATNCGTGCCTTTGATAACTGGGTCAGGAAGATTTCTTGGAGGAGAAAATGGCAACCCGCTTCAGTACTCTTGCCTGGAGAATCCCATGGACAGAGTAGGCAGGTGGGCTATGATACCTGGAGCTGCAAAGAGTCGGGCAAGACTCAAGTAACTGACCCAATAAGTAAACCATATTTTATGAAAATATCCTAAATCTTTTCATATATCCTCTTTATTCATAAGAATGTGGATTGTTATCCTGCCTGATGAAACAACCTTTTGTAAGACTTTTTACTCGAAATTCTGCCCACAATTTGGTTACTTTTTCAGTGTGTTATTGCTAAAAATAAAAAAATGAAAAATTGGTTGTATCTCCTAGAATATAAAGCTATATATGAAAATCTACTCTGACCACTTTGTATTTTGAGAGAATTTCTAGTTTAAATCTCACACAGTGGTAGAGATTTAAAATGTACAAAATGCAAACTCATGTGGACAAAACTATAAAATAAACATTTATTTACTCTAACCCAAGCGCTATTTTGTTAAAACTTGAAAAAGTTTCTTTTGGTTAAATTTAGGAAAAGTGATTCTTTCCTTCAAGAGTGTTGCTAGTTTTTCACTAGCTTGGTGTCTTTAGATCACACAGGAATTTATTTTCTCCCTCTTCTTTTTCTTCTACTAGGTGTGATAGGAATTAGAGTCTCCTGTTATAATACTATAATTGTACAAAAGGTGTCTATTCCTTCATCACGGAATTTGTGCACTTGTCAGTATCTACAGCATTCTGTTTGAAGCTGCAAAGCCCAAGTCTGATTCATGCCACCCAAGATATACAATGCAGAGTCTCTTTTTGGTCCTTAAATGAAAGTATCTAGGCTACCAAGTGACTCTGTTACACTTATATATGTGTACATATATATATATATATGTATAATATATGTATATTATATATTTATATATATATAATTCAGTTTACTACTTTGTTTTGCTTATTTGTGTGTTTATGGATTGAGGTGTGGTTTTGTTATTTCCCTTTGATGAATGGATTTCCTTTGATGTAAGAATGTCACAATTAATTAAAAGAAAATAAAGTCTTAGTATAGTCAAATTTTTTATCTTTTGAAAAAATATATTTTATAAGTAGTCTGAAATCTCTTAATATTTTATTTCCCTGGTGATTTCTATCTTTACAGAGATTTCATTCTAATCTAGTCAACAATCTTAATTCAAAGAACTATTGAGTTAAACAAAAAAAACCCAATGTCCTTTAAAAGGATGATTTTCAGTTAAGAACAGGTATCCTTTTTCATTGACAGGGGCATGCCTCCCAAATGTCAGAACCCACTTTCATCTCAGCATATAATCTCAAGCAGTATCCTACATATAGAAAGTCAATTACAATTTTCTGCATACTAAAACCTAAAGTAGAAAAATTATTTGCATTAGCCTTGCAAATAGTCTATTTAAGATTTTTATCCTGACATGCATTTAAAAGAAAAGTTTATTAATATTGCCTTCTTGGTCACAATCCATTATGTCATATTATCATCACTCATTTTGCCATCAATCAAAACAACTAGCTGTATTCGACTGAGAGACTTCACTTTCACTTTTCACTTTCATGTATTGGAGAAGGAAATGGCAACCCACCTCCAGTGTTCTTGCCTGGAGAATCCCAGGGACAGTGGAGCCTGGTAGGCTGCTATCTATGGGGTGGCCTAGAGTTGGACACGACTGAAGCGACTTAGCAGCAGCAGCAGCAGCTGTATTCATTCTGAAGGTTTTATAGAAATAACTCTTGATCATAACTAAAAGCAACCAGAGCTGAAAGGCAATATACCACAATTACTAATGTAAAACATTTTTTCCTTATTTTATGGGAAGTATGTGTTCTTTCCAGTTGCCAGATAAGAACTTCATGAAGGAATATAATTTTAAAAATAAAAATAAATGATTTAAGGAAATCGGAAATTTTACTCAAAAGTTCATTTACATAAGGTTTAAAATACAAATGAAATTAATAGTCTAAGTTTCAAAACATGACATAATGGCAATTGTTGCTTCA
The DNA here is from genome assembly GCA_006410615.1 of Neotragus moschatus. NCBI lineage: Eukaryota > Metazoa > Chordata > Mammalia > Artiodactyla > Bovidae > Neotragus > Neotragus moschatus. The sequence goes on along the minus strand of SJYA01000065.1, from coordinate 1,366,048 downwards.
TTATGACATCATTGACAAAAATCTCTAATATTTTTATATATCCAGTGATCTTGATTATATCAAATAACCTCTAAACAAAATAAGACCTACATAAATAAAACATGTAGTTGTCTTTTTTTTCCACTAAAAGTATTCAAAACTAAAAAGGTGTCATGTCTTTCAAATGTTCCTTTGATCAGTCTCTAAGTCCTGTCTGATTCTTTGCTACCCTATGGACTGCAGCACACCAGGTAACCCTGTTCTTCATTATCTCATGGAGTTTGCTCAAATTCATGTCCATTAAATCAGAGGTGCTGTCCTACAATCACCTCCTCTGCCATCCCCTTCTCCTTTTGCTTTCAATCTTTCTGACGATCAGGATCTTTTCCAATGAGTGGACTCTTCGTATCAGGTGGCCAAAATCCTAAGGCTTCAGCATCAGTTCTTCCAAAGAATTTTCAAGGTTGATTTCCTTTAGGATTGACCAATTTGATTTCCTCACTGTCCAAGAGACTCTCAATTGTCTTTTCCAGCATCACAATTTGAAAGCATCAATTCTTTGGCAGTCAGCCTTCTTTGTGATTTCTCTCTCACATCCTTACATGACTACTGGAAAAACCATAACTTTGACTATAGAGACATTTGCTAGGAAAGTAATATCTGCTTTTTTAATATGCGGTCTAGGTTTGTCATAATTTTCTTCCAATGAGCATGTATGTTTTAATTTCATGGCTGTAGTCACTGTCTGCAGTGACTTTGGAGCCCAAGAAAATAAAATCAGTTGGTGTTTCCAATTTTCCTCTTCTGTGTGCCATGAAGAGATGGGACCAGATGCCATGACCTTAGTTTAGTTTCAAGCCAGGTTTTTCACTCTCCTCTTTCACCTTCATCAAGACGCTGTTAGTTTCTCTTCAATTTCTGCCATTAGAGTGGTATCATCTGCATATCTGAGGTTGTTGATATTTCTCCTGGCAACCTTTTTTCCAGCATGTGATTTATGCAGCCCAGTGTTTCACATGGTATACTCTGCATAGAAATCCAATAAGTATTGGAGTTTCAGTTTTAGCATCAGTCCTTCCAGTGAATATTCAGGACTGATTTCTATAAAATGTATGCTGAAAAGTTAGTCCTATAATATAGTATTGTAGTCATACTTTAGTACATAGCCAGCATATTTTCCAAAAGTATCTTCAAACTATATCTTAATGAATGGAAACATAAATGAAGAGTAAACTATTCTAATAATTCATCATTTCTCATTGGGCAACTCAATTCAATAAGTTATTTTAGAAAGTCATAATAATTGTATTATATGTGCAAAATGTAATGAGGATATTTATTTAATGTATTATGTTTCTTCATTTCTTATATGACATAACATAGAGAGCCTCTGTTATTCTCCACTCAGGGATAGATATGCACTCTATCAGTCAAGCATGCTTCTCATTATGGCACCTTTAATCTTCAGAAATACTTCCTACAGTCATACAGGAAGATATTGAATGTTTATTATTATTTTTTGTTTCCACAGAAAATTTTAGTAGAAAGTTAAAGAAATAAGAAGCAAAGGAGACAAAAGGGTGCATTGCAGCACAGAACTTCAGTGTAACACTTACACACCAAGAACATATAAGAACATACCTTTTCTAAAACAGTTTTGTTCAGGTATTGGAACCACAAGGTGTATACTCTGAGGGGCCTAGGGAAAAAATAGCTTCAAATGGTAGAGAAGAAATCATGACTTGTTATGAAAAAAAAAAACAAACAAACATGAAACTCAATCCTGGAAGATATATTAGCTGAATTAAGATACAAAAGAATATGCCTGTCATTAAATGAGGAGGAGAAGAAATGGACCAAGGCAGGCTTCCTAGAGGAACCAGCAAAGAGAAACTGGGCTTCTCAAAGACGTAGGTAGAAGGAGACAACAAAACTATCTTTTTCAGGGGGCTCTGGTCAGGGGGACCATCAGGAGTGCTCTAAAGAGTCCCATAAAAGTCAGCTTCTCTCTAGATTTTTTGGTTCTCAGCATGAAACATTTTCTGAACGACCAGTTAAATTTCATCTCAGAGAGTTTTGTCTGTACTTACACATCATTAATCCTGAATATCTAGGAATGTGACTGGTACACATAAGGCATGTCATTGTCTATTAAATGCATGAAGGAATGGAATGGATAAGAACTCTTGACAAAGAAACTTACCTGATACATTTAGGAACCTGAGAAATCAGGAGCATGTATACAGTGAATATTATACACAGCTGAAGCGGTGGTGATAGCGGAGTAAGGGTCTGCATATATATAATTGACATTAAGTAGCAAGTATTAGAGAAGTAATTATTAGCAATATTAGTAATATTAGCAAGTGTTAGCCTGGTGGGCTGCAGTCCATGGGCTCACTAGGAGCGACTTCACTTTCACTTTTCACTTTCATCCATTGGGGAAGGAAATGGCAAACCACTCCAGTATTCTTGCCTGGAGAATCCCAGGGACAGGGGAGCCTGATGGGCTGCCGTCTATGGGGTTGCACAGAGTCAGACACGACTGAAGCGACTTAGCTTCAGTAGCAGCAGCAGCAGCAAGTATTAATTATCTGCTAATTGCAAGACATCATGCTTACTGAAATAAAGATAAACAGCTGACCTCCATTGCTTGCAATTTAATTTAGAAGCTAGAAGGCATTGGAATTAAAAACAAAACTACTAAGATACTATCATTGCCCCCTAGGAATTNTAGCTTCAGTAGCAGCAGCAGCAGCAAGTATTAATTATCTGCTAATTGCAAGACATCATGCTTACTGAAATAAAGATAAACAGCTGACCTCCATTGCTTGCAATTTAATTTAGAAGCTAGAAGGCATTGGAATTAAAAACAAAACTACTAAGATACTATCATTGCCCCCTAGGAATTTCCAGACTAATAGAGGAAAGGGATATATAAATAAAATAATTTTAACTCATTTTGATACTAGAGGCACGTAGAGAAAACATGCAACATGGTAAGTATTCAAAAGTTCATTGTGAGAATCAATAAAAACTTTTCCTGTATAGATATAGGAAAGTAGTTCAAACATATATCTAGAATGTTTAGCTTGAACTGTTGGTGGATACTAAAACAAAGGGGAAAAGCAAGTTTGTGGTGAAAATAATGAGTTGGAATCTATCTTTGGATATTTGAAGCCGATGATATAACATAAGTGACACAGGTGGAGAAAAGTAGCCTACAAGAACAAGATTCTGGAAAACAAATACAGTTAAGGGGCCAACACAGAAAGAAATCGGAAGAAAATCAAAGAAGAGATGTTTTCTAGAATTGAACAGTCAATGATGCCACCGTCTATAAAATGATACAACTAAGAGGACTATGGCAAACCCTCTAGGAACAAAGGCAACTTCTATGAAGGCATAACTAGGAAACATTGGGTGTTAAGAAAACTCACCAAGCATGTAGTATACTTGGTAATGGGCAGATGACAAATTAAAATAAAAGCAATAATAGAAACAAAATGAGAAGAATTAGGAGTTATAAAATATTTTTTACATTTTCAGATGGGAGATCTGAGGCACCACAGTGTGTGTATACATCAATAAAGATTTGCAAGCACTGACAAGAATATAATCCAATAAATAACATTTTTTTCCATTATGTCACAACATTTTTCACTGAAAATATTTTTGTAATAATTTTATTAATGGGATAATGGTATAGTTTTTTCAAATGAGTAGTGTAACAATTATGGAGTTATTAACAGTTATGTTATTAACAATTGGTGTAACAATTATGGAGTATGTAACAATTATGAGTATGCTATGGAGTAAATAAAATTGTAGAAAATGAGGAATTCAGGAATCAATATAAAACAGTACTATGTTCACATTAATGAAAATTATTTTTATAAAGAAAACCTGTTTTTATTTGTTTGTTCTTAAAATACTAGTTTCTAACTTCTAATATCACATTTCATATATTTGTTTCTAGTAGTGAGTGTTGAAAGTGAAAGTGGCTCTGTTGGGTCCAACTATTTGCACCTGCATGGACTATACAGTCCATGGAGTTATCCAGGCCAGAATACTGGAGTGGGTAGCCATTCCCTTCTCTAGGGCATCTTCCCAACCCAGTAATTGAACCGAGGTCTCCTGAATTGCAGGTGGATTCTTTACCAGCTGAGCTACTAGGGAATCCCCAGTCAGTGATAAGTACCACCTTATGCCATGATGATTTTATATAGTAATTCCTTTGGTTCATCTTGCAGTTTTGCTAAATGCCATGCTATTTTTTTAGACTCACAACTTCCTTTCAGCTTTTCCCACAGGAGTCTAGATGACAGTCTTTTAAAGATACTCATTCCTCCACAGCCGTGTGACAGCTCCAAGGCACAGCATTGTATCTCTATTCCTATTCCTTGCCATTGTTCAAGTGACCTTACTAGCTGAGCAAATGATGATGGCGTTGAGGCCCAGTGGGAATCTAAGAGGCTGAGGGGAAAGGCCAGGCAAGAAAAAATAGCAAATGATGATGTTTATGAAGTCTCTTTCAAATGGCAAGTTTTTGATCCTATAATTCTTCTTATACCTGGATAAAGCCTCCTGAGTATTGGCAGAAGCAGTTTCCTTTACAAGGTAGAAATTCCACTGAGCACTAATTAAAATGACTGAAGCTTCCTCTTCTCTCTCCTTTTGAGATTTTTTTCAAAACATGATTTTGATCATCAAGAAGAAAAGTTTAATGATATGAAAGTAAAATACTTTATTAGCAGGTATTGATTAAGATGGCCAAATTACCTATACCTGAGAAACATTTATAAGAGACTGAAAACATTTTGGAGGTTGCAATTTGGCAAGAAAAGCGTAGATCTCGAATCTGAAGAAGAATCTCAAGTTCATCTTCCTGCTTCCTTTGATCGTTATTCAATGTGAAGTTAAATCTTTCAAAGCTGCTAATTCTCATTCAAAGTGCAGAGGAGTTCTAGAGAATTTAAATCACATCTGTAAGTGTGTGTAATAGCATCCATGGTTGTTTCACAGTAATTTAGAAGGCCACTTTCAGGATGAATGACTCATTCTAAGTATTATCATAGAAAACCTGTTTTAAAAAAAAAAGGACTGCTATTTGCATTTTAAACTTCAGAGGCACTGCTCAGATTTTAAATGTTTGAATGGAAGAAGATGATTATGGTTAGGCATTGAAGGAGACAAAAAGAAAAAATATAAACAAGGTGCCATGAAAAATGCAATGAAAATCATTTCACATTGTCTCTGTACTGGGATATTCACTACATTCCCTGCTGTTAACCAGCTGACAGCATCCAAGTTATTTTCAAAGACATGAAATTTCGACATGTAAAATGTGATATAGAAGACACATTGCTTCAGAGCAAGGAATTTTCTTACAGGCAAAATGGTATCTATGGCAATTTTACTGCACTGTTGTATATCTACATGGACCTCTGTTTCCATAAAAATGTAAAATATGAAAAGAAAGGGAGGGAATAATAAGCAATAAAGAAAGACTGGTTGTTGAAGGGAAAGAGAAAAATACAATGAAGTCTGAGAAGGAAAGAAACAGGAAAGAGCCAGGGGGATAGGGAAAGAAAAAAAAAAGGGATAAGGATAAATACTAATAAAAGGAGTGACTGTTATTTGACTGGGCAAAACTCTTGGATTGTAATTCAGAAAACACTTTAATAAGACTAAAATAACCTGTTATATGGTAGTCATGCAGTATTTCAAGCTGTTCCCGTGAGAAGCGGACTCTGAGTCAGAATATGGTGTGCAGGAGTCTTGTTAAGGTGTACTTTTCAGATAAACTCTTGTGCAATCTGAGGTAAAAGAGGAGCAAGTAGCCAGGAAGAACTTTATAACTTTTGCAGCTCGCAGTCATTTGTTTTGGTCCATGCCAGTGAAGTACATCACCTAGAGTGAAGTGGATCTCTGAAGTTAGGTCCTGAAGGGATTGACCACACTAGTAAAGTACTGCTCAAAATTCTCCAAGCCAGGCTTCAGCAATACGTGAACTGTGAACTTCCAGATGTTCAAGCTGGTTTTAGAAAAGGCAGAGGAACCATTGATGAAATTGCCAACATCTGCTAGATCATGGGAAAAGCAAGAGAGTTCCAGTAAAACATCTATTTCTGCTTTATTGACTATGCCAAAGCCTTTGACTGTGTGGATCACAATAAACTGTGGAAAATTCTGAAAGAGATGAGCATACCAGACCACCTGACCTGCCTCTTGAGAAACCTGTATTCCGGTCAGGAAGCAACAGTTAGAACTGGAGATGTAACAACAGACTGGTTCCAAATAAGAAATGGAGGACGTCAAGGCTGTACTTTGTCACCTGTATACAGCCTTCGTCAGGCTGTATATTGTCACCCTGCTTTTTTTACTTATATGCAGAGTACATCATGAGAAACGCTGGGCTGGATGAAGCAGGAGCTGGAATCAAGATTGCTGGGAGTAATATGAATAACCTCAGATATGCAGATGACACCACCCTTATGGCAGAAAGTGAAGAGGAACTAAAGAACCTCTTGATGAAAGTTAAAGAGGAGAGTGAAAAAGTTTGCTTAAAGCTCAACATTCAGAAAACGAAGATCATGGCATCCGGTTCCATCACTTCATGGCAAATAGATAGCAAAAGAGTGGCTGACTTTATTTTGGGGGCTCCAAAATTACAGATGGCTCCATAATTGCAGACGGTGATTGCAGCCATGAAATTAAAAGATGCTTACTCCTTAAAAGTAAAGTTATGACCAACCTAGACAGCATATTAAAAAGCAGAGGTATTATTTGTCAACAAAGGTCTGTTTAGTCAAGGCTATGGTTTTTCCGCTGGTCATCATGGATGTGAGAGTTGGACTAAAAGAAAGCTGAGCATCAAAGAATTGATGCTTTTGAACTGTGGTGTTGGAGAAGACTCTTGAGAGTCCCTTGGACTGCAAGGAGATCCAACTGGTCCATCCTAAAGGAGATCAGTCCTGGATGTTCATTGGAAGTACTGACATTGAAGTTGAAACTCCAATACTTTGGCCACCTGATGTGAAGAGCTGACTCATTTGAGAAGGCCCTGATGATAGAAAAGATTGAGGGTACAAGGAGAAGGGGACGACAGAGGATGATATGGTTGGATGGTATAACTGACNCCATCCTAAAGGAGATCAGTCCTGGATGTTCATTGGAAGTACTGACATTGAAGTTGAAACTCCAATACTTTGGCCACCTGATGTGAAGAGCTGACTCATTTGAGAAGGCCCTGATGATAGAAAAGATTGAGGGTACAAGGAGAAGGGGACGACAGAGGATGATATGGTTGGATGGTATAACTGACTCAATACACATGAGTTTGGGTAAACTCTAGGAGTTGGTAATAGACAGGGAGACCTGGCATGCTGCGGTTCATGGGATCGCAAAGAGCTGGACAGGACTGAGCAACTGAATTGACTGACTGAAACTCTAACCATGTTTATGTTTAATTTGAATTTTTAAAGTCGTTAAATCTAAATCCTAAAAATCTATCTATATTATTATATTTTAATTATTAAAACTCTTTTTAGTCTAATTGATAGTTATATATCTAAGTCAATGCATATTAAAAAAGGCTTTTAGAATGATTGTCATAAAATTTCAATACACTTGAAATTTTAATAATGATCTATAAACTATTTTTATATATTAATATTTTAAAATGTAAATGTGCTTTGACTAATCTGAGTGGTTAATATAAACCAATTCATATAGTTCTTAAAATTTCCAATTATATTATGATATAAACATTTGAAAATGAAAAATTATTGATTCTGAATAACACTATTAAAAAATAAGGCACCTAAAAACATAATCAGTGCACTAATAGCAAGAGAAGTCTGAATGATACCATCATATGCTATATTGGAAAGCAAAAGTGTGGAGGTAGAAATTAGTAATAATTTCATGTCATAGAAATTAGAGGTTTTTAAATTTATTAGAAGCTTAGAAAATTAATTTCATGTTTATATTTTTACAACTTTATAATTATAAATATTCCCACTGTTACTAGCAAGGAATAAGTAACCATTTCTACTAAGACATCAGGGATACTGTAATGTAGAGAGTTGTTCTTTCAAACTAAGGTCACTCCATCATTGACATATGGGTATTCCATCAAGTCATCTAGAATTATTATATGAAGTGATCATTATTCAAGCTGTCAAATTTGATCTACACATTATCTTTAAGATGTAAGAGTTTCTCTTTTCAATCAAAGAAAGTAAATTGTGATGGCTGAATGTGTATAGTTTTACTTTGCCTAGCATTGTAAGTAGTTCTTTTTCTTACCTGCAGTTGTCTGCCTATACTGCCATTACCATATATCTTTTCCAGTATTCAGCCACCTGACATTACATACAATTTTTCCTTCATTGCCTGCCATCATTGATAGATGTTCTTTATAGTTCCCTCAAGTCATAGAGGGTAGATTGACTTACTAATTCCATCCAATGGTGAATAAGCTGCCTGGAGCAATATTTCAGTATATAAGCTTCAAATCAGGTTTCAAGCAACAAAAGACCAAATTAATTCTACCAGTATTTGGATCCATTCAAAAGTTAGATATGATTCACTTTATCATTGAGAATATAAATTCGAAAAATAAGCAAAAGAAGGAAACCAACAAGTTATGTTATCAGGCTAATTTTAAACTCAGCAATTTTTTAATATACAAATCTTATATAAGCAATTACGAACATTTTTAAATAGTTCCATTCTCTGTCCTTCTTGTATCCAGTTTTATTCTACCATTTCCCATCTTTCAGTATCAGCCNATAGCCTTGACTATACAGACCTTTATCAGGAGAGTGATGTCTCTGCTTTTCAGCATACTCTCTAGGTTTGTCATACTTTCCTGCCAAGAAGCAATCATCTTCTGATTTAATGATTGCAGTCACCATCCTGAGTGATTTTAGAGCCCAAGGAGAGGAAATCTGTCACTACTTCTACCTTTTCCCCTTTTATTTGCCAAGAAGTAATGGGGCTAGATGCCACAATCTTAATTTTTTTAATATTTTGTTTTAAGCTGGCTCTTTCGCTTTCCTCCTTCCCCTCATCAAGAAGCTCTTTAGTTCCGCTTCACTTTCTGCCATTAGAGTGTTATCATGTGCATATCTTGTTGTTGATGTTTCTCCCACCTCTCTTGATTCCAGCTTATAACTTACCCAGCCTGGCATTTCTTATCGTGTGCTCAGCATATAGGCTAAACAAAGAGCAGACAGCTCTGTTGCACTCCTTTCTCAATCTTGAACCAATCAGTTGTTCCACACAGAGTTCTAACTGTTGCTTTTTGACCCACATACAGGTTTCTAGAAGAAAGGTAGTATGGTCTCTTATTTCCTTTTCTTTAAGAGCTTTCCACTGTTTGTTATGCTCCACCCAGTCTAAGGCTTTAATGTAGTCAATGAAAACAGAGTAAATATTTTTCTGGAATTCCCTAGCTTTCTCTACAATCCAGCAAATGCTGGCAATTTGATCTCTGGCTGTTCTGCCTTTTCTAAACCTACTTTGAACATCTGGAAGTTCTTGGTTCTCATAATGCTGAAACCCAGCATGCAAAATTTTAAGCATTACCTTACTAGCATGGGAGATGAGTGCAACTGTCCAACGGTTAGAACATTTTTTGGTACTACCCCTTCTTGGGAATTGGGATGAGGATTGACGTTTTCCAGGCCACTGCTGGGTCTTCCAGATTTGCTAACATACTGAGTGCAACACTTTGATGGCATCATCCTTTAAGGTTTTGAATAATTCTACTGTAATTAGATCACATCTACTAGTTTTATTAACAACAGGGCTTTCTAAGGTCCACTTGATTTCACACTCCAGAATGTCTGACTCTGGGTGGCTGACCATACCATCATAGTAATCTGGTTCATTAAGATCTTCCTTGTACAGTTGTTTCCTGTATTCTTTCCATTTCTTCTTGATCTCTTCAGCTGGGTCTCTACATTTTTTTGTTTGTTTGTTTTTCTTTTATTGTGACCATCTTTTGGCAAAGTTTTCTTTTGATATTTTCAATTTTCCTGAAGATATCTCTAGTCTTTTCCCTTCTTTTTTTTTCCTCTATTTTTCTGCATTGTTCATTGAAGAATGCCTTCTTGTCTTTCCTTGCTATTCTTTGGAACTCTGTGTTTAGTTGGAAGTACCTTTCAATTTCTCCCTTGCTCTTTGCTTCTCTTCTTTCTTTGGCTATTTATAAAGCCTCCTCAGACAACTACTGTGCCTTCTTGCTTTTCTGTTTCTTTATGATGGTTTTGTTCTCTGCCTCTGGTACAGTATTATAGAACTCCATCCATAGTTCTTCAGGAACACTGTTCATTAGATCTAATCCTTTGAATCTGTTGGTTACCCCCTCTGCATATTAATAGGGGATTGTTTTAAATTGTACATGGCTGGCCTAGTGGTTTTGCCTGCTTTCNTATGATGGTTTTGTTCTCTGCCTCTGGTACAGTATTATAGAACTCCATCCATAGTTCTTCAGGAACACTGTTCATTAGATCTAATCCTTTGAATCTATTGGTTACCCCCTCTGCATATTAATAGGGGATTGTTTTAAATTGTACATGGCTGGCCTAGTGGTTTTGCCTGCTTTCTTTAGTTTAAGCCTGAATTTTGCTATGAGAAGCTGATGATCTGAGCCATAGTCAGCTTCAGGTCTTGTTTAGGCTGATTGTATACAGCCTCTCCATCTTCAGCTAGGTACTCAAAGTTAGCCTAGGTACCCAAGTAACACAATCGGCTGTATACCACTCCTTCTACACTTGCTTCCAGACTTCCTGGTCTTGAAATAAAGATACTGTACTACTGTATTCTTTAGAGTACTGTGTAGTAAAATACACTTTACTATACTAGTAAAGTTTATTTTCCTTGTTGTAGATGATAGCAGTAGATTGCATTCCAAATGGCCACTGCAACCTTTGTATACTATTCTACATGTGGGTCAAAAACTAAGTGTCTACTCAAATAAAGAAAACCCTCTTGCCATTTGCAATGCTGTGAATCTCTTCAGTTACTTCTTCATCTTGTTTCTCTTCATTCTTTCTCTGGGCCTCAAATTCCACCAGGTCTTCATTAGTAAGCTTCTCATGTTGTACAGCAAAGAGTTCAATGAAATCATCCTTTTGCAGATCTATCTTGAAATAAAGATACTGCCCCACTGCACTCTTCAGCAGTGGTGGTTGAGTTGTTAAGTCGTGTCCATTTCTTGTGACTCCATGGAGGGTAGCCCACCAGGCTCCACTCTCTATGGGATTTTACAGGCAAGAATACTGGAGGGGGTTGCTGTTTCCTTCTCCAGGGGATCTTCTCAGCCCAGGGATCGAATGTGCATCTGCTGCCCTGTACTCTATACAGAGCTGTACGTAACTGTACCACCACTTGTAGAGGATGCAGGCACTGACAGTACGCCAGCGCATGTGAGCTAACGAATGTGATCGGACACTAGAACTCATGTTCCCACCTTTGAAAGTTCACAACTTGAATTTACCAGGTAATTCTCATTATGTTCAGCTTTTCTTTTCCCTAGTTCAGTTAGGATTCTTATTACTAATGCTTTGAATCCTTTTTCCGGGTAAATTCTTTATTTCTGTCTCATTATTTGTTTCTTTCCAGCAGCTTTCTCTTTCAATTGAAACCACGTCCTCTGTTTTCCCATTTTGCCTAGTTTTGACAAGGATTTTGCTGAATTTGCCATGAATACGAGTCATGTCTTTCCTCAAGGTGTGCTGGCAGCTAATCACCTTGGGAGGAGGAGGGGCTGCAGTTGGAGAGCTAAAGCCAGAGCTAAGGGTGAGCCAGGCTCAGTGGTCATCACCACCCTTTCTAGGGCAGGGCCCTGTCTCAAGTTACTGGAGCAAAAGCAACTGAGGGTTAGGTCTGAGCTGGCTCAGTTCCCTTTAAACGTATGGAAACATCAGGCAAAGTCGCATAATTAATACGAAAGCTAAGTTGAGAGATATGAAAAACAGCTGCCAGCAACTCTGAAATTGAAATGTAAATATGATGTAAGTACAGGTACTTTTTTGTTTGACATCATCCCTGAATGTGTGATACCTAGTTAGGATGTGTGGCTGCAAGGATTTAGGCAAACAGAGGCATGATAGAGGAAGGTATTGAGTAATGTCAATGAAGTCAGAAGGCAAATGTATGGGTAGAAGTGAGATTTTTCATCAATGGATGTATCTAATTCAGCCCAGCATCTGACAGATGTAGAAACATAAGGAGGCATTCATGTACGTATGTGTAGGGAAGTCATCTGTAATCTTGAATAAGACAGTGAAAAGTGCTTCACTGAGAAGCTAATGTGTGAAGAGTAAAAGGGAAAAAATCACACACAGCTATCTGGTAAAAAGATTTTTTTAGGCAGAGGGAAGATCAAGTTTAAAGATCCAGGGCTAAGAATACCATTCTAGATAGAATGAGGTGGGTTAGGAGACTGGCTAGAGCAAATGTGGAAGGAGAATAATAATATGAGGTCATAGATATGAAGGCATTCTGAACATATAAAGGCTTAGTGCTGTTTAGTGTCTATTCTGAGTAAACAGGAAGTGTTGTTGAGCTGTGAGCAGAAGACAAGAACTGATGATCTCATTTATATATTAAAAACAATACTCAGCTATAGCAGTATAAACATAAACTGCTCTGGGGGTAAGGCACCAAAGGAACATGGGAGAGCAGGTAGGAAGCTATTACATAAAATCAGGTTAGAGATCATAGTGCCTTTTGCAATAGAGGCAAAATGGAGGTGGTGAAAGTGGCTGGATTGTGGAGACAGGTTGAAGATGAATCTACAAAGTTCACTTATAAAGTTGATATAGGTTTTGAAGATAAGTCAAGAATTACCCAAAGTTATAAGTATATGACATAAAGCATGAATCCATCTTTCTTGGCTGCTAAATTCTTATTAACTGGGTCTCAATTGTTATTCAGTCCCCAAATCGTGTCCCACTCTTCGTGACCCCATAGACTGCAGCACACCAGCCTCCTCTGTCCTCTGCTATCTCCCGCAGTTTTCTCAGATTCACGTCCGTTGAGTTGGTGATGATATCTAACCATCTCCTCCTCTGCCTCCTCTTTCCCNAAGTCAAGAATTACCCAAAGTTATAAGTATATGACATAAAGCATGAATCCATCTTTCTTGGCTGCTAAATTTTTATTAACTGGGTCTCAATTGTTATTCAGTCCCCAAATCGTGTCCCACTCTTCGTGACCCCATAGGCTGCAGCACACCAGCCTCCTCTGTCCTCTGCTATCCCCCGCAATTTTCTCAGATTCACGTCCATTGAGTTGGTGATGATATCTAACCATCTCCTCCTCTGCCTCCTCTTTCTATTTCACCTTCTTTCCCAGCATCAGGGTCTTTTCCTATTAGTCCACTCTTCCCATCAAGTGGCTAAAATTTTGGAGCTTCGGCAACAATCCTTCCAATGAATATTCAAGGTTTATTTCCTTTAGGATTGACTGGTTTGATCTGCGTGCAGTCCAAGAAACTCTCAAGAGTTTTCTCTAACTTCTTAACCTGTATACAGGTTTCTCAGGAGGCAGGTAAGGTGGTCTAGTATTCCCATCTCTTTAAGAATTTTCAATGGTTAGTTGTGATACACAGAGTCATAGACTTTAGCATAGTCAATGAAGCAGAAGTAGATGTTTTTCTGGAATCCCTATGCTTTTGCTATGATCTAACCAATGTTGGCAACTTGATCTCTTCTTCCTCTGTCTTTTCTAAACCCAGTTTATACACCTGGAAGTTCTAAGTTCATGTAATGTTGTAGCTTGAAGGATTTTGAATATAGCCTTACTAGCATGTGAATTGAAAGCAATTGTATGATAGTTTGAACATTCTTTGTTATTGCCCTTCTTTGAAATTGGAATGAAAACTGACCTTTACCAGTCCTATGGCCACTCTGAAGTTTTCCAAATTTGCTGATATATTGACTGTAGCACTTTAACAGCATCATCTTTTAGGATTGAAATAGCTCAGCTGGAATTTCATTGCCTCTGCTATTTTTGTTTGTTGTAATTCTTCCTAAGGCACACTTGACTTCACACTCCAGGATGTTTGGCTCTAGGTGAATGACCACACCATTGTGGCTCTCTGGTCATTAAAATTTTTCTTGTTTCATCCTTCTGTGTATTCTTGCCACCTCTTCTTAATCTCTTCTGTTTCTGTTAAGTCCTTATCATTTCAGTTCTTTATTGTGCCCATCCCTGCATGAAATGTTCCCTTGATAACTCCAGTTGTCTTAAAGAGATCTCTTCTCTCTCCTACTCTTTAGTTTTCCTCAGTTTCTTTGCGTTGTTCATTTAAGAAGGGCTTCTCATTTCCCTTGCTTTTTCTCTGGAACTTTGCATTCAGTTGGGTATATCTTTTCCTGTCTTTCTTACCTTTTGCTTCTCTTCTTTGCTCAGCTCTTTGTAAAGCCTTCTCAGACAACCATTTTGCCTTCTTACATGTCTTTTTCTTTCAGTTGATTGTGCTGCCTCCTGAACAGTGTTACAAGCCTCCATCCATAGGTTTTCAGTTACTCTGTCTACTCGATCTAGCCCTTGAATCTATTCATTTTTCCACTGTATAATTATAAAGATTTAGATATTATCTGAATGGTCTAGTGGTTTTATCTTCCTTCTTCAACTTAAGCCTGAATTTTGCAATAAGGAGCTTATGATCTGAGCCATAGTTAGTTTCAGGTCTAGCTTCTGCTGACAGTATAAAGCTTCTCCATCTCTGACTGCATGGAACCTAGTCAATCTGATTTCCACATTGACCATATGGTAATGTCCATCTGTTGACTCATCTCTTGAGTTGTTCTAAGAGAGTGATTGCTATGAACAGTGTATTCTCTTAACAAAACTCTGTTAGCCTTTGACCTGTTTCATTTTGTTTTCCAACTCCAAACTTGCCTGTTATTCTTGGTTAGTAACTCCTGACATCCTACCTTTGCATTCCAATCATCCCCTATGATGAAAAGGACAACTTTTTTTGGGTGTTAGTTCTACATGGTATTGTAGGTCTTCATAGAAATCATCAGTTTCTGCTGGCATCAGTTTGGCATCAGTGGTGGAGACATAGATTTAGATTACTGTGATGTTGAATGATTTGCCTTGGAAACAAGTTGAGATCATTCTGTCATTTTTGAGATTGCACTCAAGTACTGAATTTTGGCTTTTTTTTTTTTAATGAGGACAACTCCATTTCTTCTAAGGGATTCTTGCCCAGTGTAGTAGATACAATGGGCATATGAGTTAAATTTGCCTATTATCATTCATTTTAGTTCACTGATTTCTAAGATATGGATATTCATCTTGCCATCTTCTGCTTGACCAAGTGCTATTTACCTTGATTCATGGACTTAACATTTCAGATTCCTATGCAACGTTGTTCTTTACAGTATCGAACTTTACTTTCACCATGAGACACGATACATCCACAACTGAACATCATTTCTGCTTTGGCCCAGTTTCTTCACTCTTACTGGAGCTATTACTAATGCCTTCTGCTCTTCCCTAGTAGCATATTGGCCACCTTCCAACCTTGGAGACTTGTCTCCAGCATCGTATATTTTGCCTTTTCATACTTACCATGGGGTTTTCCAGACTAGAATACTGGAATGGGTTACCATTTCCTTTTCCAATGGACATTTTTTTTTCAGGAATCTTCACCATGATGCATCTGTCTTGAGTGAACCTACACAACTTGTCTCATAGCATCATTGAGTTACACAAGCCTCTTTGCCATGACAAGACTCCATGAATGTCCCTGGTACTTCTGTTGAAATCACATGCCAGCTCTGAATCCCACTAATAGCTGAATAAAAGCAAATGAGATGCTTGCCAAAGAGGATTCTGTGGTTTTGGTGAGAGAGTGAGCCAACTGCCAATTTGGAGAACATCTAGAATTTGTCTGAAACTGGAAACAACAACAAAGAATAGTTATATTTTACAAAAGAACAATTTTTGCTGACTTTTAAAAATTTAAGACTTGGGAAAGAGGTAGGCGACAATTTTTGTTACCTTGAATTGCTATAATAAAATATTATGGACAAGGTGCCTTAACAACGTTTCCCATGTTTAACAACAAACATTTCCCACAGTTCTGGAGAGTGGAAAGTAAAAGGTCAAGATGTCTGCTAAGAGCCCTTTCTTATTTTCAAAGGGCTTTCTTTTTGTTAGGTCCTCACATCACCTCTCTTTGGTGTATGCATGTACACACAGAGTGGTAGTAAGTGAGATATCCTGTCTCTTCCCCTTTTTATGTTGTTGTTGTTCACTTGCTCAGTTGTGCCCAACCATTTGCAACTCCATGAACTGCAGCACACCAGACCTCCCTGTCCTCCAGTATCTCAGAGTTTTCTCACACTCATGCACATTGAGTTGGTGATACCATCCAACCATCTCATCCTCTGCCCCCATTATGAGGCCCCCCATAGCCTCTTCTAAATCTAATCACCTTCCAAAGTCCCCACTTTTAAATGCCATCCCATTTGGTGTTAGATCTTCAGTATATGAATTTTTAAAGTGTGAGTATTGTCAACAGTTAGGAGGCAAATGCAAATATATTGGCCAACATTCAATCCATAGTAGGAAATCTAAGAATCCCTGACATATAATATTTGTTTAAATTGTTTAATATTAGATAGCTTTGGGACGAGAGAGGAAGAGTGATTGAGTCTGGTTTGAGAAAACAGCTTAGTTGATTCAGACATTTTTGACCCTCTCTACTTATTTCTCCTTATCCACCTCAGAATTCTACATGGATTGCTTTGGGTGTAAATGTTTAGCTCAGTAAATGCATTACCCTTTTCACCCTAATCAGTCTTGGCAAAGGTTAAAAAATAATCTGCAAGAGTTAGAAGTAATTTTATGTTATATTTAAGGAACTGTAAATTAAACTTGGCTGTATTTAGGACTATATATTATAAATGGGCAAGAAATTTCCCCAAGAAATGAGCAAGTGAGAAGAAATGAGCCAATAAGTTAGCATTAGAGATCCTATTTGGAAAAAGCAAACATTTAAGCACAAAAAAATGCATAGCTTTTATTCAGATATCTCAGCATTTGTTGTATTTTATGTGTATATGCTTGTAGTTTGTTTGTTTGTTTTGCCTTACCTTATAGAGGTTAAGTATACATTATAGGTTAGTTATATAGACTATAGGTTTTAAAAATATCTAAGTGAGTCAACTACATAATTATTTGTTCTTATGTTCATGAAAATTTATTTAATTTTTATGATTTAATCTCTATTGAGATAGATATATATATACACACAAATATATGCATCAAATTATTCTTGTAAAGTTTACTACATATTTAAAGTTGTGGCACACATTAATCATTAAGCATTCACATGTCATTTGTTCTCATGTGTGTTCTGGATGGTTGATGTTGCCAGGTAAGTGATCTCAAGATAAATGAGGTATTATATATGTGTCCACCTTTAATGCTATCCAGAACTTAGTTGAAGATTTCATCAGAGCTCTCAAAATTGATTGATTGGTTGATTTTTATACACCAGTGTGCATTCCACAGGCTAAAATCTTTGCTAGGCTTCCATGTCAGAGCAGTAAATGTTATTCCTCTTCCCCTTTGAAGTTAGATTGTTGTTTTCTATATTCCTTTCTGTAAGAAAAATGTTCCCTTAGAAGAGTACTTATGTTTAACAGTGGTCTCTTATTTATACCAGCAATGTCTGTTGATACTCTCAGAGAAAATGAAGATAGGCTTGAGCAAGTTTTAATATATAGTGTTTGCCATTAAGAGGATGTGATTGCAAACCAGACAAACATGTCAGTTGCATTTTTGATCTTGAATATTCAGTAATGTCCTGGGGTTCACTTTATATGGTGTGGTGATAAAATGTCTAAGCAGAGTTATTCATATTTTTATGTAATTGCCTTGTTATTAAGGGAAAGGGAGGGGATAATTATGTAGGACACTTACCCTCAAATTTTCCTGTGACATCTTAATAGCTTATAAAGCAGTGTGCTATTAATGTGACTTCAGTGAGTTTCTTAACTAACAAAATACCAATTTCACTTCTCATATTATACTTTAGGATTGAACCATAAAGGGGGAAAGATGAAGGCACTGCATACCTCATTACACCAACCTGAGAGGTGGTGATGTAGCAAAGGCTACAGAATTACTGTGGATCGTTAGAGTCAAACAGAAGAGGTGACAAAGGAATAGTTTATCAGAAACAATCAATCTAAGAAAACAAAGGACTTAAATCAAAATGATAATAGGCTAAAAAAAAAATGTGCCCTGTGTGAGCAAATGGAAGAAAAACTATGGTTGTAAATGGAAGAGCTGGACAGAATAGAATTCATATGTTAATAATTTTATGAAATTAGAAAGACAATTTGCAAGAGGTTAAATGTGAAAAATTTTCTTTTTATATGCATCTTTTAAAGGGAAGTTAAATAAATAGATCAATTAAAGTTGTTCTTTAATGCAAAATTTAACATATATCTCAAAACATGAAATGTGATTTCTACTTTTCATTTTGGTTGTTTTATGGTTAAAACTAATCAAAAGTCATTTTATTTTAAATTGAAAGAGGAAGACATTTGTTGTCTTTGGTATTTAATTGTCTCATGTAAAATGACAGTATTGGAATAGATACCCATCTTATTTGCTTCCAGTTATCAATTGGCATGATTCCATGAAATAGATTTCCACTGGACTGAAATAACTTTCCATCCTTCACAAATATAGTCATTTTAAATGTTTTATTTTATAATTTGTGAGACTTTTAGTAACATTTTTGGTAATACTATATCTGATTTTCAGTCTTCTCTGGTGATTAATTACATGTGAGTTATTCTCAGATGTCAAGTTATATCCATACACTCAAGATATCCTCTCATAAATATAAGGTTAATAATTTATGTATATTTTATCAGTATGCTTATCATTTACTTCTGCTGCTGCTACTGCTAAGTCACTTCAGTCGTGTCCAACTCTGCACGACCCCAGAGACGGCAGCCCACCAGGCTCCTCCATCCCTGGGATTCTCCAGGCAAGAACACTGGAGTGGATTGCCATTTCCTTCTCCAGTGCATGAAAGTGAAAAGTGAAAGTGAAGTCGCTCAGTCGTGTCCAACCCTCAGCGTCCCGATGGACTGCAGCCCTCCAGGCTCCTCCATCCATGAGATTTTCCTGGCAAGAGTACTGGAGTGGGGTGCCATTGCCTTCTCCGACCACTTACTTCTAGGCCCACCTATATATTTGATAACAGATATACAAGGTAAAATTCAAATTCGGTCTTTGATGTGACATGTTGCTTTGAAAATCGCAAGTCGTTATCTTCGATTTTCAACAGGTAGGCTTTGTGTTTTTTACAAAACAAAATATTTTTTTAGCCTCTAACTTTGTGGAAGTTTAGGGAACTGCACCACCACTCCCAGTTACAATTTGCAAACTTCAATTACCATATTGATATAGCTATCAGCCATGCCTTTTGATAAAACTGTATAGATGAATAGAAACAGAAGGTTTATTCCATTTGTGTCAGCATTAGCAGAAAATAGTATGACAGGGTGCAAGACTCAAGAGATTCATCTGACATTATTGAACAAACCCTTACCCTAAGAACTGCCTTTTGCTGGGTCTTCTCCAGACACATTACACAAAAGGAGATCTTTTGATGGCCTTTGAACAATCTGAGATCCTGATCTATGCATTTGAGAAAAGACGCCTTAATTGGAATGCAAATGATTTCAAGTTGAGATCTTAGTCAAATGCCTGAAAAGCATTTCCTTTGTATGGTTCTTTAAAGGACCTTTTACAATGACTGTTCACATCAATGTCAGATCCTTTGTAGAGGAAAAAAAAACCCTTGACATTAAATCATAAAATACAAACTAACAAATTATTATTCAATTTAAAGACAATGAAATATGAGAGAGATTTCACCTTCCAGGGAAATGAACTTGAGCAAGATAAGCACAATATGGCCAACTAATATACACGGATTTTTAGTTTCTTAAAAGATAGGATTCATTGTCAAGAGTTACATTAGGACAGTTTTCTGTATTAAAAAGTATTATTAAATGAACTTATTTCTCACTTAGTTTCTTCTTGAAATAATACTGAAATGATTGTGATTTAAGGATATATGTAATATATAAGCATGTGTATAATAATTTTGTACATATGATAATCCTCTAATAAATCATCCCCTGAATTGGAATTTTTTTCAGTATCTAAATGTAACTAAAGTAAAAATTCTAATCACTCATTTTTAATGGTTTCTTTGGCTAGGTAAATAAACATATTTAGCATTTGTTGGAGAAATATGTGAGTCTGCTTAAGGCAGCACAAATAAAATGCTGTGGTGACAGAACTAACCTTTATCGTTTCCATTAATAAGGACTCTGATCTTTATTTATGGCTACCCATTTTTAAATAGAATACTTAGAAAACAACTCAGCATAATTTCAAGTTTGGAAAGTAACACAAAATATATGTTTCCTATGGGGAAGTTTGTTTCACAGTTTTTCACATTTGTTATTGACATCTTATTACTATTAAAATAATAAGTGCACCTCCTATCACCACCACTGCTACTATTACTATCACTACAAATACCAACACCACTGAAGCTCTTTCTCATGGTAACATTCATTGCATAGAAAATATATGCCAAATCCTGAGCCAAGTAACCTTCATAAGATTATTTTATTGAAGTTGCACAGAAGTCTTGCGTAGTAGACTTTACTATGTAATCCCATACTATAAAGAAATTGAGATTGTGCAAAACCACAACAAAATTCCCAAAGTTGAAGGTCATCTCAGCAATTTTAGACACCATAATAATCTATTTTTTTTTTCAGGTAGGTTATGTGTCCAAGATTATTACGTCCAGCAAATAGTAGAATGTTAATAAGTATGGATGAGATATGAGAAGGGAAATAGTTTTTAAAGAAGGGTGCAAGAGAGATGAAATAACATACTATTGTCATTCTTGTGAGTATACAAGAGCTCAGTCACCTTAAAGAGGATTTAAATAATTATTTAAATGTCCCTGAAGAATCCCATCAATTGTTAAGTGGTGATTTATAAGGGTGATTGTTCAGTCTATTCTAAGGAACTAGTGTGGTACATTTTTAAAAATCACAAAAGAAAATCAATTTGAGAATAAAATAATACAATGATAAATCATTAATATACTGAATGTGACACTTGAGGGCTTCTGTTTCACAGACATGAATGGTTTTACATGTGAAATTAATCCATGGAGAGAAAGTCAAGCATTTTGCTATCTATAAAAATTTGGCATTCCAAAGTATAAGTTGAACTGTACTGTGACCTGGATTTCAATCATAATGCAGCAGGAGGGAAAATGTCGGTGAATTATGGTAAAATAAATTTTATTTTCAGCAATATTAGTTTCTTTTCAGTGATCTTTTTGACATTTAATAGATTTTCCAGTCATGCACAAATAGAAGAAGAATATAAGTGGAATGAAAATATAATACTTTTTGGTACCAAATGAAACATTAAACCATGCCAAGGAGAGCCTCTGGATCTGTCCATTTCACCCATGAATGCTCCAGGCTCTCCTGAGTTAATGTGAAGGGAAGTAGTGCAGTGGCTGGTCTCCTGGGGCACTCACGATGCACACAGGGCTAAGAGGTGGCTGACTACACAATACACCACTGACTTCTATGAATAAATCAGTCAACTTCAGTTTTAGGAAGAGAATTTTTAACCTGCCGATTGTGAAATAAATTTAAACAACAGTATTTATGTAGCTGCTGCTGCTCTGAAATTAACTTGCTTATACATAATTTTAGTCATAGGTTCTTTGAAAAAAATATGCTCTTTTTTTTTTTTAATTTGGGGAGTGTTTTAAGCTTCTAAAACTGCACAGAAAATAAAAACGACTGTTCCTACACTATCAGCCAGATCTTCAAAGTTAATAGTTTGCCATGATTTTATCATTTGAAAAATTTTTGGAAGCTTTAAAAATAAATTATGAGGGATAGAGTTGAAGACTCCTATAAACCTCTCCCTGAAATTTCTCTCTTCCTAACCTTGAAGAGATAATAACCATCTTAACTTTGGGTGTACCATATTTCTATTATATATATTTAAGTTAAAACTTAAAATTTTTTAAATTTCCAAATTTCCTTGCTGATAGACTACAAAGTTTAATTTTCAACTCTGGCTGAACATTAACATTACTTAGGGGTCCTTTTTCAGATATTTGGCTCTGAAATTCTGAAATATGTATATTTTGGGCTAATTTTTAGACTGAATTATTACATTACATTCACAAAATATATAGTCTATAAATGGGAAGTCTTTATTATATTTTTATATTTATTTTGTGACATATATATATATACAATGCAAATATAAAGATATAAACAGGGTAAATATAGTTATTGTTATGTATTGTTATTGTTATATATTCAGCAATAACTTACTTGCCAGTTTGTTGCTTCTGCCTTCCTTCTAGTTTTGCTTACTTTCTTGCTACAATACATGTTAACTGGTGGTTCTCAACTAAGTTTTATATTAGAATTATCTATAGAACTTAAATAAAAACAACAGCAAAAATTGGTGACACAGTTCAGTTCTTCCCACAGGGATCCTAATTTAATCAGTCTGAGCTTCCACTTGATATTGAGAACTTTCAAGAGACAGGATAGTGAAACTGCAAAAGACGAAAGGTAGATTTAAAAAGAGCTTAGAGAACTAAAAAAAAATGCCCAACAAAGAATTTTTGGTCTTTTGCAGTTTCACTATCCTGCCTCTTGAAATGTAATATTTGTATTTATTTTTTTTCAGAAGGAAATAGCTGCTGCTGCTGCTAAGTCACTTCAGTCGTGTCCGACTCTGTGCGACGCCATAGACGCAGCCCACCAGGCTCCCTCGTCCCTGGGATTCTCCAGGCAAGAACAGGAGTGGGTTGCCATTTCCTTCTCCAGTGCATGAAAGTGAAAAGTGAAAGGGAAGTCGCTCAGTCCCATAGACTGCAGCCTACGCTCCTCAGTCCATGGGATTTTCCAGGCAAGAGTACTGGAGTGGGGTGCCATCGCCTTCTCCAACCCACTCCAATGTTCTTGCCTGGAGAATCCCAGGGACGGCGGAGCCTGGTGGGCTGCCGTCTGTGGGGTCATACAGAGTTGAACACGACTGAAGTGACTTAGCAGCAGCAGCAACAGAGTATTTAAGGATTCATATATTTTATCAAAACTGAAGAAAATTCAGCCATTTATTCTTTGAATAATACCTAATTCATTTTTGTCCAGTTTAATTTCTTAAGATAGAACCTTCGTCTTTTCATCTATTTCTAAAGCTTGTTTATATATTTAAGTGTTTTGAACATATCTGTTTGAAAATACATATGTCTGAAAAAAAGTCTGTTATCTGAAGTACTTAAGGGCTGAATCTTTTGCTGTATTATCTGTGAACTTTTGCTTATGGTGTATTTTATGGTTTAGATTATGAGTTTATCTTTAGTGAGCCTTTTATATGTGTTGCTATGTTGAAAATACTTTTCTCCACTGCTCTTTACACTTGCTTCTGTTGGAATCCCAGGGGTTTTACAACAACAGTATAAATTTTATGGCTGGGAGTTATCCAAGATTTAGTAACAGAGGATGCCTGAAATGTAGACATGCCTGAAGGCATATCATGGCTACAAATTTTCAGTCCCAGGACAAAACACATAAATTTCCTTTTGTCTGAAAAGTAGACTTGTTTCTAGTTTTCTATTTCACTTAGATTCAGCCCTGAAAAGGCTTTGACTTTTTAATGCAATGTATCTCAGTTCTAACTCCCTAAATCTTATTAGCCCAAGACTTTCTCTCCCATCTTCAACTAGGAATCAATGTGTAGGCTATAGAGCAGGATTTCTCTACACTAACACTGTTGATTAAATTTGGGGATGTATAATTATTTAATGGTGGTGGTGATGGGCAAAATGGGAGGTTTCTATTCTGTGCATTATAAAAAAATTAGTAGCTGTCCATCCTCTACCCACAGGATGCCAGTTGTATACACCCCTTTCCTGTCATGATAATCTAAATGTCTCCATCCATTTCCAAATGTCCTCTGAAGACAAAGTTTCCCCCACTTAAAAACCACTGTCCTAGATTATTGAGATCAGCAAGACCTGTAGGGTAACCTCATGATTGAATTAGCTCATGCCCTAACTAGTCTGGTTTTCAGTTGGTTCTTATTTATAACTCCTAAAAATTGCCCTGACTTTCTCATAAGCTCATTTACATATGTAATAGGAGATCTAATAATATTTTATCTAATATTTTTAAAGGGAATTTTTATAGCAGGGAAATGTTCAGTTATTGAATTTTTCTATATTGTCAAAACTGGAGTTTTACATTTTGTTTTAATCTGAAATAATGTGACAAGAAGCTAAATTTTTACCATGGGTTAATTGGCCATGTAAGTAAATCTGATACAGTATTTAGATAAGCCTGATTAGACAGAACACTTGTATTCATCTATTTCCAGTACAGCAAGTTCTATCACCTATGATGGGGCACAGTTGGGGAGTCAGAAATCATTAATTCTAAATGTTGGCTGTACCTCCAACCAGCTCTGTGACTGCAATCAAATAATAGCTTAGCTCCCCTATTTTTTAGTTCAATTACTGTTATTCTATTTCTTGTGTACTAATTACCACCTGTCATTTATCTAATTTGATTATAGTGAACCCAGACTCAGATATTATAATTTTCCCACTTATGAATATTAAAGTGACAGTATCAGTGGCATACATATCGGTTGCTGATTTATCTTCTCTAAATGACCATCTTGTCATAATATATATGAACTTTCATACACTAAAATATTTTCATTCATCTACCATATGGTTTTAATTTTTCCTATATGGTTTTAAATCTACAAACAGCACCTATGACTAAACTCTTATGGAAATTATGAAGCAGATAATTTAGAAATAAAAAGAGAAAATATTTTAAAATGTGAAAAATTCTACATATTTAAGCTAGGTATTTTAAGATATTGAAAGAGAAAGAGATTGGTAAGTGTTGTTGAGTAACAGTATACCAGTAAAGTTGTCTCAGAACATGACATAAGGTTTAGACTAGTAAAAATGGAGGATGAAAAGAACATTCTGAGTAGCAGATTTCATGGAAAAATAAAATGCCTAATCATATGCCTTACTTTATCATTCTTAGGCAGTAGAAAGTTTGAGAAAATTGTTTCAGGTTATCCCATGAATGGACCCACCACAGTACCATCACTACCCTCTTTGTTCTTCTGACACAGACTATTCTTAAATATCCCACGGACAGAGGAAGTACACCTTCCCTACATCCATTCACCCTGAACAAGAGGAAGGGATGCTCTGTTTTAGTTATTGTGGACAGTCTCAGACATATCACTAAAGAAAAGTTGAGGAATGAAAAACCTAAAATAGCAAAATCCAGTGGTATATTCTCTGGAAGTTCAGTTGCAGTTATAACTTTTTGTAGTTGTAGTTAGCCGTAGTTGTAGTTAGTTGTAAATTGTAGTTAGCACAGGAGTTACTCTTCCTTAACTTTCGGAATTCATGCTTCCTGGAAGGTGAAAAAATCCAGTGGATGATGTGGGACTCTGCAGTGGGTTTTATAATGGCAGTTCAATACAGAACTGTGATATTTACAGAAATACCTGCAGTACAAAATGACAGTTACTTCCTGCAAAGTACTATGTGAGCTGAATAAAGATAGAACATTAAAAGGAAGCTTTTCTTGAAGTTGAAGTATATAAGTCAGACCTTGAAGAGTGATTAGTATTTGAAATGACTTATCATTGATATCAAAACTCAATTAGGTTATAAGTGAAGTCAGACAGAAGCAAAAGTCATGGAAAAGGGATATAACAGAGGTAAGGGTATCATTAAAAGTAGTGAAAGAAAAGAAATGACTTCGGGTGTAGATTCTAAAAGCAAAGTACTTCCAGGTGTATTAAAAACTGGAATCCAATATATGTTAAACGTCATCATAATGACTTATCAGATTGCTTCAGACAAATATCTCCGTTAAAAAAAACTTGAGATAAGGTCCAGGCCAAATGAGTCAGAATCCTAGGAAATTCAGCTCAACACATTGATTCACTTCTGCATGATGAAAAGTTTTCCTTAAAAGTTTCTAAATGCTAAATATCAGATCCACTCTGATAATGTTTGGTATATATCACCTTTCTGTTAAGAAGTTCCAAGCACATCGGTGAGCTAGTCTTATAAACTTTGATCAGGGTTAGGTACCATTTAAAGGAGTTCACTATTTCCATAGTAGGAAAAGCTTGACAAAACATATCTATCATATGCCTTGTCTACATTTTCTTCAATTCCTCAGTGCAAGATAATTAGAAGAGTAAAGACTTTATAAGGAAGAAAAATAAAATGAAACCATGAAGAATCCAAGAATATTCAAAATTAATAAGAAATCATGATTTTTCTTTTTTTGAAAATGTTTCTCATCTGAGGCTTTAACACTTTTTAATTTTATAAGTTTAAAACTATAAAAATTTCTGTTGTGTGCAGGGCCTTTTCAAGTTAACCAGAGCTTTGCCTTTGAACAACAAGCAAGAGGAGAAGAAAGTGTCTACTATTAATCTTGTACTTTTTAAAATACAATTTTACCACTTTGCCATTATATAGCAAAGATACCTCAAGTAAAACACTTCTGACTTCTGATAATTATAAAAAGAAGAACTAATTTTATGGATAACACCTAATGAAAATAAGCATTAATAACTCTAAAGCAAATGATTTATTATTTCAACAAATGGAGACATATATCTCATATCAAATACATATTCTGCAAATTATCTTTTTGCTTCACAGGTGCCTCAACTTGTCAGCTGATTTCTAAATAACTTGAGAAAGAGAGAGAGAGAGAGAAAGGGAAACTTAGTAGATTAAATTCATAGTGATGCTCTTGAAATGGCAATGCTACTAAAACTGCTGGATCAATACCTAATTCTACTTTTTATTTCTCTTTTTCTTGGAGCAAAGAGAACTTTAATATGCATATACTTAAAAGAAGAAAACTCATTTTAACTCTTAAAAGCTACTGATGCTTACTAAATATTAAGAAATCAAATCATTGAAAATTCTGGAAGAATGGATGATAACAATCCTATGAAAATATATTACTTCAATAATTTAGGAGAAATAGGAATCCCCTCAAATAGCCATGCTATAAAAATGAAAGGAGCACTATCTAGCTAGCAGTCCCATTTTAATACTCAGCATATCTTTTTCTTTCCTGAAATATTTACTTTTACATTATTGATAAATATCATTAAATGATAGTTGAGTGTATAGAGAAGACAATATCAAACTAGTAGCAAATCCAGGTAAATACCAAACATTTCCCTGGTAGCATGAATTAAAGGATGAGAACATTTTTGCCATTTGTTTATGAATTTTTTTCCAGCCCAGTTTTATTTAATATGAGATGCTACTGGTTTATGCCTTTCTAGAAAATATTCCTCTTCTCACTGTTTACTTAATTACATATTTTGAGTATCACTTCAAAATAGATATACACTATAGCG
The DNA here is from genome assembly GCA_006410615.1 of Neotragus moschatus. Taxonomy (NCBI): domain Eukaryota; kingdom Metazoa; phylum Chordata; class Mammalia; order Artiodactyla; family Bovidae; genus Neotragus; species Neotragus moschatus. The sequence goes on along the minus strand of SJYA01000065.1, from coordinate 1,338,499 downwards.
TCCTGAAAAGAAGGCTTTTTTCTCACTTTAAGGAAAGTATAGGAAATGAATGCATCAATATACTAATATGTTTAGAAAATGCATTCCTCATATGGAAATAAAGGGTACTGTTTGGATAAAATTTTAATTTAGTTGCACTATCTCTAAACTATCACATTGCATTGCATTGTGTGAGTGCTCAGTTGTATCCAACTCTTTGGAACCCCATGGACTATAGCCCAAAAGGCTCCTCTATCCATGGAATTTCCCAGGCAAGAATTTTGGAACAGGTTGCCATTTCCTTCTCCAAGTTATCTTCCCAACTCAAGGATCAAACCCATGTCTCTTGCATCTCTTGCATTGGCAGGCAGGTACTTTACCACTTAGCCACCTGGGAAGCCAAGCTATCACATATTTCAAGAATATCATCTGAGGGACTTTGCTAGCGGTCCAGTGATTAACACTACACTTCTAATATTTCCACTGCAGGGACTGTGGGTTTGATCCCTGGTGGGTGAACTAAGATCCCACATGCTTTGCAGCGTGGCCTCCCCCCAATTTTTTTTAAATTATTTTTTTAAATGTTTTAAAAATGTCATTTGGTTGTTTATTCTAGGATATTAAAACCTAAAATGCTACCTATAGAATTATGAATGCAATCTGAAATTGAGGTTGTAATTTTCAGATAAAATTCAAATTTATGTAGAAACTCTCTTCTAGAAACCATTGATTTGGTGCCAGTGGATATTTTATATATATGTATTTTACCGTTCAAACAATATTGTTAACCATTTTATATTACCATTAAAAAAATAAATTTAACAAGAATTTTACAGCATGATGAAAAGCAAGGGATTCTGAAAGCAAGAGTGAAAGCAAGGGATTTCTGAAAGCAAGGGATTTTTTTCTTGAATCTCAAGGGTCTTAGGCACATGGTTCTTTCCTGGTGCCAATATTGGGTTATGTGGGACCAGATTGGGAGGAAGATTGGAAAAGAACCAAAAAGTACCTGTTACTTCGTGCTTAGTGAGTGGGTTTTCCAGCTTGGTGAAGAGGGGAAAAGTATATTTCATTAGCATCTGTCAAGCTCTAAAATTGAAAAAGCTTTTCTTTCTTTCAAGGAGTCTTTAATTTTGATCTTTTACTCTTTCTTGGAAAAACAATGAGACTTATCCAGCTATGCAGAAATTAGTCCACTTGCCAGGTTCTTCAAAAATCAGACCATGATATAATTAAGAAGATAGGCAAGATTCTATTTTGGCAAGTTAGAAACTGAGATTCTCACTAAATAAATTAGAATTAGTGTAGTGAAAATCAGACTCTTTTTTCCCGCCTTTGCAAACAATCTGGCAGATGAGGCTTCTCTGATACCGGATTTTTGCAGCACTAAATATGGCTATTTTTCATTTGAATCATGTTAAATACCACTAATACTCTATTACACACTCTATGCTGATTTCAGTGGCTGCCCTTCCAGTGTTTTAAACCTTATTTTTGAATAAAGTGTCCTAAGTCTACTGAGCTTTCTGAAGCTTTACAGTAAAATTAGAAAATACTGTATCTGTTTGCATTTGATCCCATTTACCTCCTTTTCATTTTTTGCCCACAATTAAATGATTCATAAAAAAACAACACTTTCTCATCCTAGCCTTGATACGTGTATCAAGGAAAAACGATTAAAATATGTTCAAGTTAAAAAAAATATTTTATAAAAAGATTAGTGGGCTTCTATACTGTTTATGGTATAAACAGAATGCTTGATAGTGCTATTTTATGCCTCATGCAAAATTGCTAGTATGACTCAATACAGCTCTAACACCTTTAGGAAATGGAGTCATTCAGAAGTCATGCTCTAATAGTATAGCATCGTAATATGTGTTAAACCATTGCTTGATCACAGTCCAGTCCCATTTATATAGGTCTCAGATGAACCAGCAAGCGTAGCTAAATGTGTCTGAAAATGAGATTGTACATTAGCTGTAAAATTGCAAATGCAAATAAGACCACACCACCATACAGTATTACTTTGGCTTTATAACATTGCATTTAAAAGTTGAAAATATTATCAGAGACCCTTTTTTTTTTTTCTAGTGCAAAACTCAAACTTAAATTTTTCCTTTGAAATGTGTTCTCAGAGCCTTGGGGTTGGTGAAGGAAGGTCACATTAAAGGTTTGTTTTTTGCTCACAGAAAATGAAGGTATACTGTGTTAAGGGCTTCCCTAGTTGCTCAGACAGTAAAGAATCTACTTGCAATGCAGGAGACCCAGGTTCAATCCCTGGGTTGGGAAGATGCCCTGGAGAAGGAAATGGCTATCCACTCTAGTATTCTTGCCTGGAGAATTCCATGGTCAGAGGAACCTGGTGGGCTACAGTCCATGAGATTTCAAAGAGTTGGACATGACTGAGTGACTAATACATACACACATACTATCTTAAGAAGTGGGAAACACAACATAAAAGTTTGGGATATAAATGTTTCAAAATTGTATGTGCTTCTTCCCCAAAATATTACTAACATTTTAACAGTATGAAACATTTTTAAAAGTGTTTTTCAGTCTGTAGAAATAAGTTGCTATATATCACTGATTTGACATTGCACTGATATTTATTGCTTTGGGTAGTATGGTTATTTTAACAAAATTAATTCTTCTAATCCAAGAACATAGCATATCTCTTCACCTGTTTGTGTTGTCTTTAATTTCTTTCAACAGTGTCTTATAGTTTCAGAGTATAGGTCTTTTGCATCCTTAGGTATTTAATCTTATGTGTTTATTTCTGTATCTTTTTGCTGCCATGGTAAATAGTATCATTTCCTTAATCTCTCTGATACTTCATTTTTAATGTATAGAAACAATCGATTTCTATATATTAGTTAACTGTGAACTTTTATAGCAAATCACAAATAAGTACCTACATTTATAATATTGCCACACAAAATTTGAAAATATTCACTTTCATGTTAATTGCTTATTCTGTATCAGTACTGTCCAACAGCACTTTTCATGATGGTAGAAATATTCACCATGATATCTAGTACCACAGCCTCTAGATATATGCAGCTTCTGAGTTCTTGAAATTACTGTGATTTTTATTTTAATGGTCACCAAACTCATGATTCATGATTTAGCCTTGACTATGTTCAACAAATCTGTCTTCTTTTTCTTAGCTATCAAAATATTTCATAATTGTTTAATATAAGAATGATATCTATAAAGAAGTGGTATAGATATAGAATTAAAATATTGTGCATTCATAGTTTGGATTTTTATTATGTAACTAACATGTTTTGTTCACCCCTGTAAATCCTAGCCATGCAAAAATTATTTCAGTAACATCCTTGCCATTGCCTCGAATTCACCTTAAAAGGGAGTGATAGTGCATGCAATACTCATGTCAGAAGCAAACCATTTGTTGTTGCCTGTGTTATCTAGTGAGCTTTCAATTCTTTAAAAATAGCTTTTATAGGATAGAGATAAAAAGTGTATGTGAAGGGAGACATGTTCTGTCAATGCCTTGAACTAGGAACACCTCACCAATAATGCAGTAAGAAAAAAGTAAGAGGCTGTCACAGGAAGCTTCAGAAGAATTACTTTCTGACAGCATATTTTGATGGGCAGAGTGACTGCCTTGGGGATTGTGTAAGAATGGGGAAAAGAAAACCTGTGACAAGTTAGTGTATTCAGGGATTTTGAGAAAAATACCTAATGAGGGTCATTAAAATTCACAGAAACACAATTTTATTTTCCAGATTCAACATAAATTCAAGAGATTTTGCCCCATTTTTTTGGTTGCTGTTTTTCTAGTGGATATGCGCTATGAATAAACTCAAGGGTGAGACTTTTGTATTCAATGAATAGATGAACTAGACAGTCCCCAACATCACTTTGAATAATAATATCAAGATTTCCATATTTAAAAAGAAGCCAAAGTGCCTGTGAAAATTTTCTCTAATGAAGTTCTGCTTCAATTCTTCCTAAAATCTAAGTATGTTATATTATCCTATAATATAAAATCTGTTCTAAAGACTTCTATATTCAAATTAACTAAGATTTCAACCAGAAAAATGATTAAAATGGGATTATCAACATGATAGACATCATAGGAGTGGCGAAAGTAAGTGAAAGAAAAATCTGTGGATAAAAACAAGCAAGTAAGATTTGTGCATATATCTTAATCACTATTTATTTACTGCTAGTTTTCCTTCATTACAAGGAATTATAATTAGAAGAGACAAGAATCTAACTAATGCAGTAATGCAGACTATCAAGTAGCCTAACTCTATCTGTTCCCCAGAGACTGATTCACACTCCTCGACTCCATTTCCTCTGCACATCTCTGTCTTCTGGTATAACATCTAGCTTGTGTGACTGTGTACACATTTGAGTTTTACCCCTTTTATTAATAGTGAACAGTTTTATTAACAACTGAGGTAATAATAATCCTGTAACATACTAGCAAGGAAAATAATTCCCCCAGAGTGAAACAAACAATGAAATTCAGAGAATATTTCCACTTTTCAGAATAAATATTTGCTGTGAGTATTTTGAGAAGATGATATTCAATAATCTTGATTTCATATTTAATTTCACAACTTACCATCTAAGAATAAAGACTGTAACCCACTATTTTCTATTAAGAAAGAGAAGATATCAAGCATATTCTCTAGCAATAATGGGATACTTGTTGGCTGTTAAAGGCAAGAAGATTACAAGTCTATTTATACCATTTTGTATAACATTAGAAATAAAAAAATTGATTTTTTTTCAGATTTTTGGAATTGACATTCTGTTTGAATTTACTATTAACATTTGGATGGATTATGTAAGTATAATGTATTAATATATAGCTTAATATATAGACAGTTGAAACAGACCATCCAGGAGACCTGACACATTGCATTATTCTCAAAGAATCCATCTGGTATATCATAGCATTGTTATAAGGGTTGAGAGGATAGAATTAATGGTGTAGGAGAGTACCTGATATATATTAAGTGCCATAGAGCATTAACTTCTACTTTCTCTTGGACCTGGACTAGTAGGCTTTATACAGATAGTTTCTATGTTGATATTCCCAATCTCCTATCAGATGGGAAAACATGATTAAATTATAGTTGCATTGCAAATATTGAAGGAACAAAATGAACTCTTTGTTTCAGTCCAATAAACAGTGTAATGTACAAGAAATTTCCTGAATGAGTTCCCAACAAAGAAGCTCCTAAGTCCAATGGCCCTTGTTCCTCAGGGTTGTCAATCAAGGCCACACATGTCTGAACCACAGAGATGGACGTGGCTTCAGAGATTGAAGCTGGAACTAATACCAAACAAGAAAGTTTTTTTTTTTTTAAACCTCAATTAAACATCTGTTAATACCTTTGAATTGTGTCAGAGAAGACTCTTGAGAGTCCCTTGGACTGCAAGGAGATCCAACCAGTCAATCCTAAAGGAGATCAGTCCTAAATAGTCATTGGAAGGACTGATGCTAAAGTTTCAATACTTTGGCCATCTGATACAAAGAACTGACTCATTGGAAAAGACCCTGATGCTGGAAGGCAGGAGGAGAATGGGACGACAGAGGTTAAGATATTTGGATGGCATCACCGACTTGATGGCTATGAGTTTGAGCATGCTCAGGGAGTTGGTGGTGGATAGGGAAACCTGGCTATTGCAGTCCATCGGGTCTCAAAGAGTCGGACACACCTGAATGACTGAACTGAATAACTTTGAGAGTTGACTGATGGGTATCTGATATTATTTTTCTTTTTCTTTTTCTTTAGCACTATTCCAGTACTATTATAAAAAATTTTATTCCAGCGGAACAAGATTAAACCTTTAGCTATTAACAATTAAGAATAGGCTATTGGGCCAGAGCTATATAGGGTTTGCACTAGGTGTCACTACTCCAGGTTTCCTACTACTTGGAGAGAAAAACTAGGATTAGCAGTAGTTAACATTCAATTTCAGTTCCATTCAGTTAGAAATCTTTTCCAATAGTTCTGAAATAAGGACAAATACATATGTATAACCAAACTATTTTTCTTAGAGTACATAGCCCTGTATAACACTTTTATTGCCCTTTTGAAAGTTCAGTCATTCTAATATGTAAGTAGTAGTATAAAATTGTGTTTTCCTCTGCATTTCTTTTATAACTCAGTATTGAATTTTTATCAGAATTTTTGCCATCTGTATCTCTTTATTAGTATGTCTATTAAAAATGTTTTCTTTTTATTGGATTTTTGTTTCATTTCTTGAAGATCTAAGTCCTTTATCAAAAATCTATTTTGAAAATATTTTCTCCTCATTTCTTGTTTCTCTTTTCATTTTCTTAGTGGTGCTTTTTGAAAAGTAAAAGAGTCTAATTTTGAAGGAGTCCTACTTTTTCTCTTTTATACTTAATACTTTTTGTATCTTGTCTTTCATATCATCAGAGAAACTAGTGAACATCTGATACCTGTCACTAATAAAACTGCTTATGTTTGGATATGATTCAGTCCTTTGTTTGACAGCCTTCTCTACATTTCTCCTGTGTGTGTGCATATGTATATATGTGTGTGCATATATATGTATATGAATTATAGTGATCATTAATAACTATACTGGGTGAATTATCACTTAATGATAAGTGATTTCAAAAGGCTTTTAAATCTTTTTTACTTCCAAAATCTTATACTTTTACTTGTAATTAAGTCCCATGCTTGGGAGAGGAAAATAATATTGTTGAGTTCTTACAATTAGAAGAATATACTAGTAACCTTAGATATCACAAATCAGATTTGGATGAGACACATGTTATTATTCATGCACTCTTTCCATATACTGGAAAAATGATATGTTCATTCATGGAAAATTTATAAAATAATTGTGCTGTGGAAAAGTTCTAAAATAATTATGATCAAGGGGACTGATGGCCAATAGGTTGGTAGCAAACTGCAGACTGAACAAATGTCGCATTATCATCCCCTCCTTATTATTACTGTTCCCTTTACAGTTCTCCCTTTTAGTGTTTTTATTGGATTTCATTCCAGAAATATGGGCCTTCTGGTGTGGAAAATAAATAAATAATAAATAAACTGGAGGACTTCTTCATCAGTAAATCAGGATTATATATGACAAAATTTTAATTATGTATAATAAAAGTGATAATGCTTGCCAGGCAGTATGAAGGAAGTATAAAGTTAAATTCCAGAAGAAATTGTATTTGCTATTTAGTTATTTGTTATTGTTCAGTTGCTCAGTTGTGTCCTACTCTTTGTGACCCCAGGGACTTCAGCAAGTCAGCCATCCTTGTCCATCACCATCTCCCTTAGCTTGTTCAAACTCATGTGCATCAAGTCAGTGATGCCATCCAACCATCACATCTTCTGTCATCCCCTTTTCCTCGTGCCTTCAGTCTTTTCCAGCATCAGTGTCTTTTCCAGTGAGTCAGCTCTTCACATTTAAGTGGCCAAAGTATTGGAGCTTCAGCTTCATCAGTCCTTCCAATGAATATTCAGGTTTGATTTCCTTTAGGATTGACTGGTTTGATCTCCTTGTAGTCCAAGGGACTCTCAAGAGTCTTCTCCAGCACCACAGTTCGAAAATGTCAGTTCTTTGGAGCTCAACCTTTTTTATGGTCCAACTCTCATGTGCATACATGACTACTGGAAAGACCATCAGTTCAGTTCAGTTCAGTCACTCAGTCATGTCTGACTCTTTGCAACCCCATGAATCACAGCACGCCAGGCCTCCCTGTCCATCACCAACTCCCGGAGTTCACTCAAACTCATGTCCATCGAGTCGGTGATGCCATCCAGCCATCTCATCCTTTGTCATTTCCTTCTCCTCCTGCCCCCAGTCCCTCCCAGCATCAGGGTCTTTTCCAATGAGTCAACTCTTACGTTGACTATATGGACCTTCGCCACCAAAGTGATGTCTCTGCTTTTTAAAACATTGTCTAGGTTTTACATAACTATTCTTCCAAGGAGCAAACACCTTTTAATTTTGTGGCTTCAGTCACCATCCTCTGATTTTGGAGCCCAAATTTTCATCAAATGAAATCTGATGTTGTTTCCACATTTTTCCCATCTGTTTGCCGTGAAGCAATAGGATCAGGTGCCATGATTAGAGGTTTGAATGTTTAGTTTTAAGCCAGATTTTTCATTCTCCTTTTTCACCTTCATTAAGAGGCTCTTTAGTTCCTCTTCTATTTCTGCCATTAAAATGGTATCATCTGCATATCTGAGGTTGTTGATATTTCTCCCAGCAATCTTGATTTCAGCTTGTGATGCATCTAGCCTGACATTTTGCATGATGTACTTTACATATAATTTAAATAAGCGGGGTAACAACATGCAGCCTTGTACTCCTTTCCCAATTTTGAACCAGTTCGTTGTTCCATGTCTGGTTCTAACTATTGCTTCCTGTCCTACATATAGGTTTCTCAGGAGACAGGTAAAGTGGTATGATATTGCTGTCTCTTTAAGAATTTTCCCGTTTGTTGTGATCCACACAGTCAAAAGCTTTAGCATAGCCAATGAAGCATAAGTAAATGTTTTTCTGGAATTCCCTTCCTTTTTCTATGATCCAACAAATGTTGGCAATTTGATCTCTGATTGCTCTGCCTTTTCTAAATCCAGCTTGTGCATATGGAAGTACAAGAATTCTTGGTTGCAGATTTTTCTTGGTTGTGGATTTTTTCCCTTTCACCCTTTCAATGAATCTTGCCACTCCCTTCTGGGCTGCAGAGTTTCTGCTGAAAAATCAACTGATAACCTTTGGGAGATTCCTTTCTATGTTATTTGTTGCTCTTCCCGTTGTTGCTTTTAGAATTTTTTGTTTGCATTTAATTTGTGTTACTTTGATTAATATATGTTTCAGCATGTCCCTTCCAGGATTTATCTTGTATGGGACTGTCTGTACTTCATGAACTTGCATGACCATTTCCTTTCCCTTGTTAGAGAAGTGTTTGACTGTGATCTCTTCAGATATCTGCTCAGGCCATTTATATTTTTCTTCCTTTTCTGGGACTCCTGTAGTTTGAATGTTGATGCATTTAATGTTGTCTCAGAGTTCTCTAATACTGTTTTCCTTTCTTTTCATTCTTTTTTCTTTATTCTGTTCTACAGTAGAGATTTCCATCATTCTGTCTACCTGGTTACTTGTCCATTTTTCTGTCTCAGTTGTTCTGCTATAGATTCCTTTAGTGCATTTTTCATTTTGGTTATTGTCTTGTTCATCTCTGTTTGTTTTTAATTATCCTAGATCTTTGTTAAACTTTTCTTGTATCTTCTCTGTCCATAGCTCCATTCTATTTCTGAGATCTTGAATCATCTTTACTATCATTCTTCTGAATTCTTTTTCAGCTTGATTGTCTATCTTCTCTTCATGTAGTTATTCTTTTAGGTCCTTATCATGCTCCTTTATCTGCAGCATGGTTCTTTGTCATATCATTTGGTCAGACTTAATGTGTTTGTGGTCTCCTTTCTGCAGGCTACAGGACTGCAGTTCCTCTCCCTTCTGGATTCTTCCCCCTGGTGAGTGAGGTTGGTTCAGATTCTTGTGCTATTACCCCATTGAGAGGGAATTTTACTGTTGTGGTGGTGATCAGAGTCTGCCTTAGATATTGAACAGGGCCCCCCTTTGGCTTTGTGGTTGTCACTGCCCTGTGAGGGGTAAGGTCTGCTCCCTAGTTGTTAGACTAGAGGTACCCAAATCTGTTTCTTAGTTGTGATTCTGATCTTCAATGGGAAGGACGTGGAATTGGAGCACACTCTCTGGGCTTCCCTCATGGCTCAGTTGGTAAAGAGTCCACCTGCAATGCAGGAGACCCCAGTTCAATTCCTGGGTCAAGAAGATCCCCTGGAGAAGGGATAGGCAACCCACTCCAGTATTCTTGGGCTTCCTTTGTGGTTCAGTTTGTAAAGAATCTGCCTGCAATGCAGGAGACCCCAGTTAGACTCCTGGGTCAGGAAGATCCTCTGGAGAAGGGAAAGGCTACCCACTCCAGTATTCTGGCCTGGAGAGTTCTATGGACTGCATAGTCCATGGGGTTGCAAAGAGTCAGACACAACTGAGTGACTTTCAGTTTCACTTTTCTCTGGGGTGGAAACCACTGAGCTTTCCTCTTTTAGAGATGTTCACCCGTTAATGTTCTCTTTTCACCTACTGTGCAGTCTCACAAACTTTACTGCCATTGGCACTGCTCTTTGTCCCTCCTTCACTGTGGGTATGCTGACAGCAATTGGCTCTGGTGTCTCTCAGGCACTGTGTTCACCTACCCACAGGTGCAGGTCAGCTGAGGTTAGACCACAGTATTGCAATATTCTCTCCACCACCTGGACCTGCTCTGGGGCTCTGGAGGCAGCTCAAACCCTGGTCCATGCCTACCCTTATATGTATTTGCCCACAGAGCCCCACAGCTGCTAAAGCCAGATCCGTTCCAGCTGCAAAAGCACTTGCTGTCCTTTCCGATGTTTCATAGGCAGTGAATTTAGGAAGCTGTCAGCAGAGTTGTAACTCTGCATTTCACACAGCTGCAAAGAAAGATTTCAGCTCTTCTTCTTTAGTCAAATAGCCCCGAGGGCTCAGCTGTGGCTTTAGCTCCTCCTCAGGGTGACTTTCCTACTTAGGGGATTTACCTGCATCCTTCCAGGACAACAGGGTGGGTCCCAGCACCTACTGATGAATTTCCCAGTTGTAGAAGTTATTCATGCCCTTCTGGTACAGCATGAGCAAGTTGTGGGGCCTAATGGTAGAATTCCCAGTGTCTAGATACATCTGTACCCTCTGAAGTCAGCAGGGGCCAAAGTGTCACTTTAAATGTTACACAACAATGTAAAAGTACCAGTGGCAGATTTTATACAAAAATTATGAGTGAGTGAAGACCAAATAATATAGCACTCTGCAGCAATAAATTCTCCTGTGTTTGAAAAAGATAATATTCATAAGAGAATTGCCATCACAATTGCTATGCATTATAGGCATGAAAGCTGTAAAACATTGCTTCACAATCATCAGAATCATATTCAAATTGCAAAAACATTTTCATTACAGAAAGATAGCATCATCCATTCAGTTCAGTTCAGTTCAGTTGCTCAGTCGTGTCTGACTCTTTGCGATCCATTACATTTAGTTAATTTAAATCAAATACCCTTAATTTTAATATTATCAGCTTCCTAAAATTTGTTTTTAATTGTAACTTTTGTTTTATATTTTATGAGCTATAAGCATAATGAGTCTGTATTTTTATATGTATTTAAGTGCCATGATCATAAATATACTCTATGTTAACACCGAGGAACTGTGGAATTTTTCTTTTAAATGATGCATATATGTTAGTCAAGTTTGAAAACCAGTTTGTAGCTTTCCTGAGATCTGAAATAAACAAGTAAAATATTTAGAATAGACAGAAACAATAAAATTCAAGAAATAAAAGCCTGTTTACACCCACCATCACTTTCTTCCAGAAATTGTGTCCTTGAATATTCTATCCATATGGGAGGTATGAGGTTATCATAAAACATCACATTCTGGTGATAATAGATTGATCTAAAAACTAGTTGCTTAACACAAGCAAGGGCAATGAATGCCTTCTTATAGGACTTTGGTATCTAAGAAGAATTGACCAGTCTCCAGTGCTTAAAGATATTATAATAAGCCAAATCCTGTTAGTGGCTATATTTTTTACCATGTGGAGAAAGTACTCCAGTAGAGAGATGGAGAAGAGAGACAGGGGAGATGAAGCCAGTGCTCAGAGAATAACATATAGCTGATAAAATTATACTGTTTTGAGTTACTTTTCTCAGTGAAACATGTATTACATTTCTATCCTTCCTGAAGCATGATCGTTGAAAAAAACTTTAGACTCCAAGAACTAGCCCACTACTCTTCCTTTAATTTTTTTTTTTAATATTTAAAGTAGACTGAGCTGGATTTCTATCAGAATCTGAACTTCTGTGTTAGCTAGAAACTGATCTTGCTTCACAAAATCCTTGGTGCTCATGAATAAAATTTTATCAGTGTTTGAATGTAACATTTGCTTTTAGGCAATTAAGTGTGGTCCAATATTCTATAAACTTTCAGTCAATCCAAATACTTCCATTATCAGAAGAAAAAAATACCCAATTTTTTAAAAATATTGATCATTTGGAGTTCCATAATGACCTCAGCAACACATTATTAAAAATAACCTAATATTTTAGTTCATTAAATAATTAATAGAGCAACATATTTAAATTATGATAAAACATGCATAGCATAAAATTTATCATTTTAACAATCTGTAAATGTACACCTCAGAGACATTAAGTACATTTTTTAATGTGCAACTGTCACCACCATCAATTTCCAGAACTTTTTCATTTGTAAATATAAAACTGTACATCAATTAAAAACTCCTCATTTCTCTCTCACCTCCAGTTCTTAGAGCCACCATTCTGCTTTCTGTCTCTGAATTTAACTACTCTAGGCATCTCATGTAAGTGGAATATATAATATCTGTACTTTTGTGGCTAATTTATTTATCTTAAGATAATATCTTCAAGGTTGTGCTGTGTTATAACTTGTGTCAGAATTTCCTTCTTTTTTGAGGGTGAATGATATTCCATTACATGTATGTTCCACATTTTGTATATCCATTCATCTGCCAAAGGACATTTGGGTTACTCCTGTCCTTTGGATATTTTAAATGATACTGCTCTGAACATGGGTGTACAAGTATCTATTTGAGGCGTGGGTTTCAATTCTTTTGAGTATATATAAGTGGCATCGCTAGATTTTATGGTAAGTTCAGTTCAGTTCAGTTTCTCAGTCATGTCCAACTGTTTGTGATTCCAATGGACTGTAGCACTCCAGGCTTCCCTGTACATCACCAACTCCTGGACCTTACTCAAATCATGTCCATTGTGTCAGTGATGCCATCCAACCATCTCATTCTCTGTCATCCCCTTCTCCTTCTGCCCCCAACCTCTCCCAGCATCAGGGTCTTTTCCAGTGAGTCAGTTCTTCACATCAGGTGGCCAAAATATTACAGCTTCTGCTTCAGCATCAGTCCTTGCAATGAATATTCAGGACTGATTTCCTTTAGGATGGACTGGTTGGATTTCCTTGCAGTCCAAGGGACTCTCAAGAATCTTCTCCAACAGCACAGTTCAAAAGCATCAATTCTTCGGCGCTCAGCTTTCTTTATAGTCCAACTCTTGCATCAATATGTGACTCCTGGAAAAACCATAGCTTTGGCTAGAGGGACTTTGTTGGCAAAGTAATGTCTCTGCTTTTTAGTATGCTGTCTAGGTTGGTCATAGCTTTTCTACCAAGGAATTGAATTTTCTTTCAATTGCATGGCTGCAATCATCATCTGCAGTGATTTTTGAGCCCCAAAAAACAGTCTCAATGTTTCCATTGGTTTCCCACTTGCCATGAAGTGATGGCAAATATTTCCCGATCTATTTGCCATGAAGTGAAACTGAGCTGCTGGGACCAGGGACGTGATTAAGATGCACACTCCACCTGGGACAGTGTGCTCACAAAGCACGTGGTCACCTGAGCACTCAGGCCTGGGAAGGGCACAAAACACACGCCCAACCAGGTCTGTGCCCTTGCTGAGTGTGGGAGAACTGAGCGGCTTAGACCTGGGAAGTGCACGAAATGCATGGCCCTGCAGAGCACCCTGGGGCCTGGGCAGTGTGCACCAGGGAAGCACAGGCCCCTTGGGCTAAGGCAAACCCAGTGTGGTCCATACACTGTGAGTGTTCCCCACACATGCCGGTGATGTTTGCAGTGTCCCTCCCTCCCCACAACACAGCTGAACAAGTGAGCCTAAATAAGTGACCACCTTCACCTCCTTGTGTCAGGGCAGAAATTAGACACTGAAGAGGTTTTCAAAAAGAGCAAGCAAAAGTAAACAAAGAAGAGGGAACCACCAGTCTGGAAGTGACAGGAGCAACAGATCAAAATCCTGTAGTTAACATTGACTAAGCATTCTTGGGGGCCTATAGACCTTGAGAACAAGTACAGACTGGAACAAGGAACTATCTGAAACTGAACTGACCCCACACTGCCCACAGCAGCTCCAGAGAAAATCCTAGATATATATTCACTATTATCACTTTTTAATTTTGTGTTAAGTTCTTTTTTACTCCTTTAATTTTCACTTTTATAATCAATATTACCTTGAAAAAAAGACCCTATTTTTAAAGCAAATTTCATATATATATTTTTTATAATTTTTGTGATTGATTTGTCTTTTTAGTATTTCTTTTTTAAGAGTCTCACCTCTATTCCAGATTTTTAATCTTTGCTTTTTGATATTTGTTATCAATTTTGTACCTTTAAGAATCTAATCTTCAGTATCCATTTTCACTTAGCCATATGATTACTGGCTTGATTGCTCTCTCCCCTTTTGACTCTCCCTTTTCTCCCCCAGGTCACCAGTATCTCCTGCCTTCCCCTTCTCTTCTCTACTTAACTTGTGAATCTCTCTAGGTGTTCCGGGCAGTGGAGAACACTTACTGAACTGATCACTGGTTAGATTGATCTCTCCCCTTTTGACTCCCCCTCTTCTCTTCCTGGTCACCTCTCTCTCCCTTCTCCCTCTTCTTGTCTCTGTGTGACTCTGTGAATCTCCCTGGGTGTTCCAGACTCTTGAGAGAGCTCTTAAGGAACTGATTACTGGCTAGACTGCTTTCACCCCTTTTGACTCCCCTCTTCCCAAGAGACTGACCCAGACTTGCTCATGAGTGTCCAGGAGTCTTCAGAGGAGGCATAGGTCAGCGGTGGTCTGGTGCAGGGTTGGGGGCACTGAGTGCCTGCAAGGGAACTTCTGAAGCAGGTTACTGTCATCTTTATTACCTTTACCATAGTTTGGACTCAGGTCAAACAGCAGGGAAGGAACACAGCCTGCCCATCAACAGAAAATTGGATTGAAGATTTACTGCCCATGGCCCCCTCACGTCAGAGCAAGACCCAGTTTCCCGCTCAGTCAGTCTCTCCCATCAGGAAGCTTCCATAAGCATCTTATCCTTCTCCATCAGAGGGTCAGTCAGTCAGTCAGTTCAGTCACTAAGTTGTGTCCAACTCTTTGGGACCCCATGGACTGCAGCACACCAGGCCTTCCTGTTGGTCACCAACTCCTGGAGTCTACCCAAATCATGTCTATTGAGTCAGTTAACCATCTCATCCTCCATCATCCCGTTTTCCTCCCATCTTGAATCTTTCCCAGCATCAGGGTCTTTTCAAATGGGTCAGTTCTTTGCATCAGGTGGCCAAAGAACTGGAGTTTCAGCATCAGCAGCAGTCCCTACAATGAATAATTAGGACTGATTTCCTTTAGGATGGACTGGTTGGATCTCTTTGCAGTCCAAGGAACTCTCAAGAGTCTTTTCCAATACGACAGTTCAAAGCATCAATTCTTTGGCACTCAGCTTCCTTTTTAATCCAACTCTCACATCCATACATGACTACTGGAAAAACCATACCCTTGACTAGATGGACCTTTGTTGGCAAAGTAATGTCTCTGCTTTTTAAGTATGCAGTCTAGGTTGTTCATAACTTTTCTTCCAAGGACCGAGCAGGTAGAATGTAGAGAGTAGTCAGAATGAAAATGAATGAATGAAAACCACAGTCACAGAAAACTAAACAAACTTATCACATGGACCACAGTTTTGTCTAAAAAGTGATACATTAGGGAATACATAAATGCTTTAAATATGTAGATGTTGGGAATTAGAAAGAAAATTACTCCTTTGTTCAATTTAATCATTTATTTAACTGTGACACTGTATATGATGTTAAAAATAGCAGGTGAATTTTCTTTATTTAGTAAAAATCTAGTTAATTTAATGGATAAAAAAAATCCAATTTTCTATTTTAGGTAAATATCTTAAGAATTGCTTGTTCAAATAACCTGTATAACTAAACAGCATCTGTGATACATTCTGATTCAACTCAACTCTTTCTTTCTTATGTCACAAACTTTAAAAATATGAATGTTTTCTCATGCCTATTATGACATTTCCACAATTCACTTAAGGTTCATTTTTAGTATATCAAAGAGTGCAGAATTCAAAATGACTATATCTTGAAAAAGGTAAGGCTCAAAATTAAAGTGGTTCTGGGTCAGAAACTGTCTTTTTCCTTAAATAGTGTAGAAATATGAACCAACATAAAAACCAAAGAAAGGCTAATGGGCTTATAACAGACTATAGAGCTATTTGCGGACCACACAGTCAACCAAATTATAATTTCTACAAGAAAATATAACCTAGTTCCAAATGACCAATTTGTAAGCATGTTCATGTGACATAGTTTAATTGTGTATTGAGGACTATGCTTAATTGAAAACATGAATATTTATTTTCAGATTTTGTGAAGAATACAATTCACATAGTTATTTGATGAAATTAGATCTAATGGAGTAATATAGTACAACATGCATACAGTGTAAATGGGATTTGGCATCAAGATTTTGTTTAGTTTTAAATCCTCTGAGACTTCTATTACGCAGCCACTTCTATAATGACTGTAAATATTCAACATCCTGGGTATGATAAACACATCTTAGGGCTGTAAAATATTGTGTTCAATTAGATGGCTCCTCTCCTGGGAGTACAGAAAGTGTGAGTATGCATTTAAACAGACAGCCTCAGTGAGGAAGAATTTATTTCAAAAATTAAAAGCTATTTAAACTAGTTTCCAGTGTTACAGCTTCTTAAATTGCCATGTTTATCTACATTCAATTTCATCAATGAACAATTAATTCAAGAAGCATTAGGGGAGAGTAAGAAATGGATGCACCTGAACACATTGCAGAACAAGAAAAAGAAAATACCTTGTAAAACATAAATATCAACTTTTTAATTAAATATAATTATATGATACAATGAGTAAAAAAATAAATATCTTGGGAATGTTGTTACTGAGTGGGCAATATTTTAATGTCAATATATTTTCATGTGTGCTAACTATACCCTTAAATTTATATTCTTCTTCTGACTTTTTTAACAAATTTAATAGCCTATGAAATTTAAAAAAAAGAAAAAACTGATATTCACCAGTGAGAGCAATAGGTTTACCAAATATAGATTTTCAGATCACTGCAGTAATAAATAATATTAGTAATGTGAATAGATGTTTTCTATAATTTATTCATAAGGATAAACATTTATATTGTATTAAGAAAATTAAAACATACTAACATTAACAATATTAAAAAAGGAAGTCTTTGTTCCATATAAAACTATTTTAATTTTCAGTGCTCTTAACTGTGTGTTTTGTTTTTAATGACATATCAAAAATAAAAAGTAAATTAAGTATGCAATACTTTGACTTCTACATTAAGGAAATTTCTATCTGGAATCACAGTTAGGATAATCATGGGCATTTGAGTACTAACAGAGATAACTTTTTTATAAACATTATTGATATATTTTCAGTGATGTTGCTCCAGTAAATAAAGTGCAGTTACTATTTTAAAATAGTAAAATATTATTTTATTTCAGAAATTCAATATATGTTAAGAATATATTTTTATTCTTTTTATCCTTCATCACTTCATGGGAAATAGATGGGGAAACAGTGGAAACAGTGTCAGACTTTATATTTTTGGGCTCCAAAATCACTGCAGATGGTGACTGAGCCATAAAATTAAAAGACGCTTACTCCTTGGAAGGAAAGTTATGACCAACCTAGATCACATTTTGAAAAGCAGAACATTACTTTGCCAACAAAGATCCGTCTAGTCAAGGCTATGGTTTTCCTAGTGGTCATGTATGGATGTGAGAGTTGGACTGTGAAGAAAGCTGAGCGCCGAAGAATTGATGCTTTTGAACTGTGGTGTTGGAGAAGACTCTTGAGAGTCCCTTGAACTGCAAGGAGATCCAACCAGTCCTTTCTGAAGGAGATCAGCCCTGGGATTTCTTTGGAGGGAATGATGCTAAAGCTGAAGCTCCAGTACTTTGGCCACCTCATGTGAAGAGTTGACTCATTGGAAGACTCTGATGCTGGGAGGGATTGGGGGTAGGAGAAGGGAATGACAGAGAATGAGATGGCTGGATGGCATATCTGACTCGATGGATGTTGAGTCTGAGTGAACTCTGGGAGTTGGTGATGGACAGGGAGGCCTGGTGTGCCACGATTCATGGGGTCGCAAAGAGTCGGATATGACTGAGTGACTGAACTGAACTGAACTGAAGAATATGTTTTTTTTAAAATATTTGAGTTGTAAATTCTTTAAAAGTTGAAACATGTAATAATACTGATAAAAATCATGGCAGTATCCCTTAGTGATCTAAAAAATAGTAATCTGATGGGCACAAGACCCCAGGTGAAATTTGTTGATGTTGTTCAGTCTCTAAGTCATGTCTGACTCTCCATGACCCCATGGATTACAGCATGCCAGGCTATCCATCTTTTACTGTCTCCAAATTCATGTCAATTGAGTTAGTGATCTTTGAGTCAGTGATTCTATTTAACCATCTAATCCTCTGTCACCTCCTCCTTTTGCCTTCAGTCTTTCCCAACATCAGGGTCTTTTCCAGTGAATCAAAACTTCACATCAGAGGGTCAAAGTATTGGAGCTTCAGCAAAAACATCAGTCCTTACGGGGAATATTCAGGGTTGATTTCCTTTAAGATTGACTGGTCTGATCTCCTTGCAGTCAAAGAGACTCTCAAGAGTTTTCTCCAGGACTAAATTTCAAAAAAAAAACAATTCTTTTGTGTTCAGCCTTCTTTATGGTCAAAATCTCATCCATACATGACTACTGGCAAAACCATGTGGCTCAGCTGGTGAAGAATCTGCCTGCAATACAGGAGACCTGGATTAGATCCCTGGTTCAGGAAGATCTTCTGGAGAAGGGAAAGGCTACCCACTTCAGTATTCTGGCCTGGAGAATTTCATGGGCTGTATAGTCCATGGGTTTGCAAATAGTCAGACACAACGGAGTGACTGTCACTTTCACTGGAAAAACCATAGTTTTNCTGCAATACAGGAGACCTGGATTAGATCCCTGGTTCAGGAAGATCTTCTGGAGAAGGGAAAGGCTACCCACTTCAGTATTCTGGCCTGGAGAATTTCATGGGCTGTATAGTCCATGGGTTTGCAAATAGTCAGACACAACGGAGTGACTGTCACTTTCACTGGAAAAACCATAGTTTTCATTCCCACCAACAGTGTAAGAGGATTCCCTTTTCTTCACACTCTCTCCAGCATTTATTGCTTGTAGACTTTTGGATCGCAGCCATTCTGACTGGTGTGAAATGGTACTTCATTGTGGTTTTGATTTGCATTTCTCTGATAATAAGTGATGTTGAGCATCTTTTCATGTGTTTGTTAGCCATCTGTATGTCTTCTTTGGAGAAATGTCTATTTAGTTCTTTGGCCCATTTTTTGATTGGGTCACTTATTTTTCTGGAATTGAGCTGCATAAGTTGCTTTTATATTTTTGAGATTTGTTGTCAGTTGCTTCATTTGCTATTATTTTCTCTCATTTCAAAGGCTGTCTTTTCACCTTGCTTATAGTTTCCTTTATTGTGCAGAAGCTTTTGATTTTAATTAGGTCCCATTTGTTTATTTTTGCTTTTATTTCAATATTCTGGGAGGTGGATCATAGAGGATCCTGCTGTGATTTTTGTCAGAGAGTGTTTTGCCTATGTTNCACCTACTGACCTAGAGAGCTCCTCTTTCAGTATCCTATCATTTTGCCTTGTCATACTGTTCATAGGATTCTCAAGGCAAGAATACTGAAGTGGTTTGCCATTCCCTTCTCCAGTGGACCACATTGTGTCAGACCTCTCCACCATGCCCACCTGTCTTGGGTGGCCCCATACGGCATGGCTTAGTTTCAGTGAGTTAAACAAGACTGTGGTCCTAGTGTAATTAGACTGGCTAGTTTTCTGTGAGTATGATTTCAGGGTTTCTGCCCTTTGATGCCCTCTTGCAACACCTACCATCTTACTTGGGTTTCTCTTACCTTGGACGTGGAGTATCTCTTCATGGTTATTCCAGCAAAGTGCAGCCACTGCTCCTTACCATGGATGAGGGATATCTCCTCACCACCACCCCTCCTGACCTTGAATGTGGAATAGCTCCTCTAGGCTCTCTGGCCCCCACGAAGCCACTGCTCCTTGGACGTGGGGTTTCTCCTCCCGGCCACCATCCCTGGCCTCGGGCAGAGGTAGCTCCTCTAGGCTACTCCTGCGCTGTCCCAGCCTGGCACTCTCTGGGTTTGTATACAGGAGCTTATTCACAGGAGTGGAAAAAGGGAAGTTTATGATAGCTTACAGTGAATGATGTTGGATTCATGATTTCTGAAGAAGATTTAGCTTTGACTAGGGACCAGGCTTGACCAATCAGGGCTCTTGTGTAGTAGAAGTTTTATTACAGTGAAAAGAGACAGAGAAAGCTTATGACATAGACATCAGGTAGAGAATTCCCTCTCACTAGTCTTAGCAAGGGAGCTATATACTTTTTCAGTTGGTTATTAGAGTAAATCAAAATAATTTCTCAAGGTTGTAATCATTTTACCAGACCAACCCCCACAATTTACTTTTTAAGAAAATAGGATTAGTCAGAAGCTTCTCAAGAAGGAGAAACCTGTCCTCAAGCAGGATACATTGTTGTTATATAATCCTTCGTACAGAGTTTAAGCTGAGTTATTTTGTTGTGTAATTATCAATTCTGGGGTTAAAAGAAAAGAAAATAATGTTTTATGTGACTAAGGCTAAGAAATGTAGAAAAAAAAGTTTGTTCTTTTCTCCTCCTTCAGAACCCCAGACCCCTATCTCCTCCTGGAGAGTCCCAGACCCCTTTCTTCTCGGGGACCCCAGCTTCTTATCAAGCTACCTAAGAATTAACTCTCTTACTTATAGTTAGGCCATTTGAGGCTATCCTGATTTCACCAGATGTCAAGGAAGCGTATACTCTTAGGCCCTAATTTTAGGCCTTACACTGTATATAACAACATGAAACAACAAGTAAAAGCCAGGGGTATAAAAAGGAATCATATGAAGAAATAGTCAAGAGTCCAGCTGAGTGTGTATGCGTATAGATTAGAAGATGAATAGTCCTGCATTTATGGCTAATATATTTTATTGTGTTGTACAAAATTCCAATATCCAAAATTATTAAAATGTGCTTTTCTCTGCATAATAGACAACATCCACACATTACACAAAGCTTGCCAAAGAAGATAAACTGTGAGAAACTCCAAATGGACCTATTTTATTTTCAGCTGGATGTTTTAGATGTGATGTAGTGAGAATTTACTTTGGAGGTTATAATTGATTTTATAATGAAATTTTTGCTCTTCTATTACAATAATAAACTGTTTCTTTAGGATAGTTGATAAAATTTCATTAGCCAAATAAATGAAATTAATTTGCAATCCAACTGCATTTCCCTCCTGATACATTGAATGACCAGGTATTTGTAGGTAGCCATCCCATCAGCCCAGCAATATAGCTCTAAAATCACTTGGTTAGTAATTAGATGTTTATCAGATTCTTGCTGAAAAGACATGAGGCAGTTATCTGACACAATTATCTTTGAAAATTGAATCCTCCATTTCTGGTCCTGCTGAGGACATTCAAAGGAACACTGAGTAGTTTAAAGCTAAATGCCTTTCAAAAACCCTTACCTCCTAGAATGCTTGCAACACAATTGCTGGCCACAGACCTTTACCTCAGTCTTGTATACAAAGACTTTTGTGTGTGAATCTTTTTTGTTGCACTTTTGTGCATATTGACAGATTAAAATTACATTTGGCCTGCTTTTCTGTTACTTCATTAGTGTCTTTCTTATTGTAGGATTGCTTATTTTCTCTCTAAAATTTGATTGCTCCTTCTGTCCCCTCTCTGCTACTATATCTTCACAAACTAACCCAACATACATGAAGGCATTTGATAAGATTGACTAGGCTCTATGTACATTTTAGATAATGTTATTTCTAAAGTGACTTGCTGTTAAGCAGTCTAAAAATTTGCAGCCCATTTAAGTATTAATGTGCAATGTATTCACAGCTTGGAAATTAATATTGAGCTTTAATATGAATCACTGTAAAAAATATTTAAGCACTAAAACATTCAAACCTGAAGTAATAGATATTAATTTAAATGTCACGTACATTAAAAAATGATGCTGTGACTCTCATCTCCCAATAGAACTGAACCAATTTTAGGCTTCCTTTCACAGTCAAAGCAGTGTGTTTAAAATCAATTTGTTTATAAAATAGAGGCAAGTAACAATGAAAACTGAAGGCATTCTGCTGTGTTTAACATTCATAAGTAGTGCTGACTCTGTAACCATTCTCTGTCTTAATCATCACAATTTCTTAACTAACATAATGGCCATTGTCATAGACATTGACTTCGTGAATAATATAGCTTTTGTGTTTCTGCTTTCTCTATAAGTACATTAATTCGGATGCATTTCACTGTGTTCATATTATTGTGTTCATTCACCCATCATTAATTCAACAAATATTTAGTGTTTGCTACACAGCAGGTGTGGTGCTGGATGGCAGAATACTGCAGTAGCAGCCTCATGGTCAGTCTCCAAAATTTCCCATTTCATGATTCAGAGTTTTTTCTCTAGAAACCACATTTATTCATTGCATTCTTCTTATTAAATACACACACACACATTTGCATACATTTCCTTTTACATTTTGGCCTAATTCTACTTTTACAGCATCCTGTCCAATCACAGCATCACACATGTATATCATCTGGAATCCCAGCCAAATAAAATTATTTATTGTTCTCTAAACAGATAGACACATTCCTTCATACTTTTGCACAGTTGTTGCTTTGTTTAGAATTATATTTCACTCCAGTCCTAAACTCTTTTGGCTCAATCAATAACTATTATTCCTTGAAAATCCATCTGAAATGTTTACTTCTGTGATGAACACTTTCTCCAGTTTGCCAAAAGGCTGATTGCTTTGTTCTCTCTTTGATCTCATAGAAAAATATTTAACCTCCATTATGGAAACCATGCTGTACTTAGTTTACCTGAGTTTTCTTCCCGCTGACATACTCTAAGTTCATCCTGGATAAGGACTATGTGCTATTAATATTTTGATCTTAAGATGCCACATAAGAGGTTCTTGGAGAAACAGTATTAAATGAATCAACTCTAGAGTCATGAATATGATCATCTTTTTGGGGGGTAGATTTTTCTTTTGCATTGGCTTTATATAAAGTAATCTGATCATGACATTCAAGTCAGTTCAGTTGCTCAGTCATGTCTAACTCTTTGCATCCCCATAGACTGCAGGACGCTAGACTTCTTTGCCCATCACCAACTCCTGGAGCTTGCTTAAATTCATGTCCATCCAGTCAGTGATGCCATCCAACCATCTCATCTTCTGTTGCCCACTTCTGCTTCTGCCTTCAATCCCAGCATCAGGGTCTTTTCAAATGAGTCAGTTCTTCGCATCAGGTGGCCAAAGTATTGGAGTTTCAGTTTCAGCATCAGTCCTTTCAATGAATATTCAGGACTGATTTCCTTTAGGATTAACTGGTTTGATCTCCCTGCAGTCCAAGGCACTCTCAAGAGTCTTCAACATCACCATTCAAAAACATCAATTCTTCAGCATGACATTTTATTTCATTAACTATATATATATTTTTAACCTCATAAGATATTTTATCTTGGAAATTTAGCTAGCTTTATGTCTTGGTGTCTAAAGTGAAAAATCAGTCACCAGACATTGTTTCTCAATTAGATTAAACAGAGCAGAGAATTATCAGCACTGCACTTTCTAAAAGCTGAAGATGTTCAGCAAATGACTAGCTCACTTGCTGTACAATAGGTTTGTCGTTCATTCCAGAAATTGTCAGCAGAACATGCTTGCTAGATCAGTTGTTCATTTCTCTCATTCTTGGGCTCTCTCATCCCCTCCCCTCTCTATTATTTTACATTTCTCCCTCTCCACATAGGTGTTGAGCCAGAGCAGCTTCATATGTAACTTTTCTTTGACCAAACCAATGCCCACACAATTTCCTTTATTTTTGTTATCAGTGCTGAGATAAATCTAACTTATCAAAGGCGATACTTATTTTAGGATAATGAAGCTATTGATGTTTATGTCCATGTTACATTACTTGAAAAATGATATTTTCCAGAAAAATATGTCTGCAACTGGATTCACTTTCAAGGAGGATGACCAAACATCATCTGCCCCACTAATTTTCATCAAAATGATGAAATGAAAAATATGATTGAAGGTCAAGTGGGCATAGAACTCATCTGACTGAAGCAGTGTGAGCACAGCATTTTGAAAATTGCTTTTGTTTGAAAATTGCTTTTCTTTTTGTCTTTGTGTACATGAGTATACTTTTAAGGAACCAGCTTTGTGAATTTGAGCATTCATTTTGAAAAGATTGCCTGACTTATACAGCTTTCATGTTAGCTGCAAAATAAGAAAAGAAAGAAAGAAAAAAAAAGAACCTGGTAGAATCCCTTTTTATTCTACATCTTCACTTGCAGAATTTCTTTACATAAAATCATCTTTTTTATTTTCTTAATTCATAATACAGTTCCACTACTATATGAATACACTCTTTTGTAAAAGTTTAAAAAGTAGGTTGACTTAGGCAGTCTTATAATTAAAGTGAAAAGAAGATAAAAATCTCCATTATACTGTATTTACCTTTGCCTTTATATTAGCACTACTAATGAACTCACTATGTTTAGTGTGAAAAATTGATTTGAACCTTTCTGCATTTAGTGCTGTGCTTTTTTCCCCTCTCTCCCCTTAAGAATTTGTGCAGTTTAATTTGCCATCGATTCTTTAATGATTATGGTAGCTATAGTAGAGAAACTTGTGTTTATCTCATCATGCCCTGTGGATAGCATATAATGTTTATTTTTGTATATAACTACATTTCCATCATTTTGATAACATAGTGTAGTCAGTGGTTGACAACTGTTTTACTGTTATTGTTGATTTTATATTTTAATCTTGAAACACCTATATGAATTCTTGGAACAAACTATATTAAAATANATTTCCCTCCTGATACATTGAATGACCAGGTATTTGTAGGTAGCCATCCCATCAGCCCAGCAATATAGCTCTAAAATCACTTGGTTAGTAATTAGATGTTTATCAGATTCTTGCTGAAAAGACATGAGGCAGTTATCTGACACAATTATCTTTGAAAATTGAATCCTCCATTTCTGGTCCTGCTGAGGACATTCAAAGGAACACTGAGTAGTTTAAAGCTAAATGCCTTTCAAAAACCCTTACCTCCTAGAATGCTTGCAACACAATTGCTGGCCACAGACCTTTACCTCAGTCTTGTATACAAAGACTTTTGTGTGTGAATCTTTTTTGTTGCACTTTTGTGCATATTGACAGATTAAAATTACATTTGGCCTGCTTTTCTGTTACTTCATTAGTGTCTTTCTTATTGTAGGATTGCTTATTTTCTCTCTAAAATTTGATTGCTCCTTCTGTCCCCTCTCTGCTACTATATCTTCACAAACTAACCCAACATACATGAAGGCATTTGATAAGATTGACTAGGCTCTATGTACATTTTAGATAATGTTATTTCTAAAGTGACTTGCTGTTAAGCAGTCTAAAAATTTGCAGCCCATTTAAGTATTAATGTGCAATGTATTCACAGCTTGGAAATTAATATTGAGCTTTAATATGAATCACTGTAAAAAATATTTAAGCACTAAAACATTCAAACCTGAAGTAATAGATATTAATTTAAATGTCACGTACATTAAAAAATGATGCTGTGACTCTCATCTCCCAATAGAACTGAACCAATTTTAGGCTTCCTTTCACAGTCAAAGCAGTGTGTTTAAAATCAATTTGTTTATAAAATAGAGGCAAGTAACAATGAAAACTGAAGGCATTCTGCTGTGTTTAACATTCATAAGTAGTGCTGACTCTGTAACCATTCTCTGTCTTAATCATCACAATTTCTTAACTAACATAATGGCCATTGTCATAGACATTGACTTCGTGAATAATATAGCTTTTGTGTTTCTGCTTTCTCTATAAGTACATTAATTCGGATGCATTTCACTGTGTTCATATTATTGTGTTCATTCACCCATCATTAATTCAACAAATATTTAGTGTTTGCTACACAGCAGGTGTGGTGCTGGATGGCAGAATACTGCAGTAGCAGCCTCATGGTCAGTCTCCAAAATTTCCCATTTCATGATTCAGAGTTTTTTCTCTAGAAACCACATTTATTCATTGCATTCTTCTTATTAAATACACACACACACATTTGCATACATTTCCTTTTACATTTTGGCCTAATTCTACTTTTACAGCATCCTGTCCAATCACAGCATCA
Source organism: Neotragus moschatus (assembly GCA_006410615.1). Taxonomy (NCBI): domain Eukaryota; kingdom Metazoa; phylum Chordata; class Mammalia; order Artiodactyla; family Bovidae; genus Neotragus; species Neotragus moschatus. Next base: position 1,312,217 of record SJYA01000065.1, on the reverse strand, counting down.
CACATGTATATCATCTGGAATCCCAGCCAAATAAAATTATTTATTGTTCTCTAAACAGATAGACACATTCCTTCATACTTTTGCACAGTTGTTGCTTTGTTTAGAATTATATTTCACTCCAGTCCTAAACTCTTTTGGCTCAATCAATAACTATTATTCCTTGAAAATCCATCTGAAATGTTTACTTCTGTGATGAACACTTTCTCCAGTTTGCCAAAAGGCTGATTGCTTTGTTCTCTCTTTGATCTCATAGAAAAATATTTAACCTCCATTATGGAAACCATGCTGTACTTAGTTTACCTGAGTTTTCTTCCCGCTGACATACTCTAAGTTCATCCTGGATAAGGACTATGTGCTATTAATATTTTGATCTTAAGATGCCACATAAGAGGTTCTTGGAGAAACAGTATTAAATGAATCAACTCTAGAGTCATGAATATGATCATCTTTTTGGGGGGTAGATTTTTCTTTTGCATTGGCTTTATATAAAGTAATCTGATCATGACATTCAAGTCAGTTCAGTTGCTCAGTCATGTCTAACTCTTTGCATCCCCATAGACTGCAGGACGCTAGACTTCTTTGCCCATCACCAACTCCTGGAGCTTGCTTAAATTCATGTCCATCCAGTCAGTGATGCCATCCAACCATCTCATCTTCTGTTGCCCACTTCTGCTTCTGCCTTCAATCCCAGCATCAGGGTCTTTTCAAATGAGTCAGTTCTTCGCATCAGGTGGCCAAAGTATTGGAGTTTCAGTTTCAGCATCAGTCCTTTCAATGAATATTCAGGACTGATTTCCTTTAGGATTAACTGGTTTGATCTCCCTGCAGTCCAAGGCACTCTCAAGAGTCTTCAACATCACCATTCAAAAACATCAATTCTTCAGCATGACATTTTATTTCATTAACTATATATATATTTTTAACCTCATAAGATATTTTATCTTGGAAATTTAGCTAGCTTTATGTCTTGGTGTCTAAAGTGAAAAATCAGTCACCAGACATTGTTTCTCAATTAGATTAAACAGAGCAGAGAATTATCAGCACTGCACTTTCTAAAAGCTGAAGATGTTCAGCAAATGACTAGCTCACTTGCTGTACAATAGGTTTGTCGTTCATTCCAGAAATTGTCAGCAGAACATGCTTGCTAGATCAGTTGTTCATTTCTCTCATTCTTGGGCTCTCTCATCCCCTCCCCTCTCTATTATTTTACATTTCTCCCTCTCCACATAGGTGTTGAGCCAGAGCAGCTTCATATGTAACTTTTCTTTGACCAAACCAATGCCCACACAATTTCCTTTATTTTTGTTATCAGTGCTGAGATAAATCTAACTTATCAAAGGCGATACTTATTTTAGGATAATGAAGCTATTGATGTTTATGTCCATGTTACATTACTTGAAAAATGATATTTTCCAGAAAAATATGTCTGCAACTGGATTCACTTTCAAGGAGGATGACCAAACATCATCTGCCCCACTAATTTTCATCAAAATGATGAAATGAAAAATATGATTGAAGGTCAAGTGGGCATAGAACTCATCTGACTGAAGCAGTGTGAGCACAGCATTTTGAAAATTGCTTTTGTTTGAAAATTGCTTTTCTTTTTGTCTTTGTGTACATGAGTATACTTTTAAGGAACCAGCTTTGTGAATTTGAGCATTCATTTTGAAAAGATTGCCTGACTTATACAGCTTTCATGTTAGCTGCAAAATAAGAAAAGAAAGAAAGAAAAAAAAAGAACCTGGTAGAATCCCTTTTTATTCTACATCTTCACTTGCAGAATTTCTTTACATAAAATCATCTTTTTTATTTTCTTAATTCATAATACAGTTCCACTACTATATGAATACACTCTTTTGTAAAAGTTTAAAAAGTAGGTTGACTTAGGCAGTCTTATAATTAAAGTGAAAAGAAGATAAAAATCTCCATTATACTGTATTTACCTTTGCCTTTATATTAGCACTACTAATGAACTCACTATGTTTAGTGTGAAAAATTGATTTGAACCTTTCTGCATTTAGTGCTGTGCTTTTTTCCCCTCTCTCCCCTTAAGAATTTGTGCAGTTTAATTTGCCATCGATTCTTTAATGATTATGGTAGCTATAGTAGAGAAACTTGTGTTTATCTCATCATGCCCTGTGGATAGCATATAATGTTTATTTTTGTATATAACTACATTTCCATCATTTTGATAACATAGTGTAGTCAGTGGTTGACAACTGTTTTACTGTTATTGTTGATTTTATATTTTAATCTTGAAACACCTATATGAATTCTTGGAACAAACTATATTAAAATATCTAATCTAAAGTCATGCTAGCATGGCTTTAAACCCCTGCTGAAGTGTCAGTTTCAGCATGCTGAAAGAAGAGCAAGCAATAAGTAGAACTTTTAATGACTGTTAATTAGACTGTCTTCGGACTGCTCACAGTGCTTTCTTTGAACATGTCAGTCAATATTTTGAATATTCCAAGCACAGTGTTTTAAGAGCCATATAATGCTCCCAATTCTCATTTTGTAACGATAAAATAATTATTTGTCTGTGCTTTGTGATGATTCTCCTAAAATTGGTGACATCTTTAGTACACAAAATGGGCTGGTGAAATTATGATGCTAATTATAACTGCTAGTTATTATTATTTATTTTAATGTTTTCTTTTAAAGAAATAATAACAATACATTCCATTGCTATGTCTTTAAACATTCTAATCAGTGAAATGTACAAACCAGAAGTTCAAAATTTTGGAAATCTTTAAAAATATAGCAGACTCATTATATTTACATAATTCTATGGCAAAATATAGAACTATGACTGCAGCCATGAAATTAAAATTTCCTTACTCCTTGAAAAGAAAGCACTGACAAACCTAGACAGCATATTAAAAGGCAGAGACATCGCTTTGCTGGCAAAGATACATATAGTCAAATCTCTGTTTTTTCCAGTAGTCTTATGGATGTGCAAGTGGTCCATAAAGGCTGGGCGTGGAAGAATTTATGCTTTTGAATTGTAGCACTAGGGAAAAGCCTCTTGAGAGTCCCTTGGAATATAAGGAGGTCAAACCAGTCAAATCTAAAGGAAATTCACCCTGAATATTCATTGGAAGGACTGATGCTGAAGGTGAAGCTCCAGTAGTTTGACCACTTGATGTGGAGTCCACTCATTTGAAAAGACCCTGATGCTGGGAAAGATTGAAGGCAAAAGGAGAAGCAGTTGGCAGAGGATGAGATGGTTAGATAGCATCATTGATTCAATGGACATGAATTTGAGCAAACTCTTGGAGACAGTGAAGGACAGGGGAAACTGGAATCCTGTACTCCACAGGTTCGCAAAGAATGGGACACAACTTAGCGACTGAACAACAACAGTATGGCAAAATGCTTATTGTATTAGTCTGTTCAGGGTACTATAACAAAATGTCCTAGGCTAGATGGCTTTTAAAGAATAGAAATTCATTTCTTACAGACTCGAGGCTAGGAAGTTCAAGGCAGACTTGATGTATAATGAGGTCCCACTTCCTAGTTCTTAAAGTTCTATCTTCTCTTCTCAGTTCTATTCTGGGATCTTTCTTATAAGGATGCTAGTCTTGTGGATGAGGACTTCACCCTCATGACTTTATCACCTCCCAAAGGCCCCACATCCTAGTGGAGGTTATATTTCAACATGAGAATTTTGAGCAGATACAAACAGTCTATGGAAGTTTCTCTGAATTTGATATAGGTTGCAGAATAAGAATTCTAAAAGAATGTGTATCTTAGATAACTTTATTTATTTTCTATTAATTTATGGTAACATATCTGTCTACCTGGGCTTCCCTGTTGGTTCAGATGGTAAAAATCTGCGTGCAATGCAGGAGACTTGGATTTGATCCCTGGGTTGGGAAGATTCCCCTGGAGGAAGGCATGGCAACCCACTCTAGTGTTCTTACCTGGAGAATCCCCATGAACAGAGGAGCCCAGTGAGGTCGCAAAGGCCATGGAGTTGCAAAGAGTCGGACATGACTGAGCAACTTAGCACACATCTGTCCACCTGGGACTAATAGAAGGAATATGTTAAGTGAACTAAGTAAATTAAAAAAAGAAAAGTTTCTTTGAATCTTCATCTGGACTTGATAAGCTATTTTAGTACATTTTGGACATAGAAAAAACTTCATTCCTTATATGCAACCTGAGGTTTATCACCATGCCCCAAGTTTCCTCACAGTATGTTTAAAATGTTTTGTTTGTTTCCTGGAAATCTGATAAGAATTAATTAATCTCTTGTGAAATGAATAAAGCCAAAATAGGATATGGGGTCCATGACCCATTCACATAAAACTGATGTGTGAATAGTAATGAAGCTTTGCATACATATCCAGGATCTTCAAGAAATTAGGTGACAACCCACTGAGAATCCTGCAAATTTTCTTATTAATGCTACTCCTGATTAATCTCTGCCCAATTTTCCAGGTTTGTCCTAAACTTATCTCACGACTGTTATATTTTTCATGCACTTTATTCTCATATTGATTTAATACTTACTTTCTAGAGTCTTTAGTTTTTAGATTCTTTTCTTTCCTTTTTCCCTCTACAAATATATATATATATATATATATATTAAGTCAGAAAATTAATAGAGATTAAGTTAAAAAGGCTAGGAATTAACATTTGGGGTTTGGGATACTTTAAACATTCCTTCTGTGATAGAAGTATTCCTTAAGTATATGAGGAGTCAAGTGTGTTGTGAAATAACAATATTTTATACACATATGCCCTAAATATGTGCTTTAAGTGGTTGTCTTTTGTATGTACTATGCAGTTTTCAAATAATAGTCTTTACAAGAGATGTGAAAACCTAATGGTTATAATTTATAATTTTTATAAATTATAATTTTACAGTTTCCTTGTGTATTTAAAAACATTAAAAATATATTTTTACACAGTATTATACACCTCTAACTTATTATTTCATATTAAATGTATCCCATCTAATCAGAAGCAATAATAATTTATTAGTAGGGTTCAGTTCGGTTCAGTTCGGATCAGCCACTCAGTCGTGTCCGACTCATTGCAACCCCATGAACTGCAGCATGCCAGGCTTCCCTGTCCATCACCAACTCCCAGAGTTCACTCAGACTTATGTCCATCGAGTCAGTGATGCCATCCAGCCATCTCATCCTCTGTCGTCCCCTTCTCCTCCTGCCCTCAATCCCTCTCAGCATCAGAGTCTTTTCGAATGAGTCAGCTCTTTGTATCAGGTGGCCAAAGTATCGGAGTTTCAGCTTTAGCATCAGTCCCTCCAAAGAACACCCAGGATTGACCTCCTTGAGAATGGACTGGTTGGATCACCTTGCAAACTAAGGGATTCTCAAGAGTCTTCTCCAACACCACAGTTCAAAAGCATCAATTGTTCGGTGCTCAGCTTTCTTCACAATCCAACTCTCACATCCATAACCACAGCCTTGACTAGACGGACCTTTGTTGGCAAAGTAATGTGTCTCTGCTTTTTAATATGCTATCTAGGTTGGTAATAACTTTCCTTCCAAGGAGTAAGTATCTTTTAATTTTATGGCTGCAGTCATCATCTGCAGTGATTTTGGAGCCCCACCCCAAAGAAAGTCTGACATTGTTTCCACTGTTTCCCCATCTATTTGCCATTAAGTGATGGAACCAGATGCCATGATCTTAGTTTGCTGAATGTTGACCTTTAAGCCAACATTTTCACTCTCCACTTTCACTTTCATCAAGAGGCTTTTTAGTTCCTCTTCTGCCAAAGTCCAGCCTCAGTGGATCCAGGGTAATTCTAAGGTGGAGATGAGTTGGCGTCCTAGGAAAAAACTTATTTAATTACAGATAGAGAGGGATTAGAAAATTAGCAGAGAAAAGAGGCTGAATAACTTGGCTTACATGGAATACCAATCACCACCTACATAGTGGTGGTGTCTTTCTGTTCTCCAGAAGGAGAGAAGGCACTGAGGCCTCCCTGGTCCGATCTAAGAAACCCAGGCAGAATTAGTAGGCTTGGTGAGGACCCACATGCCAGATGGGAATTCAGCCAGAAATATAGAGAACAAGAAAGAACGACATGGGGAAATCAGTCTTTCTGGAAACTGATCTGTTTTCTTTATTTTCAGGTTTGCTTATATATCTATTATTACACGTAGGGCTGAATACAGAGTCACGTGGGGGTCAGCAGTCCTGACCTTTATCAAAATCAGGCGCTTTGCATGAATGTAGACAAAAAGGTCTTAGGGGTTTTACATCGTCTTTTGGCCATGAGGCCTGCTGACATTTTACGACCCTTTCTTTCTGATAACCAAAAAACTTATTTTTTCCAAAGGTGTTTTTTCTTAAACCAGGCACCACCCTCCAAATAAAGTTGCATTCCTATAGGATGAAGGTGTCGTGAGTCACAATCAAGGAAAGAATTTATTTAACCCAAGGTTAACATGATTAATCTTAAAGGTTAATACTTATTTCTCCTATATACTAGCTATATTCATTATAAGGGCAGGGAATATGGAGATTTAGCAGCAAATATCAGCCCAACAAGTGAAATCCCTTCACCAAAGTTCCCCTTAAGATCTATTTAGTCTTAAGATAGTGATAAAGTTACATTTTTACATAGCAAAGACATAGTGATTTATAACAAATTACAGTGGTCTATAACAAAAGAGAAAATTCATTAACTCAAAAAGTCTAGTATTGCTAACATCAAAAACTATTCTATTTCCTTTTCTATATTCCAAATACATTGATTAATATATTCCCAAGTGCCTAAGGACGTGGAGGCCTGGCGGCAATCATTGACTCAACAATGAGAAAATCCCTATGCTAATTAAGACCTTCAGAATACTGCAAACTCTCTGTGCTATTTATGGTTGAGAGGTAGTAAGCAATCATGTGCTTGGCAGGAGTATGGATAATCCTGTCACACAAGCTAGTTTGTCAGCAGAGAGGTTTGACCTGAGACACCCTTGTCACACACAGGGCAGGGAATTAGAGGCAATTATTGGCAAAACAAATGAAAAACCCTTCACCAATATAATTCCTAACCAACCACTATACTAATAAGTTCTAAGAATCTGCCTTTAGTAAGTCTGAAACATCTCGTGCCTCTCATGGTTGGGAGGCTGTAAACAATCACATGTGGCCAGATGAACCTGTACAGGCAGGCTAGATAACCTTCAGAGGAGTTTGTAAGTTGAAACACTCTTGTCACGCCCAAGAATTTTTATTAACTGGAGCTGCAAGTTAACTCCTTCTCCGAGAGAAGTGGTAATGGGGGAGAGCCCCCCGTAAAGTCAGAGGTGTAGGTGAGAGCATAAAACAGACTCTGGTTTTGGGGTTAGATGCTTGGGATCAGGGGGTTTCCTGAGGCTTGATCACGCCTTTGTGTATGCCAAGCCTCCTTCCTCATGACCTTTGCCATGGGTGGAGTTCCTCACGCTGGCCCCCGGCACTCTTCACTTTCTGCAATAAATGTGGTGTCATCTGCATATCTGAGGATACTGATATTTCTCCCAGCAATCTTTATTCCAGCCGGTGCTTCTTCCAGCCCAGCGTTTCTCATGATGTATTCTGCATATAAGATAAATAAGCAGGCTGACAATATATAGCCTTGACGTACTCCTTTTCCTATTTGGAACCAGTCTGCTGTTCCATGTCCAGTTCTAACTGTTGCTTCCTGACCTGCATATAGGTTTCTGAAGAGGCAGATCAGATGCTCTGGTATTCCCATGTCTTGAAGAATTTTCCACAGTTTATTATGATCCACACAGTCAAAGGCTTTGGCATAGTCAATAAAGCAGAAATAGATGTTTTTCTGGAACGCTCTACCTTTTCCCATGATCCAGCAGATGTTGGCAATTTGATCTCTGGTTCCTCTGCCTTTTCTAAAGCCAGCTTGAACATCTGGAAGTTCACAGTTCACATATTGCTAAAGCCTGGCTTGGAGAATTTAGAGCATTACTTTACTAGCATGTGAGATGAGTGCAATTGTGCGGTAGTTTGAGCATTCTTTGGCATTGCCTTTCTTTGAGATTGGAATAGAAACTGACATTTTCCAGGCCTGTGGCCACTGCTGTTTTCCAAATTTGCTGGCATATTGAATGCAGCACTTTCACAGCATCATCTTCCAGGATTTGAAATAGCTCAATTAGAATTCCATCACCCCCACTAGCTTTGTTCGTAGTGATGCTTTCTAAGGCCCACTTGACTTCACATTCCAGGATGTCCTGCTTTAGGTGAGTGATCATGCCATCGTGATTATCTTGGTTGTGAAGATCTTTTTTTGTACAGTTTTTTTGTGTATTATTGCCACCTCTTCTTAATATCTTCTGCTTTCGTTAGATCCATACCATTTCTGTCCTCTATCGAGCCTATCTTTGCATGAAAGATATCCCTTGGTATCTCTAATTTTCTTGAAGAGATCTCTAGTCTTTTCCATTCTGTTCTTTTCCTCTATTTCTTTGCATTGATCGCTGAGGAAGTCTTTCTTATCTCTCCTTGCTGTTCTTTGGAACTCTGCGTTCAGATGCTTATATCTTTCCTTTTCTCCTTTGCTTTTCGCTTCCCTTCTTTTCACAGCTGTTTGTAAGGCCTCCTCAGAAAGCCATTTTGACTTTTTGCATTTCTTTTCCATGGAGATGGTCTTGATCCTGTCTCCTGTACAATGTCAGGAACCTCCATCCATAGTTCATCAGGCACTCTATCAGATCTAGTCCTTTAAATCTATTTCTCACTTCTACTGTATAATCATAAGGGATTTGACTTAAGACATATCTGAATGGTCTAGTGGTTTACTGCCAGGGTCCAGCCCTGGTGGATCCAGGGAATTTGAAGTGAGGATGGCATCGGTGAGGAAAAACTTTTTATTATAATATAAGATTAGATTAGGAAATAATAGTATAGTAGGAAAATATAGTGGAGAAAAGAGGCTGAATAACTTGGTTTATGTGAAGAACTAATAAAACTTCTAGACAAGAAGTTTGCACCATCTATGTTAGGCCACCAGCATCCTTTTGAATATCGGGGGGTGCCCCACCTTGGGCTCCCCCTTGTGTGGATTTTAAAAGCTGGGACAAGTAAGTAGACATGGCGTGCCTCCACGCCCCAGATGGGAATGCACCCAGAAATTATACTAAAGAGGAGACACAGGGGAAACCAGTCCAGTGACTGGCACCGGCCTCTATTGTCTAGAAGGGCCTTTTATACCTTTTTGATTGTACATAGAGATCAATGGGTAATACAAAGTTATGCAGCATTAGCAGTCCATACTCTTAGCAAAACCAGGCTTTTTTCTTTGTATACCTAGTTGTATACACAAGCCTTAGGTGATTTACATCATCTTCCAGCCAAAAGGCCAATTAACATTTTACGGCTCTTTTCTGATAAGGGTTTGTTAACCAGAAGACTTATTTGTGTTAATCTTTCCAAAGTCTGGTGCCACTCTCAGAAAACACTAAATAAAATTACATTTTTACATAGCAAAGATACAGCAATTTGTAACAAGTAGAAGGAGTACAGTGATTTATAACAAAAGAAAAGTAATTAACTCAAAAGTCTATTGTTGCTAACATCAAAATTACTATATGTCTTTTTCCATATCCCACTTACATTGATTAACATCTTCCCAGGTGCCTAAAAGATAAAGAATAAGGAGGTCTGGCCATAATCATTGAGTCAACAGTGAAACCCATCACCAATATGGTTTTTAGCTCTTTAGAAAAGGCTCTGTATCTTTAAGATGCTTTAAGCTTTGTGCCTCTCTCAGTTGGGTGCTGTAAGCAATTCACAAGCTGTAAACGGTCTAGGGGAACCTATTAGGCAAGTTAGAGTGTTATCAGAGGGGGTTGAGTTGAAACACTCCTTTCAAATGCAGAAGACTAAAGCCCTGAATCAGCTTTTTCCAGAGAGTGTCAGAAGAGTGGAAAAATACAATAAGTCAGGCAGATTCTTATTTTGGGGGGTACATGCTCAGGAAATGCCAGGGGGGAAACCTGAGATCTGACTCGACCTTGCCCATCAGATTTCTGCCACATGACCTTGTCATGGGTGGGATTCCTCATGCTGGCTCCTGACATTTTCCCTTCTTTCTTCAATTTAAGTCTGAATTTGGCAGTAAGGAGTTTATGATTGGAATCACATTCAGCTCCCAGTCTTGTTTCTGCTGACTGTATAGAGCTTCTCCATCTTTGGCTGCAAAGAATATAGTCAATCTGATTTTGGTGTTGACAATTTGGTGCTGTCCATATGTAGAATCTTCTCTTGTGTTGTTGGAAGAGGGTGTTTGCTATGACCAGTGTGTTCTCTTAGTGAAACTCTATTAGCCTTTGCCCTGCTTCATTCTGAGTTTCAAGATCAAATTTCCCTGTTATTCCAGGAGTTTCTTGGCTTCCTACTTTTGCATCCCAGTTCCCTATAATGAAAAGGACATCTTTTTTGGCTGTTAGTTCTAAAAGGTCTTGTAGGTCTTCATAGAACAGTTCAACTTAAGCTTCTTCAGCATTACTGATTGAGTCATAGACTTGGATTACTGTGATATTGAATGGTTTGCCTTGGAAATGAACAGAGATTATTCTGTCATCTTTGAGACTGCATCCAAGTACTGCACTTCTGACTCTTTTGTTGACCATGATGGCTGCTCCATTTTAGATTGCTGAATCTTAGAATGTCAACATTCACTCTTGCCATCACCTGTTTGACTACTTCCAATTTGCCTTGATTCATGGAATTAATATTCCAGGTTCCTATGCAATATTGCTCTTTACAGCATTGGACGTTGCCTCTATCACCAGTCACATCCACAACTGGGTATTGTTTTTGCTTTAGCTCAATCCATTTATTCTATATGGAGTTATTTCTCCACTCATCTCCAGTAGCATATTGGGCACCTACTGACCTGGGGAGTTCCTCTTTCAGTATCCTATAATTTTGCCTTCCCATACTGTTCATGAGGTTCTCAAGGCAAGAATACTGAAGTGGTTTGCCATTCCCTTCTCCAGTGGACCACATTCTGTCAGACCTCTCCACTATGACCCACCAACCAGTCTTGGGTGGCCCCACACAGCAAGGCTTATTTTCATTGAGTTAGACAAGGCTGTGGTCCATGTGATTAGATTGACTAGTTTTCTGTGATTATGGTTTGTGTGTCTGCCCTCTGATGCCTCTCACAACACCTACCGTCTTACTTGGGTTTCTCTTACCTTGGGCTTGGGGTATCTCTTCATGGCTGCTCCAGCAAAGCACATCTGTTGCTCCTTACCTTGGACAAGGGGTATTTCCTCACAGCCATCTCTCCTGACCTGGAACGTGGAGTAGATACTCTTGGCCCTCCTGCACCTGTGCAGTCGCAGATTCTTGGACGTGGGGTTGCTCCTCTCCGCCGCTGCCCCTGATCGCGGTTGTGGGGTAGCTCCTCCAGGCCTCTGCCCCTGACCTCGGGCGTGGGGTAGCTCCTCTCGGCTGCCTCGGGAGGGCAGGCTCTGGAAGAAAGAGCACCGCATGCACCGCGGCTGAGGAAGATGGTGTACGAGTCGGTGGTCGTGTTGAAGAGGTTCTTGGGGTACTATGTGGTGAATCTGGACATGTCCCAGCTTAGTCTGGGCATCTGGGCAGGAGCTGTGGTCCTGAAGAATCTTGAAATTAAATAAAATGTTCTGCTTTTTTAGGACCTCCCACACTAACTGTAAAAGAGCAACATATTAGTAGGGTAAACTATATATATGGAGAATACTCCAATACTCTTGCCTGGAAAATTCCATGGATAGAGGAGCCTGGTGTGCTGCAGTCCATGGGGTTGCTAAGAGTTGGACACGACTTACCAGCAGCATATATATATACACATATCCTTCTAGAGAACTCTAGAGTAAGAGTAGATTATCCCGTCACAAAGATAACACACACATACACATCTTATTAAACTTTTCTTTTCTATGTTGAAATTTTAGGAATAGCACTATACATTTATCATTTTTTTCTTTTTTTAGTTCCAGTGTTCTGTGCAGCATCAAATTCCATTGCCTTTTATTTGCAGTGTCTTAATATGTATTCCATTTTTTCATCCACTTAGTAGACTTTTATGTAAGATCCTATTCACCATACTTACTAGAGCATATTAATAATTTTCTACACAGTTTCTTTTGTTTTAATTCACTTTCATTTCCAAGTTATTTTACTATAACCAAGCTTAATTTCCCTTTATGTCATCACACTGTGGATAAGAAAAAGCTTTGAATTAGTCTTACATTCAAGACTGCAATTCCTTGACATTTTTATTTTGTAATAAGAAAAATAATGGATTCGATTCCAGTTCACTTCTAATTACATGCGTTTATGCAGATAAGTCTCATAAAGTTCTGATTTCTATTCTCATATGAAAGTAGAATTTATGACTTACTTTCCTAATATTATATCTGATGAGCTAATAAAAAAGTAAAGTAAATCTTTAAGTACTACATACATATTACGTATTATTTAATTTTACCTTTTTACACAAACCTTTCACTCTAGCTGCACTTATCTACACACTGAGTGTGTCCTCTCACCAAATATGTTTAATCCGTTTTTGAAGTTGTGTAACAACAAATTCATAAACCAAGCTTTCTTCTCTTCTATTTGTAAACACGGAGAATATCTCTTTACTCCACATGTGGGTTTCTGACTGATCATTAATCTTACAAAGACAAACCATTTTGAGAAACAACTGTTCCTTTACTTGTCATCATTATTTCTTTTATCTAAGAGTAAGAGTTGGACTGCGAAGAAAGCTGAGTGCCAAAGAATTGATGCTTTTGAACTGTGGTGTTGGAGAAGACTCTTGAGAGTCCCTTGAACTGCAAGGAGATCCAACCAGCCCATTCTAAAGGAGATCAACCCTGGGTGTTCTTTGGAAGGACTGATGCTAAAGCTGAAACTCCAGTACTTTGGCCACGTCATGTGAAGAGTTGACTCATTCGAAAATATTCTGATGCTGGGAGGGATTGGGGGCAGGAGGAAAAGGATGAGATGGCTGAATGGCATCACCAACTCGATGGACATGAGTTTGAGTGAACTCTGGGAGTTGGTGACGGACAGGGAGGCCTGGCGTGCTGCGATCCATGGGGTCACAAAGAGTCAGACACGACTAAGCAATTGAAATGAACTGAACTTAGGAGAGAAATAATCAGAAATTATTGATTTTACTGTATTGTTAAAAATTTCTAACTTTTCCCTAACTTTTGACTTATTAGATGATAATCAGTTAAAAGTTAAGCTGAATAAAATGAAAACACTGAAGAAGACAAGACTCCAAAAATATTTTGATTCTTTGGAGCAAAAGCAGTATAGCTTAGAGAATAAATTTGGTTTATAACAAAGAATGCCTCAGTAAATAGTTTCTGTCTCTTTAAAAATGAAAAAAAAAATAAGAAAAATAAGAAAGAGAAGGAAGATGGGGAGGAGAAGGAGGAGCAAGTTACCTATGATGAAGTCTAGAAGAAGCTGAAAAATAGTCATCATTAGGCACTGATAAGCTGAGGAAATGTTCATGTTCTCTTAAGTAATTCAAAATATGTGCATAAAGAAGTGATTTTATATTGTTGAGCCATGCATCTTCCAAAATTAATTTTTATGAAACATTTTTACTTCCCAAGAAATGTCATTAGTAATCAAGGGAACATGATTATCTCAAAATATATTTTTGAAAACTCTCTTTGAGGTAATCATTCTCCTAAAATTAGGGGATAGACGAGCCTAATACCTTTATTCTTTTTTGATAATCTGCATTAGCAACATGTACATATATACAGCATATGTATGTAACACATTAACTTTCAATATCAAGGCCCCTGTGAAATCATTTGCATCTTGGTTGGAGTGGAAGTCATTTGCATCTCTATGTCAAATTTGAAACTTGCACACTTTAAGTCAGTTTATTTTATCATATATAGATATTATCTTCCCCTTTATGGCTCACAACTTGTCCATAGCAAAAGGGCTTGAGTACTCACTGAAGCTATGAGCCATGCCATGCATGGCCACCCAAGAGTTCATTACAATAAATCAAAATCACTGATGTTTGTTAATTAAATCTAAAACATAACACTCTTCAAATGTAAATGAAAATATTGATCACTTAGTCATATCCAACTCTTTGCAACCCCCTGGACTGTACCACACTAGGCTCTTCTGTCCAAGGAATTCTTCAGGCAAGAATACTGGAGTGGATGGCCATTCCTTTCTCCCAGGGGATCTTTCCCACCCTGGGATTGAACAGGATCTCCATTGCAAACAAATTCTTTACTATCTGAGCCATCTGGAAAGCCTATTCAAATATAAAGCAACCTGTAAATACAAAACCAAGATTGGGTTCATCATCACTGGGAACCTCTTGGATGCAATTTCAAGTTATTATTTATAGATATCAATTGATGAAGCTGAGTCTTATAACACTATGCATATTAGCTCATCCAATATTGTAACTATTACAACTACTTCATATTTTATTTATATTTGAGAAAGATGAAACTAAGAGAAGTTAATTTGTTCAGAATCAAATAACATCTGAGTTGTGGAGCTGAGAAGGAAATGGCAACTCACTCCAGTATTCTTGCCTGGAAAACCCCATGGACAGAGAAGCCTGGTAGGCTACAGTCCATGGGGTCTCAAAGAGTCTGACATGACTGAGCGACTTCAATTGTCACTTTTGTGGAGCTGAGATTCACACTTGAATAGCTTTATTCTCTGATCTTAGTTTACAAAACACTACAGTATATTACTTCTATACACTTATCATTCACAAGTAAATTATTTTTCAAAGCATATATATTACTAAATAATTCTATAATCTCATATCTAGTGTAATATTTCACAACAGAAAGGGATAAATAGCTTCTTCCTTTTACATCATATCATTATAGTTTTTTGAATTCAAAACTATGTGTATTTTCATTTTAATCCCTTGACAGTGGGCTTCTGCTGCTGCTGCTGCTGCTGCTGAGTCACTTCAGTCATGTCTGACTCTGTGCGACCCCATAGACGGCAGCCCATCAGGCTCCCCCATACACACATCTAAGGGTAGAGGTGCTCTTATAAGGGGTTGTGGTTGTTGACTTCACTATATTGTAATACTCAGAATCTATGCACAATTACATCACATTCTTCACTAGCATCAATTGTCTTATTGTTATTATGTCAAAAGGTGTGATTTTAAATAAGGGGTAATTGTATTTTCTATTAAGCTTATATTTTACCTCAGGGTACTTTCCTTTTCCCAAAGAAAGGCAATGCCAAAGAATGGTCAAACTACTGCACAATTGCACTCATCTCACACGCTAGCAAAGTAATGCTTAAAATTCCCCAAGCCAGGCTTCAACAGTACATGAACTGTGAACTTCCAGATGTTCAAACTGGCTTTAGAAAAGGCAGAGGAACCAGAGATCAAATTGCCAATATCCACCGCATCATTGAAAAAGCAAGAGAGTTCCAGAAAAATATCTACTTCAGCTTTATTGACAATGATAAAGCCTTTGACCACAACAAACTCTGGGAAATTCTTAAAGAGATGGGAATACCAGACCACCTGAACTGCTTCTAAGAAGTCTGTATGCAGGTCAGGAAGCAACAGTTAGAACTGGACATGGAACAACAGACTGGTTCCAAATAGGAAAAGGAGTACATCAGGCTGTATATTTGTCACCCTGCTTATTTAACTTATATGCAGAGTACATAATGAGAAATGCTGGGCTGGAAGAAGCACAAGCTGGAATCAAGATTGCTGGGAGAAATATCAACAACCTCAGATATGCAGATGACACCAGAAAGCAAAGAAGAACTAAAGAGCCTCTTGGTGAAAATGAAAGAGGAGAGTGAAAAAGTTGGCCTAAAACTCAACATTCAGAAAGTGAAGATCATGGCATCTGGTCCCATTGCTTCATGGCAAATAGATGGAGAAACAGTGGAAACAGTGGCAGACTTTATTTTTGGGGGGGGTCCAAAATCACTGCAGATGGTGACTGCAGCCATTTAATTAAAAGATGCTTACTCCTTGGAAGGAAATTTAGGACCAACCTAGACAGCATATTAAAAGCTGAGACATTACTTTGCCAACAAAGGTCTATCTAGCCAAAGCTATGGTTTTTCCAGGAGTCACATATGGATGCAAGAGTAGAACTATAAAGAAAGCTGAGTGCTGAAGAATTGATGCTTTTGAACTGTGGTGTTGGAGAAGAGAGTCCCTTCAGAGTCCCTTGGACTGCAAGGAGATCCAACCAGTCCATCCTAAAGGAGATCAGTCCTGGGTGTTCATTGGAAGGACTGAAGTTGAAGCTGAAACTCCAATACACTGGCCACCTGATGCAAAGAACTGACTCATTTGAAAAGACCCTGATACTGGGAAAGATTGAAGCTGGGCGGAGAAGGGGACGACAGAAGATGAGATGGTTGGATGGCATCACTATCTCAATGGATTTGAATAAACACTGGGAGTNCTGAAACTCCAATACACTGGCCACCTGATGCAAAGAACTGACTCATTTGAAAAGACCCTGATACTGGGAAAGATTGAAGCTGGGCGGAGAAGGGGACGACAGAAGATGAGATGGTTGGATGGCATCACTATCTCAATGGATTTGAATAAACACTGGGAGTTGGTGATGGACAGGGGGGCCTGGTGTGCTGCAGTCCATGCAGTTGCAAAGAGTTGGACACGACTGAGTGCCTGAACTGAACATTCCTTTTCAGAGAAGATTTGAAGATCAAAACTTCAATGTTTTGTGATGTGTGTATGTAGCGAATAATGCAGTTGCCACTTTGGATTTGTGGGTCCTAACTCAAAATCATATTATAATACTAGCCACTGACTGCGTAAATTCACAAAATTGTCCTTGGATAGTAAAAATTTGTTTGAGTGTGAGCAAGCTCTGGAAGATGGTGAAAGAAAAGGAAGTCTTGCATGCTGCAGTCCATAGGGTTGCAAAGAGTCAGACACGACTGAGTAACTGAACAACAGCATCCTAAAACATTTTAGAAATTTGAAATACATATCTGCCTCTTACTGTAACTTATAGGAGTTCAACCAAGAGTCATGTCTGACTGTTTATGACCCCATTGACTGTAGCCTGCCAGGCTTCTCTGTCCATGGAATTCTCTAGGCAAGCATACTGGAAAAGGTAACCATTCTCTTTTCCAAGGATCTTTCCAACCCAGGGATAAAAACCAGGTCTCCTGCATTGCAGGTGGATTCTTTACCTTCTGAGTCACCAGGGAACCCCCTAGAAGAATGCTGTATATCTACATATTATCTCTGGAAGAACTAATCATGGTCACATTGTGACCATGTGACCATTGTGAAAAATGCGACTATAAGCCAAAAGAGCCAACGGATAACCCTGAAAAAGAGCCTCTAGACAAACTAACAACTGCATAATATGAATTGAAGAGTAGAAGTGTACATCTAGGCTTGTGCTACCTACAGAAATCTAATCTACTTTCTGGCCTCATTTGACTCTTAAGAAAGAAAGATAATGTATGAAAGATAATGTGGGTATATAATTTCATTTATGAATGATATACCAGGATAAAAATAGTTGCAAAATAAATCAATTATACTCCAATAACAATTAACTAGGGGAAAAAAAGTTACAAGGACATTAACCCCAAACAAGGAAGATAAGACAACAAATATGAACCTATAGTAATCAAGAATATTTCTTTGGAGGCAGAGTTCTAGTTCAGACAGTAGTTGCTTACAGAATTTTTAAGAGGGAAGAAATGATCCTCAGATATCTTCAGTACAGTTAGATGATGGCAGCTGTCTGGCAGGAGGAGTAGGCAGCTTTGCTCAAGGAAAACTTGGCAATTAACTCTGCATTGGTAAGTAATAAAGTAAGGACAGCTCAGCTCAAATAGGCAGATTGACGATAGCTTTGTGCAGATAAACTGACAGAATGAAGTTTGTCATCCTTTTTTCAAGTTGGAACTCAGAGTGTCACAAAAATGAGTGACAGAATTTTATTTTTCTTTGGGACTAAATTGCATTTTATATTGCAATAGATTTATAGATATATTTTTGAATAAATGAATAAATGTCCTTCCACTTCCTATCTCCCAAATCTAATCAATTGCCAAGTTCCACAAAGTGTATTTGCATAATGTCACCTACCTGCCTCCCACCCCAACGCCAGCATATATTCCGTTTTGTCTGCCACTGTCCTTTGTAAGCATCCATTATACATTCCAGCATGGCCTCTGTGCTAATTTCCCTCATAATTTCTTTATCCTTCACATTCCTCTCAGAGTTATCTTCTAAATGCAGTTGATCTTCCATATCCATGGACTCCATAACTGTGGATTAAACTAAAGATCAAAAATACTAAAGAATACATTTAGAAAGTTCCAAAAAGCAAAATTTGAATTTATTGTGTACTGGCAGTGATTTACATAGCATTTACACTGTATTTAGAGCTACTTACATAGCATTTATATTGTATTAGGTATTATAAGTAATCTGGAGATGATTTAAAATATAGGAGATGTTGTGCCATTTTTTTACAAGGTACTTGAGCATTTGCAGATTTTGGTATCCATGGGGGTTCCTAGAACAAATCCCCTGTGGATATCTAGGGACAGGTGTGGTTTAATCATATTACCATTATCATTAAGCTCTATATTGGCTCCTTATTACCTTTCTTTATCTTTTCAGTTTGCCATCTTATTATATCCTGGCCAATATCACAAGCTAAATAGCCCCTCTTAGAGTTCCCTGAATGTATAAATATACTATTAGGGAACAACATACACACACATATTGTTGTTGTTGTGGTTCAGTCACTGTTGTGTCCAACTTTTTGTGACCTCGTGAATGCACCATGCCAGGCTCTCCTATTCTCCACTATCTCCTGGAGTTTACTCAAATTCATGTCCACTGAGTTGGTGATGACATCCAACCATCTCATCCTTTGCCGCCCCCTTCTCCTTTTGCCATCAATCTTTCCCAGCATCGGAGTCCTTTTCAATGAGTCAGCTCTTCACATCAGGTGGCCAAAGTATTGGGGTTTCAGCTTCAGTACCAGTCTTACCAATGAATATTCGAAGTTGATTCCTTTAGGGTTGACTGGTCTGATCTCCATGCAGTCCAAGGGACTTTCAAGAGTCTTCTCCAACACCACAATTAGAAAGCATCAGTTCTTCAGTGCTGCGTCTTCTTTATGGTCCAAATCTCACATCCATATACAACTACTGGAAAAACCATAGCTTTGACTTTAAGGACCTTTGTTGGCAAATGATGTCTCTACTTTTTAATATGCTATCTAGGTTTATCTTAGCTTTCCTTCCAAGGGGCAAGCATCTTATAATTTTATGTCTGCAGTCACCATCTACAGTGATTTGGGAGCTCAAGAAATAAAAAAATATCTGGCACTGCTTTCACATTTTCCTTTTCTAGTTGACATGAATTGATGGAGCTGGATGCCATGATCTTAGTGTTTTGAATGTTGAGATTTAAGCCATTTTTTTTCAGTCTCCTCTTTCACCTCATCAAGAGGCTTTTTAGTTCCTCTTTACTTTCTGCCATTAGAGTTGATATTGTCTGCATATCTGAGGTTGTTGATATTTCTCCCAATAATCTTGATCCCAGCTTGTGCTTCATCCAGTCCAGCATTTTGCATAGGGCACTCTGCATATACGTTAGATAAGCAGGGTGACAATCTACAGCCTTGACAGCCTTTCCCAATTTGGAACCAGTCCATTGTTCCATGTCCAGTTCTAACTGTTGCTTTTTAACCTGTATGCAGGTTTCTCAGGAGACAGGTAAGTTGTTCTGGTATTCCCATCTCTTTAAGAATGTTCCACAGTATTTTTTGTGATCCACACAGTCAAGGTTTTAGTATAGTCAATGAAGCAGATGTTCTTATGGATGATGCTTGCTTTTTCTACAACCCAGCAATGTTGGCAATTTGGTCACTGGTTCCTTGGCCTTTTCCAAACCCAGTTTGTACTTCTAGAATTTCTTAGTTCACATACTCCTGGAGTCTAGATGGAAGAATTTTGAGCATTACCTTGCTAGAATGTGAAATAGGTGCAATTGTTTGGTAGATTGAACACTCTTTGGCATTGCCCTTTGGGATTGGAATGAAAACTGACCTTTTCTAGTCCTGAGGCCACTGTTGCATTTTTTTTAATTTGTCGATATATTGAGTGAAGATCATCATCTTTTAAGATTTTAAATAGCTCAGCTGGAATTCCATCACTTCATTATCTCATATCTCAAATGCCATTTCTTCGATGTAGGTTTGGTCAGTTCTCCCAGGCAAAATGGATCAGGCTTACTTTTGTATATCTGTAGTTTTACTCTGCCATTTGTTAGCATCAGCGTCTTGTCAAAATGCCTGTTGACTAAAAATACTGTTTTCTGCTGCTGCTGCTGCTAAGTCACTTCAGTTGTGTCTGACTCTGTGCGACCCCATAGACAGCAGCCCACCAGGCTCCCCCGTCCCTGGGATTCTCCACGCAGGAATCCTGGAATGGGTGGCCATTTCCTTATCCATACTGTTTTCTACCAAGTGTTATCTAGTGTTTCTTAGGCCCTTCACAACTGATACACAGTGCCTTGCTTAGAATAGAACAGCTATAAAAGTTCTTTTTCTTTTATTTGTTTATAAATTGACGTAACTAAAATGAAGATAGAATTTAGTTTCTTTTTTTTTTCTTTTGCTGTGTTCTCAAAGAAGCATAGTGACTGGCTTTTTATGAATAGGATGTAAATATTTTTTACTGAATGAATAACAGTAGAAGTTTCTAGGCTTAATGAGAGCATTCTGACTCAAGTGACAGGAAATCAGAAACACTGATCTTTCATCCCCTAAAGATAGTGATTGCAGCCATGAAATTAAAAGACGCTTACTCCTTGGAAGAAAAGTTGTGACCAACCTAGATGGCATATTCAAAAACAGAGACATTACTTTGCCAACAAAGGTCCATCTAGTCAAGGCTATGGTTTTTCCAGTAGTCATGTATGGATGTGAGAGTTGGACTGTGAAAAAAGCTGAGCACCTAAGAATTGGTTCTTTTGAACCATGGTGTTGGAGAGGACTCTTGAGAGTCCCATGGACTGCAGGGAGATCCAACCAGTCCATTCTAAAGGAGATCAGTCCTGGGTGTTCTTTGGAAGGAATGATGCTAAAGCTGAAACTCCAGTACTTTGGCCACCTCATGTGAACAGTTGACTCATTGGAAAAGACTTTGATGCTGGGAGGGATTAGGGGCAGTAGGAGAAGGGGAAGACGGAGGATGAGATGGCTGGATGGCATCACTGACTTGATGGATGTGAGTTTGAGTGAACTCCGGGAGTTGGTGATGGACAGAGATGTCTGGCGTGCTGCAGTTTATGGGATCGCAAAGAGTCGGGCACGACTGAGCAACTGAACTGAAACTGAACTGAAAGGATAGAGAAAACCAAGGAATCATTTGCTATTGATATCTGCTAAAAATGAATTTTCAAAATTAATAATTAGGCGATGGCATCATACTCCAGTACTCTTGCCTGGAAAATCCCATGGATAGAGGACCCTGGTAGGCTGCAGTCCATGAGGTCGCCAAGAGTCGGACACGGCTGAGCGACTTCACTTTCACTTTTCACTTTCATGCATTGGAGAAGGAAATGGCAGCCCACTCCAGTGTTCTTGTCTGGAGAATCCCAGGGACAGGGGAGCCTGGTGGGCTGCCTTCTCTGGGGTTGCACAGAGTCAGACACAACTGAAGCGACTTAGCAGCAGCAGCAGCATACTTGTTCAAAAGGTAAATCCCAAAATACATTTTATATAAGTTGTATTCATTTTAATTATTTATGTTTTATAATTTTCATAACTGACATTTTAAAGGTATTTGCACTACGATTTTTCACAAAACATTTTTAATATTGTCTCCATTTCAATATAGCTAACCATGAAAACAATTCTGTTTTTTTTTTCTTTTCTCCCCTAGATAAAACATATCTGTATAGCTGGCTGGGTGTAATGCAAGGAAGGGACAAAGATGAAATGGACACATGCTCCTTTTTTGGCCATAATATCACTCCTCAGCTTGTCAAAAAGTCACTTGTTCCTGGCACAGCTTATTCCAGGTAAGTGCCATGTGTTTGTCTCATCAAACCTTGATCAGAATTTCTCCTTTGCTTTAAATTCATTTTTATTTTGTGTTTTGTAAATTGAATTTATTTGTTTTATTTGGAACTTGTAAGTCTGTGTGAATGGTTTCTTAAGTATGTGTGCTGAGAAATTTCAGAAATCAAATATTATTCTTGAGAATAGAGTAATTTGTTAATTTCCTAGAGAAACTGAGAAGATTCACAAAAATCTACTGTTACTGAAATGTGTTAAAAATTATTAAGTGAGTTAGAATAGTGGAAGAACATTATAGTTGGGAACAAAGTACTTGTGTGTGTGGCACAAAAAGAATAGCAAAGTCCCTATACAAGTTAGTATCATAGGAAAGAAATATCAGAAAAAGGAAAACATACCTGAAACTTCTTTGGAGTAGTGATATGCTAATTCACAGGCTGAACAATGTCAGAGTAAAAGTGCAACTTGCTGTGTGTTGCTGCTGTGGTTCCTGTTGTTTTTCACAATGTTAGAAATCTTGTTCCTTGATATCATAATTTCATTAATGGTTCTGTATAAAGCTTTCCTTAAGCTCTTTATAGGAACTTGATTAAATTCCACGTTAAGATAGAGGAAAATAGAAAAATGTATTAACACACTAATCAGAATGTAATGTCAATGATCCTCATAGTTAAAACTATAGGAAAATGATAGTTAACGTGGATATATTTTAATATATCATCATAATTTAGCCAAGTTATCTATAAAATAATGACATTTGGTGTTTTATTAAACCAAAATGTGAAGCCTGAGTTTTATCTTTTCACCTTGTTTTAATACTCATAACTCTTTGTAAGGTATCATGCATATCCACATACAAATCAGATTTTCAAATATTTATAATCTTGGATTTTGCATTTTTCCCCTGGTGGGTTAAAATTGGTATTTTTATTTAGAAGATAAGGAGTTATGAACAAAAAGTGTATTTAGATATGTAAAAAGTATTTCCAGAGGGTGGAAGTATATAGCAAATTTAAAGTCTGTTGTAGCAAAGTCCATTTAGCTGCTTATACTCTAATAAGTTGACTCTGAAATTACTACTAAACCACTAAAGTTTATAACTTTAACCTGCCCATTCTATTATCTTGTCACTATTTTGTTGAGTACTGCTTAAAATTAGTGAATGAATCCAATATCAAAAAAATGATAATATGAAAAATTTTAAGTGTATTAAAAATGCAAATATAAGTATAAAATAGCTTGTATTTCAAAGTATCAGGATTAAAAAGATTATATGAAAGTGTTTTGTAAGCTGTGACTATAGCTTTAGGTATAGTGTCAATGCAATTGTCCTTATCAGCTAATAATTGCTCCAGGTCAACAAATTTATCCCATAATATAGGTTTGACCAGGTAATCAAATCTCAAAATGGTCTAATGTGGTGTTAGTCATCTTTATTAATCTAGATATGTAGATTACTTCTACATATCTAGATTGTGTGTACAAAATATATGGTAAGTAAGGGATGTAAGATTTATCTGTGGAACATAAAGTTACCTTTTCAGTCAAAAAATATATAAATTCAGAGAAGACATACCAACTTGATCACTTAATTCCAAAATTTATCAAAACTTACTGTCTTACATCGAAGCATTTCAAGACTAAAGAGAGCTTAAAATGCATGAGTTTATTTAATACAGTCTATAGATCAGGTACATAGATGATCAACTGGCTAGCAGTTAGCAAAAATATGTTATACTGATTAGACACTCAAGGCCTATTTTGAAACAATGCCTTGAAAAGAAGCAAGGATACCCCCCAAATTGGGATTTATAAACCTAAACGTCTTTCCTGTTCAGGACCAGAGAGTTCAAGAATTATTTCAAAGTGATTTACCTGTCTAAAGAAACACGCTGTTAGCTTTGAAAAGGAACATCCGCGGAGTGGATTTTCTTAACTGCCTCCA
Organism: Neotragus moschatus; assembly: GCA_006410615.1. Classification (NCBI taxonomy): domain Eukaryota; kingdom Metazoa; phylum Chordata; class Mammalia; order Artiodactyla; family Bovidae; genus Neotragus; species Neotragus moschatus. Next base: position 1,288,199 of record SJYA01000065.1, on the reverse strand, counting down.
TCCAGAAGCATTGGTTTCAGGTTAAGGAGATTAGAAAACCTACTGAAAGAGGTCATCAGTCTCAGAATCTCTCCTCCTTCACATTAAAGTGAAGTGAGATCTCACATGAAGTGAGATCCTGATTCTTTCTGTTGCTGTTCTAGCTTTATTATGTTCAGTAGAGGCCCTTGCCCTGAACTGAGTTTAACATAGCTCAGAAGATTGAATTCTAGTGACTTTTTCAAAACACCGTTTCTCATTCAGCCAATTTGCTTCCAATCTTTCCCTTAAGAAAGAATATCCTCCTTCATAAGAAATGAATTTCAAAAGTCAGATAAGTAAAACAAAACAAAAAAGTACCATGTTTCTAAAAACCTAAGGAGGAGTATATGGTCTTTAGAATATAACTTGGTGAGCTGTGAGTAGAGCGTCTACCAGAACAAGATCCGTCAGGGTACAAGATGCCTAACTAAAAAGCTATGAAGACAGCTGTCATAATGAAGATTATATCATTGTCACATTAATAAAGAGGTTTTCAGTAACACTGTGATGAGGTTTTGTTGTTGTTTAGTTGATAAGTTGCGTTCAACTCTTTGTGACCCCATGGACTGTAGTCTACCAGGCTCTGCTGTCCATGGCTTTCCAAAGCAAGAATACAGGAGAGGGTTACCATTTCCTTCTCTAGAGAATCTTCCTGATCCGGTGATCAAACCTGCACCTCTTGCATTGGCAGACATTCTTTACCACTGAGCCACCAGGAAAGTCCCATGATGTGGTTACTAGGTGTGATTCAATATTAAAACAATGCTTGAATTGATGGATTACCCAGCTCAGCGTGTTTTGTTTTTTTTTTTTCTTTTTCTATTTTTTCCCCTACATAACACATTTTTTAAACTACTGTTATGTTTTAGAATATTGTCTGAAAAGTGGTTGGTAGATCAGAAATGACTGGAAATTACATGTCCATTTGAAATGACAAAAATACTCTTATTGGTAAAAATTTAACCCATTTTAAAAGAAAAGGAATAATTAAGAGGTGGATCCTAGGAATGACTGACCCTCTCCCATCTGAGTTGTTGCCTTTGGTGTATAGAGAGCCCATTAAAGGCTCTGTAATAAACCAATTAGATGTTCATCTTTTCAATTTTCATCATCTCTTATTCACATATAAAAAACTCTTAAGCCAACTGTGGTTATCTCTTGAGGCATGCTTACCTGGGCTAGGCCAGATGTTTATTTAATCTCTGCTACAAAGAACCCTGACAGTTACCCATCTTCCATTTTGAATATCTACCTCTGATTGCAATGAATGTCAGAAAGACAATAAAAGACAAATGTTAAATGATATGTTTTAAAAGTATACATTTCATATATGGTGGGCTGAATTGAAAATCAGAAGAACATCAGTGATGAAAATGTTGAATTCTAAGTATATATTGTAAGGTTTTAAATGGAGATATGTGAGGATGGGAAGGCACACAGGGTTGCATTTCTCTTTGAATAAATCTGACAGCCCACTTTAGAGTTAAATGTGATTTATTTTTCCCTCTCTCTTCTCTGGATGTGAAGCAGTGCTGGCCTTCATTAAAGATGCAGGTGCTGACAGGGTTATTTCCTTTGCCCGGCCTCATGTCAACAAGCCTTGAGTGTGAAATTGTCTGAAATGATTTACTACTTACCCTCCCCACTCATCCACCCATCCCCAGCCACCACCACTTCAGTTCCTTGATGCTTTAGTCAAAGGATGGTAATTGCAAGGAGCTAAGTGTTATCTAGGCTTGAATCATCCATGGATAAATTGTAAATGTTAATGAAATAATTCTTCACACAAAATTCTAGAAATAGTAGGAAGTATGTACATACAACTCCAAAACATCCCTAAGTTTTGTAATTAGTTTTATTTGTTAAATGCCCAGTAGATTCTGAATAGATTTGAGGAATCATTTCAGATTTTAAAAATCTTCTGTATAATGCAAAAACAAAAAGAAAGTTTCTGAAATTAAAATATGATAGAATCTTTTTATCTAATTTATTTAACTAAGAATGTTTCATTTATGCATTCCACAACGGGTTTTATCCACAAATTTTTTTTTCAAAAGTTGTTATTAGTTTCTATAGCACAGTAGCCATGGGAAAATGATAAGAAAAATGTATATTATTTGGAGACTATAGCACTGCTTGTTCTTAGGTATTTTTTAAGTTGCACTGACTATTCAGAAATGTATCAATTAATTTTAAAAATTTACAAAGGTGCTTGTCTCTTCTACTAGAATAAAATATTCAGATTTAAAATGTTATTTAACTCTTCCAATTATGCATTGATAGAATTTTTACTATTAAAAACATGGTTTGATTATAAATGCTACTCAATAAATCTGTGACCAGAAAAGTGTTTCTCAATGTGTTTTCCATATATTTTTTTCAGAAATATATATTTTTGAATGTTTATTAAAACTAAAGTTGCCAATGGCTCATAATAGAATCACTGAAGCATAGAGCCTGGTTTTGACCCAAGGAATCAGAAGTTTTACAAATATCCTCTATTAATGTAGTACACAGAACATTTAAGAACTATAGCTTTTGACAAAGTTTAAGTTGATATAATAGTTAAACAGGTTCAAAACTACTTATTATCTGTATGTAGTGAAGTGAAGTCGCTCAGTCATGTCCGACTCTTTGTGACCCCGTGGACTGTAGCCCACCAGGCTCCTCAGTCCATGGGATTTTCCAGGCATGAATACTGGAGTGGGTTGCCATTTCCTTCTCCAGGGATCTTCCTGACCCAGGGATCAAACCTGGGTCTCCCGCATTGGAGGCAGACACTTTACCGTCTGAGCTTCCAGGGAAGCAAACAAATGTTCTGAACACTGTTGTCATCCTAGAATGACATATTCTATAGCACTGTGGTCCATGTCAGGTGTTGCTTACTGTGCACATGTGACTGTGTGTAAGGATGAGTGTGTGTGTTTGTCTGTTGTAAAAACAGAGATGGCAATGGCGGGGAGAGACAGACACACAAACCTGTGAAGCCTGATGAGAACTAGGACTGGATTTCTATATTTAAGAGGAAACAGCATTATTTTGGGGGATTTCTGGAAAGGTTTCCCGGCAAAGGCAAATAATGTTCCTAATTTGTCAGGTTCTATAAACTCATATTTTAGGGATTTATCTCATAGACCTGAAATTTTGCCTTTTATCCTAGCAATTTCATACCTTAGTGTGGAGCAGTTGGCTATAACTTTTTCTATTTTTGCACATTCAGTTAATTTTCATGGAATACTCTTTCCTCTTCTCTTATTCCCCACACCTAATGGTTAAAGTGGTTCAAGTGTCTTTTCCCATTTTAAACTTTCTCTGAATCTTCTTACATTGAAATCTTTCTTCTTTGAGTCATGTTTATGCATGGTATTGAACTCTGATGGTTGTATTTACCATATGATTTATTTTGTATTTTCTCTCCATTAGATCATGAGTTATTAAGTTTATAATTTATGCATTCTGTATCTTAATAATTCTAGCATCTGGCACTTGATTCTTACAAATTGTTCATTGAATGAATACATGATTAAATGAGTTTGTGTTGTCAGAAAAGGGGAAAACTTCAAGCATTAAGAAAGCTTTCAGAGGAGGAGAGATGAAGGAAAAAGACACTGCTATGTGCACTGAAATGAATTTTACCATCTTCACAATTTCATTTAGGGCTGACCCTTTGTGTCAGTTACTACCTGGGCTGAGCTCTGTGTACCTACAATCATGCCCTTGATTTGCAACCAAGGCTGCTGCTATTCGTATTATCTGTATAAAGAGATGAAAATATTTGAAGATATTTATTTTATATATATTTCAAGGAATTGGGGGAACAGATTTAAGGTTAATGCTATTATTTTTGCATTGTTTTTACTTACATTTCTTGCTATTTTGATTTATAATATTATTTATAGTTTGAAAAATATAAATTTGAGGCAATAGCTCAAGAAAATAGCCACTGAGGAAATCAATCATGAAAATTAACCTGTAAAATTAAAAATGTCTTTACAGAGTTCTAAGTTAGCTTTGCCTAATAGGTAAAAGGTTTCCTAAACTTTGTCTCAGTCTTAATAAAGTATTGTCTCAGACATTAAGTGGCTGGGAATTTATATCCAAATTAGAATAATGTATCAGTTATGCAAACTTTCTGAAAAAAAAAAGGCTAAGAATCAGAGTTGCATTATGACTAATGGGAGCCATGGGTACTTCTGCCTTTGTGGAGTATCTTGCCATGAAAGAGTATAAAACACTGTTTATTAAAATTGTGTTGGTATCAACATGAGTATAATCTTTGACTGTAAATGTTTATTTTCTTCTTTTGATTTTCAAATGAATGAAATATTTTCATGAGCCCTAGCTGAATTGTTGGCTGATACTATGTCACTGTGTTTAGTGGGTAAGTTAGTTCTGTTAAGGACTGTACAAAGACAAAGCATTAATTTATGACTTATGCATGAATATGATATCTAAAACCAGTAGTCACTACAAATTAAATTGAATAAAAAGTTAATTTTACACATTTCTATAAGCATTATAGAAAACTAGAAGAAAATCATTAAATAAAAGAAACCAGATATTTTTTGTATACTGCTTTTCAAATCTTGTTTAAAAATAATAAAGAACACACCCATAAAGAGAAAGGGTGGATGGCAAGAAGAAAAGGAAAGGAGGAAAGATGGGAAAGAAAGAAGAGAAGGACAACTCAGGAAACATCAAGAGTATCAAAAGTTCATAGCAGAGAAAAGGTGACTTTTGGCTCAGAAGGGCTATATATGAACCATGTCTTTGCCATGTATTAGTTATGTTACTTTGTCCAATTACTTCATCTCTCCTTATGTCAGTTTACCCCTTAGGAAGAATGTCAGAATTATCCTGTGTTATTTTTATTTGAATTATAGATTAAATGATCAAATAATTTGGATATTATTATGAGTTGCTCTTACTAACATTGATGATAATCTCATTATTGTCTGAAATCAAATGTCACTGGCCTAGTCTGAACTGTATGGTTGTAGCGGGACAGGAGCTAATTGCAAGTGCCATTGAGGGGAAAAAAAACATGTCCAATAAGTAAGGAGGAGCTTATCTGTAGAACAATTCGAGGAGCTCATGAAAGACCTCGTGGAGCAGGTGAACAAAAAGAGTCCATTAATTAAGTTCCTACTATGGAGTAGGTACCTAAGTTTTAGGAGTCCTCTCTGAGTAGGGAAAGAAAATTTTGGGCTCATGCCAGGAGACAGAGTCATGGTGACTGTGAGAACTCTTATGTGGCTGGTAGAGAGGAAAAGTGTATATTAAGGGGTGTTTGCAGATAGTCCAGAGAGTAATTTGAAACTCAAATCTTGAGGAAGCTTTTATACTGAGCTAAGCAGCTTTAAATATAAACTCTGGTCAAAAGGGAGGTGATGGGAGAGTTTAAGGTGGGAAGTAGCCAAATAAGAAGTTTTTTTTTTCTTAACTGTAATTTAGTGGAAATGTGGTCCATCTAACTGTTTCATTTGTTCATCATCAAATTATTTCTTTTATTTTTATTTATTAATTCAACACCTATTTGACTTTTAACACTGTGCAGTACTTTTTAAGGTTGGAGGAGGCAATGTAACTGTAAACGGGCATTGTATCTTCTTCTTTTATCTTTCTCTATAAAGGAAAAAATAGTAAAAAAAAAATTGTACATCTAATTTTTTAATGATAAATTATCATTATGATAGAAGAGAGGAAAGCACTGTTGGGGATTTGTAGAATTATCATAACAAAAAAATGTAAGCAGTACATAGAAATTATTCATGGAATGTTTATTTATAGATGAATAAATTACAAGAGGAAGCAATTGAGAAAACTATGGCAGATGCTTCACTATACACACAACAAAGACAGGAAAAAGACAGGTTTGAAAATAAAATGTGTAGGATGTGAAGTCAGAAAAACTGGGTGATGATAGAAAGTGAGGAAAAGAAGGAAAGAGAGACATCATGAATGACTCCAAGACTCACTGTTGGAAGGTAGGCCAATGGTGACATCATTAATGAGATTAGGCAGACAGGAGCATACTATGAGGTGAGTTTATTTTCGTGCATTTATTGTTTGATGACTTACAATATACAGTTGCTTTACAAGATCAAATAGAAAAGGTGTTCAGGTATACTTCTATTTGGATTTTAGAACCAATATTTGCTTTATGTTTTTTGCTGGACTTTACTTGAATGACTTTATAATACTATTTAAAGTCACCATTCATATATACACTCATATATATATGCATATATGTGCATTATTTACCATTATCTTTTGTATAGATATTAATGCCTTTCAAACATTTTTGGACAGTTAAACAAGTTAAAGTTAGTGTTCATAAGATCAATATTACAATCAAACTATGGGAAAAATCATTGTTAAGATGTCTAGTATATACGATTTATTCTCTTAGTATAATTGTGTTTCTCAGATTTTTTCCTAACTTCCCTGACACAAGCACATTTAAAATATTCCTTGACTGCGTGTCGTTTGGCTTCATGATGTGACCTTTGTTTACTTGTTGTTTCTATATGTGTGTTTGTGGGTGCTAAATAGGATTGGAAATCTTCTTTCTATTGGAAATAGAAGTGTCAAGTCTAAAGAGAAGAAATACTTTAAAAAGTAAAATGCATTCCTTATTTTTTCAAGAGAATGTCATTCAACTAAAGACAAGATCTTGAGAGAATTTGCCAGCTGTTCTCAGTTCCATGCTCTGCATTAGCCTTGGTCTACTAGTATAAGGCTTCCTCTAATTGTTTAAGTAGATGGAAGCAAACTAACAGACCTCATTAGCTATAGGCCACTCAATGAAGAAGCTCATCTTTGTAATCTAGCTGTAGAGCCCAGGACCATTCTGCTCTGATGATATGGCCTTTGTGATGAACCTGGCTTGAAAAACCCCATGTGTCACACGCTTCACCTAATTAAGCCATCAGAATGCATTGCAGCAAAGAGAGTGTCTCATATGGACTGGTCTAAGTAATTCTGCTCCTCAATTGCTGGTTAATAGAAAGAGGCGCTGTTCTAGATTATGACTGATAGAGGCTATATACTACAGCTGTTGTAATTGTGCCAGAGGGTAGAAAAAGCCTGTCGTAAAAAATTCTCTATTTGCCAGAGACACTCTCTTTACTTCATTCAGCTGTTTTCCCCAGATTGCCCAGTAAGCATTCATTTATTCTTTCTTTTTACTTAACAGCTTTTCTCTGTTCACATACCTGTTTCCTTTGTTACAGAAACAGACTCAGCCTCTGCTATATTTTCACATGGGACAATTGCTTGGAAGATGATTTTTATAATTCATTCAATAATTAATAAATAAAATGGGTATCCCAGACTATTAAAAAGAACATATAAATAAATCAACATAAAAGGTTGCATGTGGGCCTTGATAGTATAAAAACTGACATTCTTCCTAAAAAATAATCCACAGGGCAAATTTTGAAAGACATGACATTTAATGATATGACATAGCTATGTGTGTGTGTGTGTGTGTATATATATATATATATATACACATACCTATGAAATAATTGTCTTAACACACATATGTATGAATGAATGTATATATAAAATATTTATAACGAGTACAAATACACATATAAATAGTATTTGTGTTTATTCTAAATTATTCATATAGTCTTTATTTACATAAAGGCTGCTATAGGTTAAAAGTTATTTTTTATCCTCTTAGAAGTAAGATAAAATCTATCATGACATGATATTTTTTTCCATTTATGTTAATAGTCATTCTGTAAATTAATATTTTACTCTTATAGATTCACAGCTTGACATGCAGTTCAATCAAAAGCAAAAGCATGGTATAACTACTGCCATAAGCATGAAGTAAGTAGTAAGCTGTGGGTAGTGGTCCCATATCCTATGTTGTTGTTCTTCATGATGTTATTATTCACCTTGTCACAGCATCAGAGATTTTTCTTAAAACTTTGTGACACTAATGACTTCTTGTCTCTTCTATTGGACCTACTTTTTCTTCTCCCGGATTTTTGTTTTCTAATATTAGAAAATTGTGGCTTTTAGGTAGTATCAGAAGAGGAAGTGTTATTTATTTTTAACAATTTATAGCTTATTTCATGTTCTTTAAATAACCTGAATTTCTCCAAATGTAGCTTGACAGTAGTATCTCTATTTTCTAACTTTATTTTTTTATTATTATGTTTTAATTTTTATTTTTTAGTTTGTTTTGCTTTACAATACTGTATTCGCTTTGCTATACATTGATATGAATCAGCCACGAGTGTAAACGTACCACCAATTAAGTCATGACACAATGTCTTAAGGATATTTCTGTGTGATGCATTACTCAGACCAACTTCTTAATACTTTCAAGTTTTGTTCATCCTTTCTGAAGGAATAGACAGTTTCTCATGCATTTAGTTAGGTGGTGACAAACAATCCTTTTGAAGTATCTCAGGAATCAGGCACTTTTTGTTACCTAAGTGTTTCTTTCTTCTTTTTTTTAAACAGCTTAATTTTTGTTTCACAAAAAGTATAGTTTTTTGGCCATTTCTCTAACAATAAATACTTTCTCAGCAGTGTTAAATCTATGCCCAAATTTTTGTTTGTAAGCTTCAAATAACAAAAGCACTTACTGACAATGTTCAGTTATAGAGGAATTGGGGAAGACATTTTAAATTATAATTAAACTAAACTTGTACATCCCCATAATGAACGTAACTTAACTGAAATGTGTGAACAGTTCTGACCAAAGAATAGTGTGACAGTCAATGTCAATCATATCAAAATCACTGTCTGGCTCATAGCTATCCTAAAATACCATCAACTGTAATAATTTAGAATCAAAAAATGAAAAAATAACTTCAAATTGATGAAATATGATATATGGAGGGAAATTGAGAGTGATGTAGCCCACATGCTCCTCTAAGCTATTTTAAGTAAAGATACAAATACTCACTGGGAACCAGGTATTTGTAATAGAGGCTTATTTTAAAGCCACAAGCTTGGCAAACATAAAGGGAAAAAATAGTATAACAAGAATACAAACATGATTAAAATTTATCCATTCGGAGCCTCATGGTTTTTTTCTTTCAGAAGTAGTGTCTTTCTAAGGTTTAGAAATCTACTAATCAGAAAACTAAGCCTATTCGCTTGCAGTCCTACTGCCATAATGAGAGTTGACATTTCTAAGCGCTCTGCACGGTGCTGAAATTAATGTTATATGTCTTTATTAGCATAACTGTGTATTTTTTTTCACTGAAGTCCTTAGGTAGAAAAAAATAGTAGATACTGTGCTGTTTATCCACAAGTTGGTGAGATAATATCAATGTAATGATATCTAAATGATTCTAAATCTGAATCTTTTAATAATAATTCTATATAATAATTATTATGAATAATTATATCAATTCAATATAAGAATGGCCTTATAATACTTTATTTTCAAAATTATACTAAAATTACATACAGAAGAGTAGTTTCTAAGTGTTAAATAGTAGATAATCAAACATCAACTAACACTGATAAGAAGTTAGTGTTAAACTCCTTAGTCAACATGCTAGTCAATCAATTACTCATATTAGATTATTTCACTTGCCAAAGGTGAAAAGCTTGTATCATTGAATCCTATTTTTAGCATCACCACCAAATACTTTTTTTGTTAAAACTAAGGTTAGCTTTGTAGAAAAATGCCGAACTGTCCATGTACTACTTCGCCTTCCTCCCAGCAGTGAATGAGAGTTTAGTGTTGCTCCATTTCCTTCTCAGCATTTGGTGTCATCTGTGTCCTGGATTTTAGTCATTCTAATAGATGTGTAATGGTATCTGATTTTTGCCTTAATTTGCTGTTATCTAATAATGTCTGATGTTGGGCATGTTTTCATATGTCTATTTGCTATATGTATTTCTTCTTCAGTGAAGTATCTGTTTAGAACTTTTGTCCATTTTTTAATCAAGTTTTTTGTTTTCTTATTGTTGACTTTTAAGCGTGTATTTTGGAAACAGTCTTTTACCAGTTCTGTCTTTTACAAATATTTTCTCCCAGTATGTGACTTATCTATTTATTCTCCTAGCACTGTCTTTAGTGGAACCAAAGTTTTTAGTTTTAATGAAGTCCAGCGTATATATATATTTTTTCCTTTATGGATCATGCTTTTCATGTTGTTTATAAAAATGCATTGTCAAATCCAAAATCACATAGGTTTTCCCATAAGAAATTTTAAATTTGTGACATTACCCCACATTACAAAAGAGTTTATTTTGACTATACAGAATAGTAGTTTCCTTGTAATGTTTTCACTGTAAAGAAACAATTGGCGAGAATATCATCTGACTGATGAAATCAGAATTGTATGTGAAAATGGTAATATTAATGTTATTTTTGTCAGTTCAGTTTAGTTCAGTTGCTCAGTCGTGTCCGACTCTTTGTGACCCCATGAATCGCAGCATGCCAGGCCTCCATGTCCATCACCAACTCCCGGAGTTCACTCAGACTCACGCCCATCGAGTCAGTGATGCCATCCAGCCATCTCATCCTCTGTCATCCCCTTCTCCTCCTGCCCCCAATCCCTCCCAGCATCAGAGTCTTTTCCAATGAGTCAGCTCTTCACATGCGGTGGCCAAAGTACTGTTCTGGAGTTTCAGCTTTAGCATCATATTTTTGTCAAGATAACCATAAAATATAATTTATACATTAATTGGAAATAATAGTCTGTGTCATCACTAAATTACTTTTTATCATTGCAAAATATTAAATGCGGCTGGAAAAAGGACAAAAAAATTAAGTTTAAAAAGAAAGACCAGAGAAAATTTATGTGAAAAGGAAAGACTTCCTTTTTTAAATATAAATTTATTTATTTTAATTGAAGGTTAATTACTTTACAATATTGTATTGGTTTTGCCATACATCAACATGAGGGATGGTATGGGGAGAGAGGAGGGAGGGGGGTTCAGGATGGGGAACACGTGTACACCTGTGGTGGATTCATATTGATGTCTGGCAAGACTTCTTTAAGAAACCAGTAGTTTTGTGGAGACAGGAGAGAAAATTCAGAAGTGTCATTTAGGATGAATAAATTCATGTGGGTCAAATTGGTTAATGTGTTCTGGGTGCACAAGGAAGCAGTTCCACACCCTCTGGGAATGTCTGGAAGTTTATTTTTAAGGGCTTCCCCGGTGGGTCAGATGATAATGAATCTGCCTGAAATGCAGGAGACCTTGTGTTCAATCTCTGGCTTGGAAAGCTCACCTGGAGAAGGAATTGGCAGCCCATTCCAGTATCCTTGCCTAGAGAATCCCATGGACAGAGGAGCCTGGTAGGCTACAGTCGATGACATTGCAAAGAATTGGACATGAGTAAGTGACTAGCACATGAAATCATTATAAGGTAGATGGTTTATTCAAGTTTCAACCACAGATTTAAACTTAATTTTTTTTCTCTCAATTCATTTTCTATCTGTGTCATGCTGCCTCTTTCAAGAAGAGCTGCCTTTTTCCCTATTTCATTTCTGTTAGATTTATCAAGTATATGTAGGAAGCCATCATTTTAACAGATTGCTTTATTGTAGTAAATAAGCTAGATGATATTAAAAAAAGCTTTGGATTTAGTGTCAAGCTTATTTGGATTCTGTATGAAATGTGTGAGTTTGGGGAACATACAGAGTGGTTTTTTGGTTCTTTTTGTTTTTTTAAAGGAAATAATATTTACCTTGTAGTGCAATTGTAAAGGTTATATAAAGAAGGTGAAGTATCTAATATGATATCTCATTTACAGAGGGCGCCCAGTGAATAGTAGCTACTGTCATTTGAAAACATGTTTTGCTAGTGAGTTTTTGGAATACGAAGGGTTGCCGTTGTTGTTGTTTAGTCATTAAGTTGTGTCTATCTCTTTGCCACCCCACGGACTGTAGCTTGCCAGGCTCCTCTGTCCATGGGACTTCCCAGGCAAGAATACTGGAATGGGTTGCCTTTTTCTTCTTCAAGGGATCTTTCTGACCCAGGGATCAAACTTGAATCTCCTGCATTGGCGGAGGAATTCTTTTCCAATGAGCGACAAGGGAAGCCTTATATGAAGGGTCCAGGTGATACAGATGAATGAAAAATTATCAGATGATTTTGAGCCCAAATGATGATGTTAATGATTGAAACCAACAGTACTTGGTGAGTTGCTCCAGATGCATGGAAGAATTAAAAGAGAAAACAGTGTGGCCTAAAAGAGATGGATTTTAATGTGGATAACGGATGTGAGAATAATTAATTACTTTTCCAGAATAGTGGATCTTACACAGTGCCTTGGGCCCCTCTCTGGGATCCCATTAGTGTGTAATGTCAGATGCAGTATTCAGTGATAAGCGGTATAGGGAAGTTATAATTTGCTGTGCTGTGATAAACAGATGTGACACAACTTCATTGCAAAAAAAGGCAAGGAATGCAAACTGAACAGACTATGTACAAGTCTGGCTTATAAATATATAAGAATGTCATAAATATTAGATAGTCCAACTCAAACAATAAAGCTTTAGGGTAAACTAGGGGAAAGTGACCATTGTGAATGCTTGTATTGTGCACTGTGACATATTTTCAGACTACAGAGGTGATTTTGTTGTAATTATTAGTGGACTGTTTAATACAATGAGTATTTTAAAGTTATAAATATGTCACTCAGATCTCTGGTTTTTGAAAGTATGCCATGAAACAACCAGAAAGGTGTTCAGAAGTTAGCATGTATTTTCTCAGGTATCTTGGTGATAGGAGTTTCATAATTTTGTACTGCTTTTTAGTGAAGTATTTTACAATAAGAAAGCTGTACACATATACCATTTGTATTATTTTGCATTTCCTCATTAAGAAACACAAAAAGACATAAAATTTATACTAGTTGCAAGAAAACTTTGAAAATTACTAGTCTAAAAAAGCTAGAGAAGCATACAATGCAACTTTGAAATATTGACTAGAATTGGACAAAGAAAAGTTTAGTCAAATGCTGTCTGGTAGGAGGTAATATTTCAGTTTTATTATGTCTGTTTATCAATATGTAGCTATTTGTGTTTAGTCCATGTGATTTCTGGAGTTTAATTATTGAAAGAAAATTGATTTGCTTTTGTGGTATATCAGCTCAGTGGGTAAAGTGTCTGCTCCAATGCGGGAGACCCGGGTTCGATCCCTGAGTTGGGAAGATCCCCTGGAGAAAGAAATGGCACCCCACTCCAGTACTCTTGCCTGGAAAATCCCATGGACTGAGAAGCCTGGTAGGCTACAGTCCGTGGGGTCGCAAAGAGTCGGACACAACTGAGCGACTTCACTTCACTTCACTTCACTTTGATTTTAATGGATGGAAAGAAACTATAATTTATCAAGAATGGCATTTTTTAGCTAAATTTATTATGTGGTTAACCTCAGTGTTCTAATTGATGTAAAAGTCACAGATCCACAAAACTTAAATATTATTAATAAGAAAGAAGAAAATACAGTATAGGAGGATCTTTGATTTATAAATACAGTCTGATTGATTAAAGTAGATAATAGAAAGTAAAAGTAAAGATGACTACAATAATTGTTTGCTTGGTAGAATTTCAATTGAGTTAATTAAATTTTTATGACCCTATTAGTTATAAAAATTAGAAAATAATAACATTTTTAATTGAATGACCACTAAAAGAGGAAGAAAAGTATAGTTTAATATGAAAGTATTAATTAATACAGTTAATTGAAATAACTAGAGTTGTCAAATTTCAATCAATGCTGAAAAAAGAGTTTAGTGCACAACACACAAAAACAGGTAGTAACGTGGATGAACAGAGTATATAAAGATGCACAAATCATTGGGAAAATTAGAATCACAGGAGCCAGCTTGACTCATTCAGTTAAAATATAGAAAATGATGTATTAAAATCATGAAACATTGACCTAAAAATGTTATTATTTTATATATTATAAATGTAT
>SJYA01000065.1:1178125-1274169 GCA_006410615.1 Neotragus moschatus | reverse complement strand
ACTCATTCAGTTAAAATATAGAAAATGATGTATTAAAATCATGAAACATTGACCTAAAAATGTTATTATTTTATATATTATAAATGTATCATATTACATGAAAGACAAAGTCATGTAACAACAAAGCTTATGAGGAACGATTTTACATAACTACCTGAACAAAAAAAAAAGGGACAAGGCTTATCTGTTATACAATTCTTTTAGTATGAAAAAAAAAATACTGTGGATCAGTAGAAACAAGTGAATACGTCTCAGGTTTCTCTGGATAGTCTCCATTTTTTGCTAAGTGTTCCTGCATAATATAATATGTATGTTATATAATATATATTCTGTTTATGACATTATGTGCAAGTATATATATATATATGTATATATACACACATACACATATATATAATGGGGCTTCCATATTATATTTATATTTCCACTGTAAGTTAAGTTAACCAAACAAAGCCAAATCCCATAATATATTTGGACAGTGTATCGCTCTTCATCTGGTCTTTATATAGTAGAATTTGCTATGTGATAGGTGTTTATTCTATATTAGATTTTTGATTGATAAAATATACCTTGGGAATTATTTAGTGAGGATTTAATATAATTTTAATGAGGTGACTGAGATTATTTGGGTGATTTGCAGAAATAAATATTGGAAATGAAAACTAAAAGCTGATTTTGATTGAATGTGATGGTAATTTGTCATTTTTCTTTAAATTATCAATAATTTCATATTAATAATTAAATGACAAGTTTGTGACATTTTTCCAAAAGAACATTTCCATGAATAACCTCTCTTCATTGTTATACTGCTTAGACATTGGCAGTTGATAAATCTTATAAACAAACTTTACACATTAATAATAAATATGACTATAATTTATCTAGTTTACTGTGTTCTTAATTCATGAGTAACATAATATTTATCATCAATGTATATCACTACTTAAGCACTCACTTTGTGCTCTCTCTGCACTGATTTCATTCAATTTTTGAAGACTCTTTATGAAAGAGAATTAATTTCTTTGTAACAATTAACAGAACCAGGATTTGAACTGCCTTGGATTTTCTGACTCCAAAATTCATGATGATATTGTCCATCCCATGTCAGTCCATTCTGTATTTCTCAATATGTCACAAAGGATTTTCCAATCTTGTTTAATACATCTAACTGCAGGTAGGATAGGACATGATCTATACAGTATATTTTAAAGGTAAAAGATTCCCTCCTGGGCTAAATCTGTCTTTTTTTCTGCTAGGGAAAAAAAAAAGATCATGTTTCATATTTTTAACTGGATTTCCTTGATTTCTGTGTTTCTTATCTAGAAACCAACTTTTGTGTTTCTAACTTTTACTCTTTTGTTTTACTGCTTCTGTGTTTTACTATCTCTTCTTTAGCTGCTGCTGCTGCTATTATAACTGAGAGTACACATGCCTTAAAATACTTTATGTTTCATTTAAGATAGCATTTTATCATTTCAGAATGCTATGTGTTTTCCCTTAGATACCATTTCATAACAACTTTAGAAAAAACTATCAGCATAGTTTTAGCTAAATTTTTATAATCATAATAAATTTTCATTTCATAGAATTTTCCTTACCTAATCATATATTTTCTAAGTCATTTAAAAAATTCAACCATAGCAATGTTAGTATATTTATCAAACAACTGTGACTTAACATTTCTAGAATTATGTCACAAATATTTAGGTCAATATTTATGATTATATGGATCAAATTAACACATTTCATCCAATCAAACAAGGGTTGTGTTGAGTGCATTATAAATACACATACTGATACACAGTAAGACTTTTCATTGAATATTACATGTTTAGTCTTTTTGAAGAATCACATTATTTTACTATAACTTTTTAATGTTCAACATATGCTATTTGACATATATTTATATATCATTTGCTTTTTCTATCAAGAATTACTTTAAAAGGAGAGTGACACATTTTATTTCACAATTTTATTTTCATATGAAAATATATTTCTTTGATTCTCCTCCCCCCACTGTTTTTTTAATCTGCTAACTTGTATTAAGCCGTTAAATCTCTGGTATCAATACAAAAGGCTCAAAAGTCATGTTAAAGTTGGAAAGCCTACAAAAATACTATGATTTTTCAGAATATACAATGAATTTTGTCAGCAGGTATCATAGTGCTATTACTAGAAGTAAGTTGGCTGTCCTTCCATTGAGGCTTAATAATTGACCATGCATCGCATAGACACGTGCATTAATTTTAATTTAAAATAGTCTACTGTGTAATGAACCAATTTAAACTGAAATTTTTGCTAAACCAAAACATGTTTGGTGGTGTTTGTATCACTTTATTTTCTGAAACTAACTGCCATCTTTTTCCATTTTTGTAAATGAAGTAATAGTAGTATATTTTCTAAATCAACTTTTTCATTTATTTTCATAATTTTAGAAAACTACATCTTTTTATAAATTTACTATTTGAATCTGAATTGTACTAAATGATATAGCTTGTTAGCTTTATTTTCCCCTTTGAGTTTTAAAAGGCATTTAGCTTAAAAAATAGTCTATAATGTTTAACTTTCTACACATGCTATCAAAGATTGGCAACATATTTGATGCTATATTCCTACATAACTCATTATATAATTTGAGCTCAAAACTATATATTATTCCAATATCTGACTTTTAGTAACTTAGTTTCACCTGGAGCCCTAGATAGATGGTAGTTTTACCTTGGAATTACTTTTGGCCGTTGGAAGGTCACTCATTTACACATTATTGCCTCTCATAAATTGATCTAATCTTCTGAATAATGGCTGGACATGCTTATGATCAATATTTTATTGCTTCTACAACCTAAAACACACCATGAATTACAGTCAAAATCGTTATCACCCAACACTGCAGACATAACAATAATATACATGTGATATTAGCCCTCAGCTTGTGGTACTATTTATGAAACAAGATTCTGCTTGACTGATTTTATTTCAGCACTATTATGATCTTTAATTTATAGCTAGGAATTCTACTGACAGTTATCACCCAATTCTATTCAAGGCCAGAGAAGTAACTCATCATGGGTTTGCACTATAATAACCAAATCTAAATTTTCCTTTGATTCAAATTATTCTAAGATGAATCACTTTATTTTCAAAAGGTAATGTGAATTAACAATAATCAGCAGTGTAATTATAAATGTAAGGCACATACTAGTACTAATAATTTGTAATAAAGAGCATTATAAACTAATGCACAACACAGTGTTGATTCTGTCTAGTTATTTTATTACCATATAGTTATATTTTCTTAATCAAAAGCAATGTGTGATGATTATTATATACATTTTTTTTCTTTTTACTGCTGTATTTTAATAATTATTTACTTTCACTCTTTTCATAATATTTTAAACTTTAGTGAGATTTTTGTCTTTATTTTTCTTTAATTTTACACACAAATTCTCTGATCTCTCTTACTCATAAGAGAGATCGTTGTCCATGCTTCATTTATAAGTCAGTTTCAACATTTGCCTTTTTTATGTGTTATGGCAATCAATATTGATGATGTGAGTACTTCTAGTAATCTGCAATTTGTTAGCTTCATGACTCTGATCAAAAAATGAAAACTTTATCTCTCGGAGACTACACATGGATGTAAAAATAACTGCAATCAGAGAATAGATTTTGCATATTATAATCCTATTAACTGTAATTTTCAATCAGGTTTACTTCCACAGGCACACAAGATACACACACACACACACACACACACGCACACACACATTTCAGTAGTTAAGTTCTCTATTAGCTCATCTGTTTAAATAGTGAATCTAGTTATACAGTCATGAGGTGGATACTTGGCATCATTTTTGGCTGCTTCCTCAGCTTTCAGCTTATCTCCCAGAAGTCTGGTACAGCAGACCTTCAGGAAGTATCTACATACATGAGATGATTCAGGTGAGTTGGTTTGATCTTATTAGTATTTTCCAGTTCTTTCATTGGTTACATTGACCTATTTTACTTTAAATTGTAGCACCTTAAAAAAGTGTTTTGTGTTGGGCAAAATATTAAATGTATAAACATTGAAACATGGGCATTTAAGTGACTTGAGTTCATACAGTAACACTGAATATTCTCTAGATATGGAAATATAATAATTTTTAAATATAAAAATAAGGCTGAAAACTCTACTATAAATTGAATTATTATCCTATGAGAATTTTAATGGTTTAGTCTATTGTCAGCATATAATGAAAGGCTGTTAGTAGTGGTTTTACATTTGCTGGCTTAAGCTTTCACAACTTTTGCAATTCATGTTAGTCCCTAGTTTTAATAAAAAGGTTTTTGACTCAGAATTAGTTTTATCAGCTTGATAGACTATATATTTAATAAATTGTTAGCAAAAGAAATCAACTTTTTAAAAATTTTAGACTTTGGTGAATAAATAGTCCAAATAAACTAAAATATTTGATTAATACTTCAATCAAAAGGGTGCCCAACTATCCCAATATGCATTGTTTTCTTTCAAAAGGTGTGTGGATGTGTGTGTGTGTGTGTGTGTGTGTGTGTATGTATTGAGAGAGAGAGTGTGTGTGAGAGTGTATGTATTGGGGGTTTCAGTTCAATTCAGTTCAGTTCAGTCACTCAGTCATGTCTGACTCTTTGCGACCCCATGAAATGCAGCACGCCAGGCCTCCCTGTCCAGCACCAACTCCCAGAGTCCACTCAAACTCATGTTCAATAAGCTTTAGCATCAGTCCTTAAAAAGAGCCCCCAGGGCTGATCTCCTTTACAATGGACTGGTTGGATCTCCTTGCAGTCCAAGGGACTCTCAAGAGTCTGTGTTGGGGGGTTAGCCTAATTAATAAAGAAGAGAAGAATTTATAGATCTCCAAACGTAAGGCTATTGGAGCAAATTTAAAATGTGATACTACTAGGAGATGGGGAATAACATGAACACATTCCTTTATATAAAATAGATTACTAATAAGGACCTACTGTATAGCACAGGGAACTCTACTTAATACTCTGCAATGACTTATATGGGAATAGAATCTTAAAAACTGTGGATATGTGTATATGTATAACTAATTCACTTTGCTGTGCAGCAGAAACTAACACAATATTGTAAATCAACTATATTCCAATGGAGATTTAAAATAAGGTAAAATGTGATACTACATTCTTCTGAAAGATATAATAGCTAGGTATGTGCCCTAACTTCTTTTAATATGTCATATTATTTAAAAAGGTTGAGTTAAAACATAAAATAAAAATATTTTAAGTATTGCAAACACCTTTTCTAAATTTGTAGCTGGACTTTCTATTAGTAAAACTCAGAATATAAAACAATAGTAATTGAATATACTATATTCATAACCATTTTAATTTAAAAACCAAGTTCCTGTTTGGCATAACTTAAAGTTTACTTTTGCAGTGACATGGCAAGTCATTTCAACTTCTTACCTTTTGGGGGCAGGGATAGATGCTAATTAAATTCTAGAAACTGTGGTTTTTTTTTTTTTTTTTAATTCCAGAACAAAGGATATTCAGGCATGATTTTTTACAATTTTACATACAATATCAAGAAGATGAGAGATTGTCCTAAAGTTGGTTCATGGACCCCCATATTTATTCAATGATGAGTCAGAGAGAAAGCTAGAGTTAAGATTAGAAAAAAGTTATGCAAATGGTCTGATTTTTTCATGTAGAAAATAGAGGAGAAAAAACTTTATGGGCTAGTCAACACTGAAATTGAAGTTCAGGCATCAACAATCACCAAATCCAACTTTTTCACTTTCTAATTGTCTGAAGGCTTGAAATAGAATGATTTGGTTATGGTTCATTAAGACATTCAAATCAGTTTTCCTTTTGTCCTTCTGTAAGTCCATCTTCTTGTCTTCTACTTTGCTAACTGATAAGAAATGATTTATCTTTCTGTTAATTTTTAGTGCATGAATTACTTATAGATTTTATTTCTATTTAACTGCAGGTTGACTGTGTTCCTTTTTCAAATAGTAATAACATCTGAGTTGGTCTACTTTCTAAAGCGTATTTATATAGAAAGATGGGATTGTTGACCATTCACAATATAATGAATCAGATTTATGTTCGCTGTATCAAACATTACACTTAATAGAAGCATTTTCATTACTTATGAAAGAAGTTCTTGGCCACTTAACGTCTAAAATATATTTATGTAGACTTATATGAAATGGCAACCCACTCCAGTATTCTTGCCTGGAGAATCCCATGGACGGAGGAGCCTGGTGGACTACAGTCCACAGGGTCGCAGAGTCGGACACGACTGACCGACTTCACTTTCACTTTCTTTTCATATGAATAAAAGTCACACTTTTGTAGGAAGAAATAGATGATCAATCTCTTAACTTAAAAATTCTGAATGAAACACAATAGAAGGTAGGGCATCAAATCCTTTGCCCTAGCTTTTTAAGAAGTTGTAATAATTCATGACCTTAATGAAAAGACTTTAAGTAGGACCAAAATAATCAATTTAGTTTGTCAATACATTTTAAAGTGGTAAGAACACCAGGTATATATCAGTTAATGATACTTGCAGAAAATGTCACATGAGCACAGTTATTTTTTTCAATATTCAGAACTTCCAAATTAGTGATGAGAAAAGAGGATAAATAGTTCCCCTTTTCATTATGGTTTGTGTTAGAAGGCTTGAAGATTTTTGTCAGTCTGTTTAAACCAAATAGTGCTGATTTTTTATATTCCATTAAATCCAGATCTGGCAAATATATTTACTAGGTTACTTTCATTAGTGAAATAGATGACCTTAAAAACAAATGCATATTATAATTTCTTTTGTTTTTCTATTTATCTACTTACATATTTTTTCCAAATATGTAGTTGTTAAGATCTGCTGTGACATACTTGATACTACATAATTAGACTTAAGTTAGAGTGGATAACATTATAATCTAAGTTGAATCAAGTAACATGGTTAAATTGTTCCTGATCACTCTACACAAGGAAAATATTTTCTTTTGTTATTCATTATTATTCAATTTGTTTTGTTGTTCAAAAGGAGTTTCAAGAGAGAGGGGATATATGTATACCTATGGCTGATTCATATTGATGTATAGCAGAAACCAACACAATATCGTTAAAGCAATTATCTTTCAATTAAAGATAAATATTAAAAAATGTTTTTTTAAAAAGAATAAACTGAGAGCTGAAGAGTGCTCTCTTGACTTCAAACACTTTTGTTTTAATTAATTTATTTCTTTTAATGGGAGGCTAATTACTTTACAATATTGTAGTGGTTTTTCCCATACACTGACATGAATCAGCCATGAGTGTACATGTGATCCCCATCCTGAACCTCCCTCCCACCTCCCTCCCCATCCCATCCTTCAGGTTCATCCCAGTGCACCAGCCCTGAGTGCCCTGTCTCATGCATCAAAGCTGGATCTGTTTCACATATGATAATATACATGTTTCAATGCTATTCTCTCAAATCATCCCACCCTTGCCTTCTCCCACAGAGTCCAAAAATCTGTTCTTTACCTCTGTGTCTCTTTTGCTGTCATTCATATAGGGGCATCATTACCATTTTCCTAAATTCCATATATATGCGTTATTATACTGTATTGGAGTTTTTCTGACTTACTTCACTCTGTATAATAGGCTTCAGTTTCATCCACCTGATTAGAACTGATTCAAATGCATTTTTTTAATAGCTGAGAAATATTCCATTGTGTATATGTACCACAGCTTTCTTATCCATTTGTTTGCCGATGGCATCTAGGTTGCTTCCATGTCCTAGCTATTATAAACAGTGCTGAGATGAACATTGGGGTACACATGTCTCTTTCACTTCTGGTTTGCTTGGTGTGTATGCTCAGCAGTGAGATTCCTGGTTCGTATGGCAGTTCTATTTCCAGTTTTTTAAGGAATCTCCACACTGTTCTCCAAAGTGGCTGTACTAGTTTCCATTCCCACCAACAGTGTAAGAGGGTTCCCTTTTCTCTGCACCCTCTCCAGCATTTATTGTTTGCAGACTTTTTGATAGCAGCCATTCTGACCATCCTGAGATGGCACCTCATTGTGGTTTTGGTTTGCATTTCTCTGATCATGAGTGATGTTGAGCATCTTTTCATATATTTGTTAGCCATCTGTATGTCTTCTTTGGAGAAATGTCTGTTTAGTTCTTTGGCCTATTTTTTGATTGGGTCATTTATTTTTCTGGAATTGAGCTGCATGAGCTGCTTGTATACTTTTGAGATTATTTTTTTCATTTTTTAGTTTTATTTATTTATTTACTTTACAATATTGTTTTGGTTTTGCCATACATTGACATGAAATTCTTTGTCAGTTGCTTCATTTGCTATTATTTTCTCCCATTCTGAAGTCTGTCTATTCATCTTGCTTATAGTTTCCTTTGTTATGTAAAAGCCTTTAAGCTTAATTAGGTCCCATTTATTTATTTTTGCTTTTATTTCCCTTACTCTGGGAGGTGGGTCATAGAGGGTCCTTCTGTGATTTATGTCAGAGAGTGTTTTGCCTATGTTTTCCTCTAGGAGTTTTATAGTTTTAGGTCTTACATTTAGATCTTTAATCTACTTTGGGTTTATTTTTAGAAAGTGTTCTAATTTCATTCTTTTACAAGCACCAGTGTTCCCAGCACCACTTGTTAAAGCGATTGTCTTTTCTCCATTGTATATTCTTGCCTGCTTTGTCAAAGATAAGGTGTCCATAGGTGCGTGGGTTTATCTCTGGGCTTACTATTTTGTTCTATTGATCTATGTTTCTGTCTTTGTGCCAGTACCATAATGTTTTGAGATGACTTCAAACACTTTTAATACTCAAAAGGAAAACCCAAGGGTTCATGTTTGTTTAAAAGGAACAAGAGAAAAGGGTTCAAGTCAATTGTTTCTATGAGTTCTTTGTTGTGGCATTTTTTCAGTCTTTTCTTATGTCTTCTGACTTTAATCACTCTAGAATTAAGCAGAATCTGGAGGAAATATTGTCACTTCAGCAAAAATTCCAAGATAGCTCCATATCAAAGTGGCCCCATGATGTTTTCTACTAGCAATGGGAAAGCTGCTGTAACAGATGTGGTTTGATTATGAGTGTAGCCTAACTGCAGTGCTTTATGCTGACTGGTGTGCGTGTGAATGTGTTCTTGCAACCCCATGAACTGTAGCCTACCAGGTTCCTCTGTCCATGAGCATTCTCCAGGAAAGAATCCTGGAGTGGGTTGCCATTTCCTCCTCCAGGGGATCTTTCTGGCCCAAGGATTGAACCTGCGTCTTCTGTATCACTTGCATTGGCAGGCAGATCTTTACCACTGAGCTATCTGGGAAGCCCATATAGTGGCTGGTAGGAGAATACAAAGTTTTCAGGAGCTTGTCCAACCTTTCAGGACTTCTCAACAGATGTGACATTTTCTGAGCAGAGCACAGAATGAATTTTCAGTCTCCTGAGTCCCATTTGGTCTTGGAGGTGTGTTTCCTTTTTTGCTGTTTTCATTGTATGATACAGTCTTTGATATAAAGTAATTTGCAGATTTATTCTCTAACACCTATCTCTAAAGACATAAAGCAGATTTGAACAAGTGTGGATTTGTGACCCTATACTTCATCCACCTCAAATTTTTCACTTTAGGGTCATCATATTAATAACTATTATCAGCATTTTTTTCAATCACTTGCCATGTGTTCCAAGAGGCATTTTATATATAGCTTCAAATTTAATTTTCCAAATTCTTCTATGTATTATTAGTCTCTCAATTTTGCATTTGAGGAAACTGAATTTAAACAATACATCACTTTCCAAGACATACAGAGAAGAGGTGGAGTAGTGAAATGCAACCAGTCTTTCTGATATTAATAGCTGAGATTGTGCTTATCCCACCATGCCACGCATGTTTCTCGTTCTTGGTGGTGAAGAGCAAGATGACTATGCAATGCTCTTCTCTGTCATTAACAGGGACCCTAATCCAATATCTTGATAGGCTGGACTCTAGGAGTTGAAAATAGAATGTCTCAATCTCTTCTAGCAGTTAAATTTTGTAGTTGGTGCCAACTTAGTGGCTAAAGCTCTGCAATATTCTATTAGACTTGGTCTTGATTGGATTAATTTAAAAATATTATGGAGCATAAATAAGTTAACATGAACCTAATCATTCATTTTAGAAACTTAAAGTTCATGAGCTAGCATTTTACTTGACGCTTGCTTTTTCATCTTTATTGATGGAAACCTAGCAGATGATGTGAATTCTATCCCATTGACTATGCTTGCCATCAGATATATTACCAGCGCATTATTTTTTCTATATACAAACTAATATCACTTGATAAATATCTGTAGTTGTTAAATTTAAAAGCATGAAATATGCAGTTAATTTACTACTATGTCAGTGTTCTCAAATCTCTGGCGTTCTATTTTAAGTGAGTTTGTACTCTTCTACAAAGCAGCATGTTTTTATCCAAAAAAGGATTTTGTAAAATCTCTCACAAAGGTATTTGTTTACATGTTTACATGCTTTCTGAAAACACATAAGTTTGCAAAATTATAACAGAAATAATTTTGATACAGTCTCTATTTTCACAATTACATTGACCAGCATTAGATACATAAAAGATCACCTTGGTGGAGAATTTGTGTTTAACTTTGGCCTTCCATCTTGCAATACATATTTTCTTTTGACTGAAGATATCTGACAAACAGAAATTTATGGTGGAAATGACCTCTCAACTTTATTTATGAAACCAGTAGCAAAACACAGCAGTAGATCACAGAATGACATATGATTACTGTTTCTTAAAAGAGGTACAGTAGCAGGCATTGCAATGAACCATGCTCCATACTGAAAACCCGCATGTTCTATGCTACCCCAGGGATAGACTGCCTGGTATAAAGGGAAATTTGGCTGAATCAGTTCACACAGAAACCTCAGAGTTCTACTAGAAGTGTGCCATGTCACATGAAAAATTGCAGAAAAAAGTATATTTTTCAGTTTTGCCTTATCCACTGTGGTTGTAAAGCCTGAATTTTATAATTATATATAAGGACAATTTTCCACTTAAGTGTGTTTACTGTGGAATTGGAGTCCTTGCCAATTCTTACCACTTTTCATTATTTTTTCTATGTCACATGTATCTTTTGAATGACATTCCACTGTATAATTTTTATTTCAAAGTTCAGTATTAATTTTCTAAGATCTATATTATGAAATAAATATTGATAAAGTAAATCTTAATTTTAAAAATGTCATCAAATCAAGACAAACCTGGTTTTCTGCCAAAAATTAAATATAAGCTTAATTCATATGTTTTGCTTTGACATGAGGTGTTTTTTATGTAAAATTGTCCAAATTTACTCTCGTATATTGTGCAATGTATGAAAAAAGTAAGTTTGTAATATGAACAAAAATGATTTCATTTTCTACAATGATATTTTTTTAGTTTTATGATTAAGCTCTAAATTGTAAATAGTAATTTCTTTCTTATTGGCTATTTTAACAGATTTTACTGATTTTTTCTATTTTTCTCCTCTATTCAATAATTTGCATTATATTTACAGAACGTCTGTGACAAGCCTAGCTATTTTTTGAATAAAAATAGTAAAAAGCCATGTGATATAAGCACAGTTATCACCAAAATGACTTTCAGTGCCAACAAAATAAATTACTATCACCAAAAGTAAAAGCAGTAAATACTGAAGCATAAGCAAGATTGTAGGCATAAATGGATGGACTTGCTTTTTGAGGAGGAGCCTGGTAGGCTGCAGTCCATGGGGTCGCTAAGAGTCGGACACGACTGAGCAACTTCACTTCACTTCACATGATTACATTCGTCATTTATAGTTGACATTCATCTCTTTTGTTAAGAAACCATAAACTAATTTATCTGTATCATTTTTATGAAACTTCTTGTTGTCAATTTTATTGATTTTGTACTTTTCAAGATCAGATTTGTGTGCTACAAGTGGAAGGGAGTTGCAATAGAACAGAATAAGCAATACCAAAAGAAAAGGCTGTGAAATGTCCAGGGACAATCTCTTGCTCACAGATGATCATGTCCTCATAGATGATCAAGTACAGTAATTCACTGTAGCCACATTTGTATTCCCAGGTGAAAATGTCTGAACCATGAGATACCACAAACTGATGAAATAAATTGGATACTGGGAATACAATATCAAACACTTTTATAACTCCTTATTTTTAAAGTGAATTTCTTCAAATATACCAAAGTTTCTGTAATTCACTTATCACCAATCTGCTATAGATATTTGTATAGAAATAAACTATTTGAGGTACATGGGAAAGACAAAACCCACTGGAGGTTTGTTTTTTATTTGGTTTGCTTTTTGAAATTAATATTACCTTATGTTACTATGAGAAATTCAGTGTAAATGTGGAGGTGTTTACTTACCACATTACACTGAGAAAACCAATGAGAAATAAATTTGGCACGTTAAAATAACCATTTCAGGAATCTGTTGAAACAATGTTTTGTTGTTTTGATTGCATGACTGTTTTGGTTGCATTCCATTGCTATTTAATTAAACTAAATATTCATTGAATATATTCATCCATCAACTAAGAAGAGCATTCAACTAGTCTTAAATTTGTTGTCTTGGACATATTTCAATCTAGCACCCTTTGTCAGATGGTCTTTAGATGTTATATACTAAAAAATAGTAATGGATATTCAAATCTTTATGTCTTCTCCTGTGCTAGTTTTCTGTTTTTTTTTTTTTTAATTCCTTTTACGTGTGTGTGTGTGTGTGTGTGTGTGTGTGTGTGTGTGTATACATATATACATACATATGTGAAATGTTTGCCACATTACAGATGAGGATAATTTTTAGAAAAAAATAAAGTGGCAAAAGTACATTTCACTTATGGCTAAGTGACATCTTATGATAACCGCACATGACATAGTTCAGAGACTATATTCAGATAGAACATTTTGGCCTCTGACCTTTGTCAGTGAACCTCCTGACAAGAAGTAGCTATCTATCGAAGTATAAAGATTAATGGCTGAATTTATCTATGGAGGCCACATGTATAAAGCTTTAGATTGGGAAGTTAAGAAGTAAAGCCAGTTGTCACCTAAGGGTTATTAATTCTAATCGTATAGAAATGACGTTGGTCCTCAGGAGCTCAACAAATAACCCTGAGATGATAGGGATCATCTGCGTGCTTTCTCCTGTCTACCCCTTTGGTCTCACCTTGGGCATTTTATGTCTAATAGACAAGTGGGGATCTTCTGAACTCCAGTGATTTGTATCACTGCAGTCTTCATTTAGCTGTTGTTGAACACAATGGCCCAAACCTCTTTTCTTTTCATCTACACTATTGTTTGTTTGCCTTTTATCATTTTTTACTTGGATTTACTGCAGCCTGCCATCTGTCTTGGTTAACTTCAACTCATTCTCCAAATAATGTCACAGGCAGTCTTCTAAAACTATAAATCCAACCAAGTTACTTTCCTGTTCAAAATCACTTACTGGCCTCTTGGAACTTTAGGGATAAAATATACCATCCACAGAATGGCTTACAATGTCCTGATCTCATCTATGTTTAAATCTACATCCTCACATTTCAGTCTTGCCTTCAGTCCAAACTCCAATAGCAGTACACTGATGAAAGCTCTCAATCCCAACTTTATGTTCTTACTTCTAGGGCTTCACATAACCTGATACTCTGCCTTGGATATCTTACAATGGCCCCGTTATCACAAGACTCGGCTTAGATGTCTCTTATTGTAAGAGATATCTTAGAATCTTACTCTAAGCCTTATCTATCTTTCAGGAGGTTCATATCATTAAGTATTAAACTTTAGTACTTAGCAATCTATGTATCTGCTCAAAATTTCTTTTCATTTGGTAATATAACATTGTGTAATTTAAAGGTCTATATTTATAACATAGTATGACAAATTAGATGTACTAATGGTCTGTGATTAGATATCAATTTCCTGTGTTGTGTGCCAAACAAATGTTTAACTCAAAGGGGGGAAAATGGTATTTTAAAAGATATATGACTTAGGTGTTCTGTACATTTTCTCCTGCATATGTTATTCTAATGTGATAACACAGTAATGTAACTTTATTTGAAATTATATTTGATTGTATTATAGAGTTTTAATTTAACCCAAGACCATATTTTAGCAGAAAAATATGATTATATAATTTGAAGCAATATTATTTTAACATACCTAATGTAGTTTAAATATGAAAATACAGTAATATTTCTCCCTAAGCTCCAGTTTACTTAGAGCTAATACTAAACTACATTAGCTGGAAATTCACACAAACAATTTATAGATTTGACAGGCTCTTCTAATCAGGCTCATTATTATATAATAGCTAAGTAACAATGAATCAAACATTGAATGAAGAATTTGAAGTCTGTTAAAGTTAACAGATTCAAACCATGAGTCCCATGGATTGCTTATCAAAGATGAGATTTAACAGAGCTGTGTATCTTTCCCTCATTTGTCATACTGTCAGTGGCTTGAGGGCTCTGAAAAACATTTCATCGAAAAAAAAATACTGTCTTTTCAAGTCTAATAGGAAATATAGACAAAGTTGCAGCAAAGTGATTCTTTTATATTTTGTATCTGAAGAACCACTAAGTCATATGTGAATAATAAATTTAAAGTCAAAGTGAATGAAGATGACAGAGAATATGCCTTTTTA
This sequence comes from Neotragus moschatus, assembly GCA_006410615.1. Classification (NCBI taxonomy): domain Eukaryota; kingdom Metazoa; phylum Chordata; class Mammalia; order Artiodactyla; family Bovidae; genus Neotragus; species Neotragus moschatus. The sequence goes on along the minus strand of SJYA01000065.1, from coordinate 1,259,496 downwards.
AATCCACATAATTTTCTCTGTATATATGCAGATAATTGAGTTACACACTAGACTAAACATTAGTCAGAAAGATCCTCTAATAGTATGATTAAGGTATGTACAAAGATACTTCTTGAAAATTGAGTTGCTTTATTTATTGAAACATCTTCCGACATTGTGGACTATTTTGTTTTCTGTTTCAAGATTTCATTTTTTTTGGAATAAAAAGATGTTTTCCCTTTTCAAATTAAGAAAACTCCTATTGAAGTTAGTGTTTCTTGTGTCAATTGTTGAAATATTGAAATTTCCTGACCAAAGAATTTTATATCACACAGATATAGTACCAGGTATCAAGAGAGGCAAAAACTCTATAGTTTTATTTCATTTTTTATAGAATGAAACAGCTTAAATTCAACCGTAGGGACTTCATTGTTTCTCTAACAATAAAAAGAAAATGAATCATTGAAACTCTTTGAGTTAAAAGTCATGGAGAGTGGTTAAAGAGTTATGGGAATGCTTAAGTGACAAAATCTTTGTGCACAATGATTAATTTTCTATACAACATAAGAGGTAACTACGAGTCCATAGTAACATATAAGTGAGATAAACAATAGTTGTAAAAGAAACTGTCTAAATTTTATATATGGAGCAGAGTGAGGAGTTGATTATAACTTAGTGGAAATTAAAGCATATGTTCTAAATTTTATTAAAATATGAATAATCTGACAAAAACTATCAGTAGAAGTGGAAAGTAACATTCATTTAATAATACAAATGATACTGTTTTACTAATTTTATATTGAATGGAGTTTATATTGAATGAACAAGAAAACTTGTCCATTTTTTGTGATGAGTATTTTTTAATCCTCATCAGAATGAGCAGATTGAGTAACTAGATGACTTATTTACATAATTTTCCAATAATTCTAATATATAAATTTTTTCACATAGTAACATTTCTGAAATAAGATGGCTTTTACAATTATATTCGGCTGTGGTGACTTTAAGAAGGACAAACATACATACTATATCTTGCAAATGGTGGCAACATTAGATTTGGACAAATATGATATTTAATAACTGAAGCTATCTGATTCTGTGCACTCAAATGTTTGAAGGTTTATAGTTATGCATTACAATACTGAAAGGCCCTGATATGTAAATTTCTGAAAGCAGATATAGAGCACATCCTCTTACATGAATCCACTGAACAACCATATTAATTCTTAGAGAATTATATACCACACAAGCTACATATTTTGATCTACTTCAACACACATGACAAATCATTTAAGCACGCATCATGTACTTCAATGGATCTACCCATTGATTAGATAAATTTCAGGTTATATGAAAATTCTGGTAACATCACAATTCTGTCACTCACAATACATAATAGAATAGATTTTGTTGAAAGGGTTGTAATTTTGCTGTTGGTTGCATTGTTTTGCTAAGGAGATTTAAGGTTATATAAAATCTTTACGGTTTCATTGGAAAAAAAAAAAGAAAACACACACAATGGCCATAAAGAAGACTAGAAAGTTATCAATGAAACCAATCGTGACAGAAAACCAGAAAAAGCATATCTCTGTAACAATACTGAAATCTCAGTTCTTATTGTCACAAGCCCTGCCGAAAATGCAACTTTCATCAGAAAGTTGGACATATGTCTAGGTCCAACACAGCTTTGGGACTTCAATTCCAGAATTTCATTCATCTTTATTCTGTGCTGTGCTTAGTTGCCTAGGTGTGTCCAATTCTTTACAAGCTGATGGACAGCAGCCTGCCAGACTCCTCTGTTCACAGGGATTCTCCAGGCAAGAATACTGGAGTGGATTGCCATGCCCTCCTCCAGGAGATTTTCTCAATCCAAGGATCAAACCCAGGTTTCCAGCATTGCAGATGGCTCAATCAGATTCTTAACAACTGAGCCACCAGGGAAACCCCATCTTTATTCTACTGAATCATTAATGTAAATGAGCAAACCTAGTCTTTACTTTCTCCTTCTGCTTCTTCTCCCCATATGTATGTGTGTGCTCAGTAGCTCAGTCCTATCAGACTCTTTGCTAATCCATGGGATTTTGCTAATCCTCTGTCCATGGGATTTCCCAGGCAAGGATACTGGAGTGGGTTGCCATTTCCTTCTTCCCATCCCAGGGATTGAACCCATGTCTCCTGTGGCTCCTGCACTGGCAGGCATTCTTTATCACTGAACAACCTGGGAAGCCCCTCTTCTCCCCCTACCAGCTCTATTTTTCACATTTGACATTAATACAAATACCCTTACTAGCTTGATTAATTATTATTCATGCTATAATTTGACTGCCCAATAATCAGCTTTCTTCCTGCTTCATATAGCTTTGGCCATCAAGGGTCATCAAGCATGTGGTCAGTCTTGGCATTTCTCCCAACCATGGTTCTGAGCTCAGTATGCATTCTGAAGCTGGATCAAATAACATGAGGCAGTAGGAGGGGTAATCTCAAATACAGTCTAATTTATATTTTTAAAATATGTCAAACATTGTTGGGGAGCCCTGGTGGCTCAGCGGTAAAAGTATGTAAAACATTGCAAATGGCAATATATGAAATATAATTAATAACAAATTACCTCTCTTGAAACAACATGAAATTGTAGTGACTAAAGGCTTTGTAGAAACACAATAATAGTATTTTTATTTTCTTTTCCCATTGTAATACCAAGACTGAGGACCAATTAACCCCAGCATCTTTCTGAACCCAAATTCAGTCATTCCACACCCTACAGGCGAATTTAAGTGTTTTAAGGCTAAGCTCTAATACATTTTGAGATATATCTTCATGCCATATTCAGAGAACTTTAAACCTTTATTCTTTCAGTTAACTCTCACACTAAGTCCTGAGTTGCTCTATTTTGCAGATCAGAACTGAGGCATTGAAAAGGTTAAGGGCCCTGTCCGTGTCTCTGAGATGATTGCAGTGCACATCCTCTGGCTCCAAGTGCAGTGCTCTTTCCACTGTATCAAATGGCCTACCCTGATTTTCCTTCCTCATCAATCTGGCCTTGTAAATAAGTTAATTCTTCCTACAGTGTTGTTCTGCTTTTCTAGAGCTTGACGTATCTTTTCAAATCTATCTTTTATTGTGCATCTTAAGTTTGAACACACATGATTACCCATATATGTGCTATGTCTTTCTTTTTCCATATCTTTACCAATGCCACTTTTGCTGCTGGGGTAAATTTCTATACATTTCTCTTAAATATAGATTAAAACCACCATTTAATACACTGTTTAAATGTTCACTTTCTCTATAATTCCTCTTGCTTTATTGTAATCAATTAGGACTAATTATTTCTGTGCAGTTCCAAAGCATTTTATATGTGCAGCACTTCTAGGATTTAATACTGTATTATTCTGAAAGAATTATTGTTTTTATAGTTTTAAGTTATCACTCAGTAAACTGTAAGCTGCTTAAGTACCAGTATCATTCCCCTTTGCTAGGTCCTATGATATCTAGCTCAAAAATCACAAACTTGCACAGAGTAAGAGCATATGGGATATAAAATATATTATGTGAAATTAAATGTACATATTGACACATTTTGAGCTAACAATCTTATTTAATTACTAAAGTAGATATTAGGGTGAAGCTAATAAATACTCTTAAAATGTGTTAAAAGAAAATGACTTATGGCTTCTATTATTATTTATCTATGTAACCAAAAATGCTTGAAATCACTGAGTTTATTGATTTCTCACTTATCAGTTCACTGTTTATTTATTAGCTCAACATAAAACTTTATAATGAATAATAGGAAATGAATTCTTTTTTTGTAATTGCAGTTCAATAAGAACCAATTTACATTAAATAGTCAAAAAGCAACAGTCTAGGCCCTTAACACATAAAAAGGAATAATAATCAGTATGAATTGACATCTTCACTGGAATCAACATTATAATATGTAAAATTATGTTGGCCATAATATTATTAAGAAGTTGTAATTCTTTAATGTTTGACACTGAAAAGGAAACTGTCCTTTTAAGTTTTATTGTATTTAGTAGTAATGTAGGGCTTAATAAATGTTCCAATACTAGTTATTCTTAATGACAGTCCTGTTTACATCAATTGTACTGTTCAAGAAATGACTTTTGGTACATATCTGACATAGAGAATTTTCTGACCACAGAGTGAGAAAGTTTTCTTTATATGCTATTTTAAATTCCTGGGAACTGATATTAAGATTCATTTTTGAATGAGCATTTTACATATACTCTAATAGAATACACGTTCACATTCTTGTCTTCTCAGAAAGAAATCATATGAAATGAGAAACCTGTATTCTATGTATTTGTGTGGCATGATATAAATTCAATATCTGTCAGAATGCCACATTGGAAATCTGATCAAAGAGTAGAATTGCTGAAAGACTGTACATTCGTGGCTGATTCATGTCAATGTATAGCAAAATGAAAACAGTATTGTAAAGCAAAACAAACTAAAAAATAAAAATTTAAACTAAAAAAAATAAATAAAAGATAGAAAAGAAAAAATAAATAAAAGTGGAAATTTTGTTATGACAAGTCATCAGGACAGAAGTCACCCCAGCCTGCTATGGAATAAACACAATTAAAGTCTGTTCAAATTTAAAACGTACTCCCTGACAAATAAACGGAGGTGTCGAATCTCATTCCAGTCACATTCAATAGTGACCTTGAATACATGCAAAGATGAGATTTACTCAATGGGGTTCCGTGACAGTTCTTAAGATTCAACTGTGAAATTGTAGTAGCTTGAACCTAAAGTGGAATTTCACACATACTGAAGAGCAGTCTGTTTCTTTAGTTATGGTGGTTAGAAAAATAATGCAGAGGTTTGTATTTCCATTTCTTTCTGTGAGCCATAATAGCTTTAATAATGTTCAACATATATTTATGTTATTATATTTATCTGTTATTATATCCTTGTAACTAAGTACTGACTGTAGCAGTAATAAATACCTGAGCCCCTAGGAAATTGCAATGTGAAAGTTTACAAAATGCATATATTGAGCACTGCTGCCTTTTCTTAGAGTTTAACTCACACAGGCAGGAATCGAAGCCTAACAGAAATGATCTGTTTCTTATTTTCTACATAAACTGCCAACTATCTGCCAATACCAAGCTAACATTTGGGTAACATGAACTATTAAATTGGAAAATATTTCTTTTTGGTTCAGAGAATTCAGTTGGGAATGAATATTAGAATGTTTCACATGGTTATACTTTGCATATTTAAAATGCCTGCTTCTTTATCTGTCCGTTAAATTTCTGAATTTATCATTCTGTAAGAGAATAGAGGTTGCTTTTATAAAACTCTATATCAAGACAGCGTTCTCTTTCTGCCCATATTCAATTTAAGAAGATAAAATGCATAAGAATTAATCTGAGAGTGAGGGGATAAATACTCTTATTGCACAAGTCATAGAAAGGAAAAAATCACTAGTTTGTGTGAATGCTGCATTGAATCTCACAGGTGAAACTTGAACCACAGAAGAAAATATATGCATATTTTTGTATCACAAATATGCTTATATTCACAATGAACATTCATGAAAGTATGTATTCTTGTTGAAACACATTTGACCAGAAGTCTAGTGTAGGGGGGAGGGGGCTGGGGGTACAATTATTGTGCTGCAGAACAAATTTTGGGTGACAGTGTTTAGTGACTTTTCTATTGCAGTAGGTAGCCTCTTAAGTCAGAGTACAGTTGTAAGATGAAAGAAGGCCCTTTTTGTCACTTTAGTTGTACTCTGTGGGTAAATAGTCTCAGACCTTTTCTTCTTAGTCCAGAGAAGGATCACAGGATGTGAGATGAACTACCCCATCATCCATATATTGTCAGTTTATAGGAATATATGAGTGCAAAAGGGGCTTCCCAGGTGGCACTAGTGGTAAAGAACCCACTTGCCATTGGAGGAAATGTAAGATACACGGGTTCAATCCCTGGGTCAGGAAGATCCCCTGGAGGAGGGCATGGCAACCCACTCTAGTATTCTTGCTTGGGGAATCCCATGGGACAGGGGAGCCTGGTGGGCTACAGTCCATAGGGTCACAAAGAATCAGACACAACTGATGTGACTTAGCACACACACATGAGTGCAAAAAGAGAGAAAAAATATTTTAATTACTATGTGTCCTCAGTTTACTCATCTATAAGGTGATTCTTCCACCTTATATGTTTAAAAGGACAGGGTTCATAAAATCTTTCATTCAAAGATCTTTTAACTCCTGGTTTACATAACATTTATTTTGCCACATAAATGACAAGGTGTTTATGTATTACTGTTACTTCAGGGATATCATAGTCACCAAGAACTTGCTGTTCTGCTGATAGCTGGATACCACAAATGGGGGCATACATCTTGAATAGTTAAGAATTTTTCTTTGTCTTGATTAATGCTATCTTTCTCTCTCCCTGCCCAGACATTGCTTGTTTTGCTATCCAAAAGGATCTGCATAGTTTCCATCCTTGACTGGAGGTAAAGAGTAAAGATAACTCAGCAATACATTTTTACTTTACAAAACTTAGTATAAATCTGGAATAGCGTTCACTCTTTAACTGCAAAGTGAATGTATTTCTTACTAAGTGAATCTACTTTTTGCCACCCCATCTCCAAAAATCCAGTACTTGATTAGAAAATATTTTTATACAATCAACCCTTTAGGAGGAGGATTTTCTTCTGTGTTCTACTAATTCTTATTCCAAGAGTCATGTTTTAAAGTGACTGAACTATTCATTTCAGTCTTTACCTGTAGTAGGAATGAATTTTCCCCAATATTTCACCATTGTGCAATAAATTATTCAAATTTTCTAAGCGTGTATTGAAACATAAACCATAACTTTAGGAAGAAGGTGTTTTTTGTTTACTAAAACAATTAAACATGTTCACATTACAGAGACTGCAGACCTGACTATTGAATAAAAGTTATCTCACGTTCCAGATAACATCAATGACTTCTATAGAGATGTTTTCTAAAGTGCTTCCCATTCTTGTCATACTGTAAGAGAGCTCTATCAAAGCTGTGCTTGTTATGTACTTTGGCTTACTCAGCCCTGCTGATTCAGAGAGCAATAGCTTTTCAGTGAAATTGGGTTGTGCCTAGGAATGTTTTGGAGTAGTGTTTCTTATATACAAGATGAAGAGGAAAACAAATCCTTAATTTTGAGACGCTATTTTTATTGAATTATAATTAACATACAATGCTATATTACTTTCAGGTATACAATATATTACTAGGTATATCAGTAGTGATTTGATATTTTCTCAAATATGAACTGGGTCAGTTACCGTCTGTCACCGTACAAAGCTGGTACATAATATTGTTGGCTCTATTCACTATATGTACACTACATTCACATACATTTGTTTATCTGAAGGAAATGAAAATACTAACTAGAAAGACATATGTACTGCTGTGTTCATTGTAACACTATGTATGATAGTCACAATATGGTAGAGAGCTAAGTTAGGTGCTATATCTGTTAGTTTATATAGATATATATATACACATACTCAACATATAATAAAATATTATTTATACATTTTATTTTGTGTGTGTTCTATATCAAAAATTGAATAGATTTCTTGCAGGCAGTATAGTTTTCCTCTCCTCACTCCCCTTCTTCTCATATCTAAGTATAATTGTACATGTGCTGCTAAGTCACTTAGGTCATGTCCGACCTTTTGTGATCCTCTGGACTGTAGCCCACCAAGCTCCACTGTCCATGGGATTCTCCAAGCAAGAATACTGGAATCAGTTGCCATTTCCTTTTCCAGAAGATCTTCCTGACCCAGGGATTGAACCTGTGTCTATAATGTCTCCTGTGTTGGCAGATGGGCTCTTTACCACTAGTGCCAACTGGGAAACCCCTAAATATAATTGATGCTTTATAAAGATTCAATGAATCAATGGATTTAATACAAGTAAAATCAATGTACTCAAAATTGCTCTGCCTGAAATCTTGATTTTCCCCCCCTCATATGTTTATTTTGGTACAGCTGGATTGTTTTTACAGTATTTCTTGGCCAGTGAGAGACCAGAATCCTTTCTAAAGCAAGCCTTTCCTTCAAAGAGCAATTGGATTAATAACAATGAGTACAGAAACCCTGTCTCAATATCCACTGGCAATGACCCCAGACTCTCCACCAAACTGAGAAGAAGAGCATCACAAGAATCTCCTCACAGCACTTTCTTCTACTTGTGCACGGGCCAGCACTCTCAACTTGCTGAGCTCTTGCCCCTCAGTGGTGGAGGCAGGCAACGATTCAAAATCCTGCTGTTGCTAAGCATGAGTACTGACATCCAAGTCTGGTGACCCCTCTCAAAGAGTAGCAGAAAATCATTCTTATGAATGGCCACAGTGGGATTAGAGAATGTGCCTCTTCTTTTCCCAGAACCTAGTGCTTATAGGTAAATCTATACGCAACCCTTGGAGAAGGCAATGGCATTCCACTCCAGTACTCTTGCCTGGAAAATCCCATGGATGGAGGAGCCTGGTGGGCTGCAGTCCATGGGGTCACTAAGAGTTGGACATGACTGAGCGACTTCACTTTCATTTTTCACTTTCATGTATTGAGAAGGAAATGGCAACCCACTCCAGTGTTCTGGCCTGGAGAACCCCAGGGACGGGGGAGCCTGGTGGGCTGCCATCTACGGGGTCGCACAGAGTCGGACATGACTGAAGTGACTTAGCAGTAGCAGCAGCAGCATACACAACCCAGGTGGCACTAATGGTAAAAAATAAAGCTGACTGTCAATGCAGGAGTCATAAGAGCTGTGGGTTAGGTCTCTGGGTGGGCAAGATCCCCTGAGAGAGGGAATGGCAAGTCATTCCAGTGTTCTTGCCTGGAGAATCCACATGGACAGAGGAGCCTGGCAGGCTACAATCCGTAGGGTCGCCAAGAGCTGAACATGACTGAAGAGACTTACTTAGCACAACACAGCACACATATACAACCCAGTCCTGTTCACATCACACAAGTCTTCAACTTTCTCACCATAAAAGTTAAATTTTTATATTGAAAGTTATCAGTGAGAAAGAAGTACCAATTTTGATGTACTATTCATTACTACAGGCTTCCCTGGTGAGTCAGACAATAAAGAATGTGTCTGCAATGTGGGAGATCTGAGTTTGATCTCTGGATTGGGAAGATCCCCTGGAGAAGGAAATGGCAACCCACTCTAGTATTCTTGCCTGGGAAATCCCATGGTACAGTGGAGCCTGGCGGGCTACAGTCCATGGGGTTACAAAGAGTCAGACATGATGGAGGAACTAACTCTTTCACTTTCACTTCCATTTATTACTGCATGAATGCACCCATTAGCCTATAAAAAGCAAGAGTTTGTTATTCTCAGATCATTGCTATGCTCCTCATCTTTATGAAGCACTTAACAGTGTGGTTCCACTTTAGTTGTCTAATTTTTGTGTGTGTGTGATCAAAGTACAGTTTATTTATAATATTACATTAGTTTCAGGTATACAGCATGGCGATTCAGTATTTTGGTAGATTTCTCATACCCAGAGAAACTCTATAGTACATGCTCTAGGCTGAGTATTCGCACTACATGGGGACATGGAAAACCCATTGCACAGTGTCTTCCTTGCTTTATGACTACTCAACCAAGTATTTGTTTAAGAGATTTAATGAAAAAGGAACAGATCAACGAACATACCGATCAGTTGTGAACCTGGTGGTGGATTCTCATTCCCAGCACCAGAGGCTCATAGACTTGTGCAGTGAGGATCAATAGAGTGGAGGAAGGGATCTTAATCTTCAGTGAGAAAGATGTCTGCTGCTATCATATAACGAGTGCTTTCCACTCCGATATTTTAATTCCCACCCAGTGGGCAGTTCACTAGTGATTCAATCAAGAGTGATAATGAGTATTTGAAACTGTGTCTACACTGATTATTAGGAAGTCTCACTCACATGTCTTCAACATCAATGAAATCACCATAAGTTTTCCCCTGGAAATCTTTATCCCCCTGGGAAAGCAGATGGGACAAAAATGTCATGCCATCAGATGTTGATCATCTTGAGATTTAGATACTAGTCTTCCTTGTTGAACTTCAACTCTGCTAAAACAACTGTACAGACACGAGGGAAGACACTATGGCATATGCTATTTTCATTCTAAAGCATTAATTCAAGAATGTGATTAAAAAGACAAATTTCTCATTTTCTTGGGCCCTGCCATCAAGAAAATACACACACACACACAAACACACACACACACACACACACACACACACACACACTTGGAAATTTCCTAAAATTTTGTAATCTCACTGTCATCATTTGCAAGGTAGAATTAAAAATAACTACATCAGAATTAGAAGAAATGAAATGTGAGAAGATATGGAAGGACCTTGATCAATACTCGGTAAACTTACTTCTCATTTTCCTCCACTTTATATTCAAAAAATACCCTGCAAAGTGTTCCAAATCTAGGTCAAAACTATCATCACTGAATCATTCACTACCTTTTAAACCTGCGTTAGCAACTGCCATACTGAACTGCTTGTGTTTCTTACCTGAAATTCTAAACTAAACAGCTTTGGTTTAATCCCAATCAAGTATATTCTACACTGCATAATAACATTTTAGTATATTAAAATAACCTTAATATATTAATGTAAAATCTTAGCATACTCTACTTGGCTTCCCTGGTGACTCAGATGGTAAAATAACGAATCCACATGCAATGCAGGAGACCTAGGTTCGATCCCTGGCTTGGGAAGATCCCCTGAAGGAAGGCATGGCAACCCACTGCAGTATATACTGCATAATAAAATCTTACCAAGATTACAGTTAGTTCAGAGTTCAGTTTTTTCACCTCAAGAATAAGCACTTTTCTATTTTAATTACTCTTGATAAGTATTTCTAAGCATAATTGTTATAAAAGGAGCATTCTAGTCATAACCTGGTCACTGCCTCGAGGCCATCATTAAATAACCTGTTACAGTGATCTGCTGTTGACAGCCTGAACATAATGCTGAGTGGACACGTCCAGTAATGATTGCCCTGGAACTTGCTTTCAAAGACATACTTCCCATAATCAGTAAGAATTTCAGTCAGCTTTCTCTTCCTGAGAAAAGTGGAGTGTGCCCTGTGTAGCAGGAGGATGCCTAGTCATGAAACAATGAAAACTTCTTAAATACTTACCCAATTTTGACTTTTACAGATTATGTTCTAATAGTCATTTGATCAGAAATGAAAATTTTTTTTCTTTTTTACTTTCCAAGTCTTATTTTCTTCTTCTTGGGAGACCAGTTCTTTCACTGAAGTAATGGTCCTATCATATGATTAATTCTTCACTTGGCCAAGCCAACTATGAAAACCCCTGTGTCCTCAATTGCTGTCATGTCTGATTCTTTGTTACCCAATGGACTGTGGTCCACAAGCGCCTCTGTCCATGGGATTTTCCGGGCAAGAATACTGGAGTGGGTTGCCATTTCCTTCTCCAGGGGAATCTTCCCAACTGAGGGATCAAACCCGTGTCTCTGTGTCTCCTGCATTGGTGGTAGATTTCACCATTGCACCACATGGGAAGGCCATGTAAACCCTATGCAGGCCTTATGACAGACTCTGCATGGGTTTAGTGAATTCAGATCATTTCTAAAAGTAAAGAAAGAAAATCATAAATGACATCATTTTTATATCTGTGGCAGCTACAAAAACCCTACTATCTCAGCTTCTGTAATAATGTGGAAAATGCCTTATCCCCCTGCTCTTTATTCAGCATTAACTAAATATGGTTAGAAAATCATAATCACTTATTTAATGCTATAAAGTGTTGAGATTAAAATTCATGAAGATAGCCTCCCAAGATATAATCTCCACTTCACAGATGGAAGATGTTTGTTCAGGAAAATTAAGTGATACAGTAAGTGGCTGAGCTAAGACTGAAACCAGTCCTGTTTGAGAAGAGACCATAATCTCTCCTTCATGTCATGTAATGTCTTCTGCCAAGGGCAGCAAGAGTGACCATGTGGAAGTACAGGGACCCTATCTCCTCTCACCCAAACTAAAGGTTTAATTTTCTCTTTATTGTTTAGTCTTTTATTCTCAGGTGTAGTAATATGTATGCCCACCAATCTCTTTTAATCATCCTCAGTGCAAACAAAGGTCTTTCTCTCCACATTCTGCTTTTTTTTCTTTACATGTTGTGGTATCAGTTTTCTAATTCTTCTCCACTTTCACAAAAAAATGCTTAGTTTATCTAAGCAAGTCTGTTCACTATGTCTGTGTCTCCACTGCTGCTCTGCATATAGGTTCATCAGCACCATCTTTTGAGATTCCATACATATGTATTAATATACAACGGTGGACCTGGAGAAGGAAACGGCAGCCAGTATTATTGCCTGGGAAATCCGTGGACAGAAGAGCCCGGCAGGCTACTGTCCATAGAGCTCCAAAGAGCCGGACATGACTGAGTAACTGAACATACAAGAGTGGCGGAAGGAGAGACTGGGACAAATTGAGACAGTAGTGTGGAAGCATATACATTACCATATTGAAAACAGATAGCAAGTGGGAATTTGCTGTATGATGCAGGGAGCTCAAATCTGGTGTTCCGTGACAACCTGGGATAGGGGGGATGGGATAGGAAGTGGGAGGGAGGGAGAGGACACATGGATACCTATGGCTGAGTCATGTTGATGTATGGCAAAATCTAACATAATATTGTAAAGCAACTATCCTCCAATTAAACTAAATTGATTTTTAAAAGTGTCTACCAATAAGAGAATTCATTCCTTTTTGCACAGTAAATAGACTGTCACATGACACTGGATGTAAGCTTGTTGCTTTTTATACTTTGCAAATGCCAAGCTTGCTGTGGCTGAGAGTATAGAAGTGTTGCTTTATTACTTAATTTTTTGAGAGGATGTGGAAGAGAAATCACTTTTATGTCTGAATCCAATTTCCAATAGTAAGGTCCAGAATTCTGTTGTGGTTATTGTTTGTAATTCATAATATTTATTTATTAACTAGTTCAGTAAACGTTTATGTAGTGATTACTATATACTAAGCACTGGGAAAAGGAACAAAGGACAAGGCAATAGAGTAGATTGCTGTCATGAAATTTACAGCTATGCGAAAGTGAAAATCACTCAGTCGTATCGGATTCTTTGCGACCCCATGGACTATACAGTCCATGGAATTCTCCAGGCCAGAATACTGGAGTGGTAGCTTTTCCCTTTTCCAGGGGATCATCCCAACCCAAGGATCAAACCCAGGTCTTCCGCATTGAAGGCAGGTTCTTTAGCAGCTGAGCTACAAGGGAAACCCACATCTATGAGAGAAATAGACAAAAAATCTGAAAGACAGAATGCAAGATAGTCAGTTCTAGGTATTCATAAGTACTGTAAAGAAACCAAAGCAAGATAATGTGATATGAGAGAGGATGGAGAAGGTTAGGGGTCAGCAAGTCTGGCAGAGGAGGCTGTCTTAGTAGAGAACCAAGTGAAGAAGAACCAAGCAAGCACAGGCCCAAAGGAAGTGCTCGAGGCAAAGAAGTATACATAGAAAGGCCCCAAGATAGGAAAGAGCAACGTGTTCCTGGAATCAAAACAAGCCAAAGAGGCTGGACTCTACTAAGCCAAATTGACAGTAACTCATCATGATGTTTTGGGGACCTGAATCCTATATGTCTGCTATAGACAGAATTATGTCCATGAAAATTCATATTTGAAGCCCTAACTGCCAACAAGGTGGTATTTAAAGATTATGTGCTTAGGACAGAATTCAGTTTAGATGGGATCAAGAAGGTGGGGCTCTCATAATGGGATCAGTGGACTCATAGGAAGAGAAATACCCAAAAGAGGACACTATCTGAGGATACATAGAGAAAGCAGACATCCACAAGTCAGGATGAGTGTTCTCACCAGAATTCAGCTATGCTGGCACCCTGATTTCAGATTTCCAGCCTCCAGAACTGTGAGAAATACATTTCTATTGTTTAAGCCATCAGTCTATGGTATTTTATTAGAGCAGCCCAAGCAACTAAGACAAGGGCCTTCAAAACCACATTAAAGCCACTGGTATTTTATTATAAGTAGCAAAGAAGGCAATGAGTAGATTCTCCATGATAAGTTTCTGGTTTAATGACTTTCATGAACTCTAATGATTCTCAGCAAATGGAGAATGTAGGCTGAGATACAAGCCAATCTATGATTGAATCTCTAGATTTTCATTAAAAGTTCAATAGCACTTATTATTGTTATTATTATTACTCTGATTAGTGCTCAAATGCTTGCTGGAAAAGTGTTTCAGGATTTTTCATCAAAAATTGTCATTCTATGCTTGTTAAATGATCTCAATCATTGCTTAGTTCTTAATTTATATTGAAAATGAATGAAAAAGTTATAAAAATTGCAAGAATAAAAAAATGAACACTTTTATAGATGTAGCATTATTCCATAAGTCTTCTTAAATCAAACATGTCATTCACAAAGTAGATTGTTCTGTTCCTTAGTAATCAATCCCAGAGAAATATGAGAACATAAAACTATTGCTCTATTTATTAAGAAAATAAAAACAATAAACACTAGTTGATACTTCTGTGTTGTTTTTATTGAGAATAAGAAAATGTAGTTATTTTAAAATCCACATGTACTGTGAAAAAAATGATCATTGAATGTAATTCCCATAGTTAAGTAGAATAATTTGTTAAATGTATGAAGCCTGGTTTTCTTATATCAAGTCCAAAATCTTATCTCTAACTACCAGTTGGACTTGTTCAGATAATTTTCCCATCATTACCTCATTCTCAGAATCTGTAATTCAGAATCTTCCTCCACTTCTTTTTCCCCTTTCTTGATCCTCTCAAAACTAGGGCATCACTGGTGTATTCAAGAACCAGACAAGATACACACATTTCGTGTAGCACAAATACTGTATATTCATGAAAATAGGTTAAATTTATATAATATAAAGACTTGGAAGAAAAATTCTCACAAGAGAAGGGGTAGATGACATCTTCTTACTGTCTAATCTGTGCATCCCATCTGTTTGTGAGAAACAGAAAATAGCATTCCCATGCAGACTGCTTTAGTGATTGAGAAGACTACAGACTGGAAGAATACATGTATATGATTTTCAGGACTTTATTTGTTGCATACTTCTCCTTATCCATCACTGTTTTTCATTATCATCCCACTCTGCGGTGGTTCACTCGGTGACCGCCAGCAGTTTTCTTGGAGCTCTGCAGTTTGTTTTGCTTCTGCTCACATGCTGCTCATTGAGTAACATTTGCTTTGTGCATCAATTTCTAGAGAGATGCGAATATTTAGATATCTACGTAAGTTAGGAATATATTATAGTGAATATCAGTTTCTAAGACACCACCAAATAGCTTTTTAGAGACAAGAAAACAGTATAATGTGTATTTTGCCATTTCCTTTGAGTTTCCTTTGTATTTCAGAAAAAGCCTATTATTAGGCAAATTGGACAGAAATCATGTCATTTTAGAGATAGAAATTTAAGGTTCGTGCTAATTAACAATACAAAGTCCAAAGCTAAGTAATTAGCTCATAACTCCTACTTTATTCTTTATTCTGTACCATGACAAGAAGGAGTATTTATATGCAAATTTTTTGGCCAAGAAAATACAATTTGCAATATTCATGTATTATATGTATTATATGTATTTTTTTAGATTAATATTTCTGCAACTTGAAAATATGTTGTTTACTTTTTTGGAAAAATATATTGAAAATTTAGGAAGCATACAATGTATAATTTCTACCCAACATAAGCAATGTATTGCATTTCAAAAGTTTCCCTCAATAGATATTAAGATTTGTGAACATACCCATCTCTGCACTTGTATTAATATTTGCAATGCTGTTTACAAGTGAAATACTTTCTATTAAATATTTTTCCTAATTTATTAATTTCAAGTCAACTTTGAAAACAAAGTAATCTATATGGGTAGGTTAAAATTGGCTTAAATTTTATTTAGTATACACTGTGGATATTATATATTCTTCAATGCAGTGTGTACCACAGGGTGTCACCTTATAGTGTGTAATTTCCATGCATTCTGGAATCATTATTTTCTTTTATTCTAGATATTTTTGCTTATTTCTGCTTTCATCAAGCTTAGAAGGAAAGACAATAAGTATACCAAAGAACTCTGGAATGAAACCGTAAAATCCACCACCACATTTACATCCACATGATTATGCTTAATCCTAGAGTCTATTTCCACAAATAGATTTAGAAAACCTCATGGGGACTCCAAAGCAATAGAATGAGAACTAGATGAGTTCCTTCTTTGAATCATGAGTTGCTTAGAGTGAAGGATTTCAGAAGTCAGAGTTGAACACTGCTAATAAAAAAGGCTTGCTTCTGTTGGCGGACAAAATATATATGTATGCTTTTGTATGGATTAAGTCCAGATTTATTATTCTGAACTATTCACCCAGCATTAATCATAAATCAATTTAGTGACAACTTTAAAATATGAGAAAATTTTATATGCAGCTTGAATAATCCATTTAACAGGTCAAATCAATGATTTTGCTTCACGCTTTCTTTCAATTGGGTTTTCCAGTTATGCACTATCTCTTTACCAATTTTATTCTGCCAGGCAATCAAGAGCAGGGAGTATCTCACGGTAATTTGATGCCCCTGTGTCAGGGAACACAAATCAACTTGAAAGGAACAGTATGCCTGGTTTAATGCCATATTTTATGCAGAACAAGAGGAATGACAGTTCCTAAGGCTAAACTTAAAGCCTTGAAAAAAGTAAATCTGGAGAATCTCACCCTTTAGGATTGTTATACATATATTTTCCTCTAGAATAATATTCCCAAAAATGACTCCAAGCATGTTCTCCAGTTTATAATTACTTGGGGAAAATGATAAGTAATGAATATCTTCTCTCCCTCCTACCTGTGTAATGAACAAATGCTTTCCAAGCTAAATCTGAAATATGCGATTCATTGTATGAAATAAATACACACAGAGGTTGGTATTTTAATCAAATAAATATCAAAAAATTTTTAATTTCATTTTTTCATCTTTCTCGTGGATAGTTGTGAATTGTCATACTCTATTATGTGATATATCCCTGTGAGAGGTCATTATGTTTAAATGTATCTTATTTAGCTAATACTTTTTAATATATTTTTTAAATTATAGGCTGATCATCTGGCACATAGAACTATCTGAAACGTCACTTCTATACCTTCCTGGCTACTGAAAAATAAAGCAATGGGGAAGAAATAAATGATGAAATTAGACCAATGTCTGAGTCTTGGCTCATCAGCTTACTAGCTGAGTGATTGAGAACTCAGAGGCTTTAAATTTCAGTTACCTCATCCATTAAATGCAAATAATAGAGTTTTCAGGAAGATTAAATGAGACATGCCGTTTAATTGAGTAGCATGTATTTTAATTTTATAAGCAAAATCATGCATTATTAGTAGTAGTTTTATTTTAAAATGTGGATCCACTGCAAGCCTCTGAATATATATTACGTATAGATGTGGATGACCCTTGAAAGAATTTCTTTTCATTCTAATTAGCTAAATTTACCCTGAAAAAAAAAGTCAAGATTTTTTTTATTGCATTTCTAGTAAATAGCTTTATTCAGAAAGTTACAGTGAGAATTTTTCTTGGCACCATTTTGTAACCTGGCGAAGCAAATGAGAAATATGTGACAGGACACTTGCGATGACAGGCGATAAATACTTTAAGTTTGGGGATGTCTTAAATTTTTAAATTATGTAAATTTGTGGGCAAATATAATAGTACAGACTCATACACTGAAGCAGAAAGTTAGAATCTGTGATTTGAGACTCTTTAACAATAAATCTCATTAATTGCTACTGACAATCCTTTAGAGATGAAAGATCATTGTATTTTCAGGTTTAGCCCAACGGCTGTGAAAAAATATTATTCTTCACCAGTGGATGATCTAATGTAACTGAAGAGCAAACGCTATAAAATCAGAGTTGATGACCTCATTGACTAATGTGCTTAGTAATTCTATTAGAGTAAAATGTAATTTAGGAAACCAACCACTAAAAATCATCATCCTTGATTATTCTTTAATTAGAAAATCATATATATTTTAAAATAATACATAAATTAATAAGTACATATATTATAGGTAGTTATAGAAGTTACATATAGAGATATATTTCCTCTAGACAATGCACAGCTAAATTGAGAGGAGGCAAAAGAAAGTAGATAAGATTTTTAGCAAAATCTTTTGCAGCTTTTTAACCTCAACTTTTAAAATTTGATAAGATACATTATGAAGGAAAACATTATATTTGCATGTATATGACTGCAGCCATTTCAGTTTCTTTAAAATGAATACTGTATCTCTCTTGAAGCCGTGAAATCACATTACCCCATTCTTAAACACACATTCCCCCAAAACCCTCTAAATGTCCACCCAGCTCTGTGTCAGAGACACTACTGGGTAAGGGGAGGAAGCATGTTTGAAACATTTTCGTGGGTAATTTCAATCAAAATCAAGTAGCAGAAACAAGGTCAATTCAGTTGCTTGAATTGACCTGTCACTTCACTTAAATTACAAGGAGTGGTTCAATAACCCTATGAGCCAGGTAGTGAAATGTGGGTGAATGTATGTGGAGTTAGGTCATTGGAATTTGTAACTGGTATTGCTGATGCCATTTTTAGACTTAGTATAGTTTCAAACGTAAACTTTGATTAAAGTGAAGCCAGTATGCTTATGATTACCTATGCATTTTTATAAGCAATAAGAAGTTGATACTGCTTTATAATTTTATTTTAGCCAAGATAGTAAGATGAAGAATTATTCACAAGAAATTTACTCAAGTACAAGTATATTTCATTCATTACATATAAAAGAGAAATGTAAAACATAAAGAGAAATATAGTAGAGAGTTTCATGTACATTGTCACACAAAATTTAATAAATACTATATTATTAAAAATTTATTATAATATTAAACATTTGTGATAATAAGTAATTCAAACACTTTTGAACCTGGAGTGTTATACACTGAGAGTTAAAACATTGACAGGATAATCCCCATGGCCTTCAATAAGTACTACCTAATAAAAGCATAGTGTGTGTGTTAGTAGCTCAGTCATGTCCAACTCTTTGTAACCCCATGACTGGAGCCCTCCAGGCTCCTCTGTTCATAGCATTCTCCAGGCAAGAATACTGGAATGGGTATCCCTTCTCCAGGGGATCTTCTCAACCCAAGGATCAAATCCAGCTCTCCTGCATTGCAGGGAAATTCCTTACCATCTGAGCCACCAGGCACATAAAAATTATAACTTAAAACTTAGTGAATAACTTCAAAATGCTGAGGGGGCATATTAAAGGACATATTTTGTTTTCAGGTCATACTTCTCAAAGAAGATAAAAGTGAAACTAGACAGTAAGAAATCTCCTGAGCTGGAAATAAAGACCTGGAATAGTAAAAGCACTTCAGACATAAATTAGTATAAGAAATGTCTGAAATGTATGTGTTTATCAGAAAGTGGATTATTATGACTTGAGCATGAGTATTTCTTAGTGGGGGATGGGGTGGAGTGGTATGTGGGATTTGAGTTGATAATTGTTGATACTGAGGAATGGATCCATGAGGGCTTATTACACAATCCTTTAAACTTTTTGAAATTGTAATATTTGGTACAGATACACATACACTCACACACACACACACACACACACACACACACACACACACTCAGGGGCACCAGGAAACTGGATTTAGCTATTGTCCATATCAGCGTTGTGTTAGTCTCTCAGTCATTTCTGACTCTTTGTAATCCTTGGGCTGTAGCCTGCCAGTCTCCTCTGTCCATGGGAATTCTCCACTCAAGAATACTGGAGTGGGTTGCCATTCCAATCTCTATGGGATCTACTTGGACCAGGGAATCAAACCCAGGTCTCCCACATTGCAGGCAGATTCTTTATAGTCTGAGTCACCAGGTTTAGCCCCATCCATGTTTAGTTGGTTCTTAATTACTACAGTGACATGTGTCAAGTAGTAAGCCCAGGCTGAGAGACAAAGCAGATAAGGATATCTCATTTGACATTTACAGATAAAAAAGGTACAGAAGTGCATTCATGGAATAGTCACATCAACACATTTTTGCTAATGATATTCCTGAATGAGCAGGGTCATACCAGACCTCCTGAAAGCTCCTCTGTGTTCCACTCCCAAGTCCAGATTTATGTAGGCAGGATGTGAGCTGGAGCCCACACAATCTACATCAGGTGCACCTCATTAATACTGGCAGAATTGAAAATGCAACAGGACCACAGTATTCACTAGAATATAATCAATCAGGAGTGAATTTCTCATTGTTGAACTTCTTCCTCCCCTTGTCAACCTAGTTAAGATCAAGACAGTCTAGTTGGATACAGAAACTCACTTGATCTTATTGTTGAAGAACTAGAAGAAGTAGGCATTCTAAGAAGTCATGCTAGCATGTATTTATACTGTATATTGGGCCTAGAGCTGAAAAATAAAAACTTGAATACATTTACACAATTAAAGAGGTTTGAGGATACCAAAAATCCTGGAAAACCTTCACCTTTAGGATGCTTTAAATGTAACATGTAAAAATAACATAATTTAACCAATGTCTATTTTATAAACTGAATATGCATTGCATTATTATTAGACACATTTTTAAATTCATAGTCAATGGACAATTTATGGTCTATATGTAGCTCTCTAGTTCTGAGCTTACAAGCTAAATCATAAATTGTGAAAATATTACTGAATACTCTTAAACTCTCCTTTCCATTATATTTTATAATACAAATACAAGATAGAAACTTTTTGAACTACTGTGTTATTATAGTTTTATCAACTGTTGTAAGAGTAGACTGAAAATCTTTGGTAACATGTGCTAAATTTCGTCTCTGAAATAACTCATTACTGCAGTTTATCAAACAGTGTTGGCTCATGTAGCTAGAATTACAGTAACCTCTAAGGAATTATGAAAATTAATCATATTAGGGAAAGAATTATTATAAGTTTCAAAGCCCAGATTTAAATCCAAGTTGATGCCACATGTAAAATTAGCCTTTAGATTTTTGTAGAATTCCTCTGGGCAATAGCCTATGTCATAAAATCAAACATAACGATGAGTAGACACTTTATACTCTGAAGAAGTCCAGGAAATAAAATTTCACTGCACGATTAGGTATATCTGTTTTGTAGAATTTATCTTCTTAAGCATGAAAAATTGTCCCATATGTGATATTAAACTAAAAAGATTAATAGTCTGATGTACTATGCAAATCTTAATATAAAGCTCAAAGAAATAACATTTTTTTCAAACTTTAAATGATTTAAGTAAACAGCCTTCACTTGTCCAAGCATGATATCAATTAAGCAAAGTCTTAGTATTATTACCATAAAGAATTAAAATGCATACTTTATTTTCATTTTTTTGTATTTATCTGTTAAAACATATACTTTAAAATCCAGGTAATATTGCAGCATGGTTCTTTAGCAAAAGACTTAAAATTATATTATTACTTAATTATTCTGGCCACAGCATAGTCAACATGTCTAAAATGATCACACACCATATATCTTCCCAAAAACAACTAATACAAATGTTAATTTAGTATTTTTTCAAAATTTTTCCATTTTTCTTTTTATCCTAAAATGAAAGAGGTATTGAAGAATGTCTCCATATCTAATAATTCAATATTTTAAAACTTGCAAAACATGAAATATTTCTTTGAAAAGATTTCATAACAGAAAATACATTGGGAGTCAGCTGTTAAGATGTTTTAATTGATTAAAAAAATGGTTAATATGATTTACATAGTATGTTAAACTCTGCCAAATTATAGGATTTTTTTTTTTTTTTTGAGGAAAGTTATCACAGACAAAATATTGGATGAAAACCCTCACCAACACTCCACCATTGTTCTTTGGTAGGTAGGGCTTTTTTTTTTTTTTTTAATTCTAATGAGCATGGTATGTCTTGTGTATAAACACTAGCCTCTCCTATTTGATATGCACAGAAATTCAATCAGATGTTTAATTACATCTTAACATGAGTTCCAAACAGCTGGCTAATTCCCTTGTTTCTGATTAAAGAGATTACAAAAAATAAGACCTTACACGGCATTTACATACAACTCTAAAATTAAACATTATTAATAACTTTTAGGCATTCAAGAAATAAAAAGGCATTATTTTTAAGCACTAGGACAACGGTTTCTAAAAAAAAGTGATAACCTTTCACCAAGTGGCAGGGAAAGGGGACAAAATCGTTTGGAAGGTTAGCAGTTTGAAAGGAGAGCTCCTATAAATCTGTCAGATAGGATTTGTTAATGCAGTGTATGGTCTTACTACCACTGAGGTGCCAGGGTCAGTAACGTCCATTTTGGCTTGCAGTTGCCCAACAGTGAATATATTAGAAGCATGAAGGTAACTGCCTAATTTGAACACAGCTAACACAACTTGATTTGGGTCATGCCTTTTTGTAGTGTCAGTTAGCATATGGGGCTTCCCAGGTGGCACAGCAGTAAATAATCCATTCGCCAATGCAACAGACACAAGAGACAAATTCAGATTTGATCTCTGAATCGGGAAGATCCCTCCGAGAAGGAAGAAAAAACCCACTCTGGAATTCTTGCCTGGAAAATTCCATGCCCATAGGAGCCTGGCAGGCTGCATTCCATGCAGTCAGAAATGTTGGACATGACTGAGGGACTGAGTACATAGCAATTATAATATACCCTACTTTTTTCATATAGATAAAATTGTGAGGTATTTTTAGCATTATCAAATGATATACTATTCTTTTAAAATATTCTTGTGATGCATTATTGAAGTATATCTTCATTGCCTTTAACATCTTCAAATTAAAGGAAAGTAAACCAGGCCCTCTTGGTTATTGTGCTACTTTGAGCTTATGAATTGGATAAATCTGTATTAACTCTTCCAGAAATGAAACTGTTAAGTATCCAAAGTCCTAAAGGCTATCAAACACAGATGTAAGAATGTTACATTATGTAATGTGTGTAATCTCTGACTTTTTTTTTCATGTTTTTGATATTATTTATGGAACTTACTCCCTCAGAAACATTTCATAAAGCTACAGTTCATGGTACTGACACCAGACTAAATACAGACAAATAGGACTTGGGACAAACTAGTTTATGATATTCAGGTATATCTGGATGCATTTGTGTATATATGTATGTGGATGTATGCATGGGTATGTATTTGTATCAGTATATACAGATTATATCAATTTGGAAAGCTCTCTGGGATATATATCTGAAATGTGAAAATGTGAAGAGCCTTTAAGAATAATCTTGATTGAAAAAGAACACTCACCTATACCAATAAGATATTTTGTTGCATATATAATATTTATACAAAGCTATTTTGAAATATTATGTAGCAGTTTTAAAAGTATATGTGTTTATACATATTGATGGACAGATCTCCAGGATATATTATTAAGAGAAAAATCAAGTCATAGACCAAGGACTGATAGGTAGTATTTAATCTCAACACATTTATGTAGACAAAGATGAAAAAACCAATCACCCTCTGTTTTAGACTATTTAAGCTGCTATAACAGAATACCATAGACTGGGTGGCTTATAAACAATGGAAATTTATTTCTCACAATTCTGGAAATTGGTTAGCACAAGATCAAGATTCTAGCTGATTTGGTGGCTGGTGAGGGCCCACTTCCTGATTTGTAGACTATCATCTTCCCTTTCTGATATTCTGGGGCCTCTTTCATAAGGGCTTAAATCCCATTCATGGGGGTTCTACCTCATCATCTCCTAAAGGTCTCATGTCCTAGCACCATCACTTTAGGGGATGAGGATTTAACATATGAACTTTGTTGTTGGGGAGAGGACACAAAAACTCAGTGCATAGCGCCCAGAGTGATGAAAAGAGTGATACTGAGAGAGAGGAAATCAAGAGCCAAGAATTTGCTTATCTGGTCTCCTGACATTCCCTCATAGACACAAATGACTGCAGCAGCTCTGGGCATCATGTCCTTATCTGTCAACATACTTGTGAAGAATGAGAGGGGATAAATCTCCTACATCTTTTTTATTACAGAAACATATACAATATGATTATATATATATATATATATATATATTTCTGAGATACCTTCAGCACAGTTTTCCTAAAATCCCGTTGATTATACCCAATCCTATGACTTTGTTGCCAAAAGAAACTAGGAAGGCAAGTAACTGGGAATTTCAATCTCCATCATCATGAGGAAGCTCTGGCAACAAGACCGCAGTGAAGAATAGTTATCAAGTTGGCCACCAGCAATGTTGCCATATTTCATTACTATTTCATACACATTGAGAGGAAGAATGCCAGTTTCCTCTCTCTTCTGTGTGACCTCAGTAGCTCACACTGAATTTTGATGTCTTAAATAAAATGTGTAAATGCACTTTCAGAGAAGGGATATCTGCAATTTACTGTAAGAAATCCAACACCAAACTCTACAATAGAATTTTAAATTTTATTAGTGAATTTTTAATTTTGTTTTGTAAAAATGTGCCTAAATTTTTTAATGGATCCCTAAAATGGATAACAATTGTATTCCCTCTGTATACCTTAGAGTTTGGTTATTGGAAGTGGATACTTCTCTAAATATTCTAAATGGTTATTTAAGACTTCTGGTTAAATCATCACTAACCTCCCCCCTTTTTTTTTAAATTCTGGAAAATAGTGATGAACCTAATGGAGTAGGAGATTTGAGAGTCCTACATACAATGTCTTCTAGGTGAGACTGTGTAAAAGATGATTTACCTTAACATTTAACTAAGAAGAGCATAAACAAGCAATACAATAGATCTTAAAAACCAAAAGACAAGTGAAGCAGAGAACCGACTAAACCTTGTCAGAGATAAAGCTATAGTCATTAGTATGCATACTCAGGGAGTCAAATGCAGAGTTAGAAAGAAGCCCCTGATCACGGTTCAAGGGGAGGTCAGGTGAGTGCCTGCAGGATCCGATTCAAATTCTGCTTGGAGACAGGAAATCTAGAAGGCTTAAATTTTAGAATAGCCCTAATATATCTGTCGGAGAAGGCAGTGGCACCCCACTCCAGTACTCTCGCCTTGAAAATCCCATGGACAGAGGAGCCTGGTGGGCTGCAGTCCATAGGGTGGCTAAGAGTCGGACACAACTGAGTGACTTCACTTTCACTTTTCACTTTCCTGCATTGGAGAAGGAAATGGCAACCCACTCCAGTGTTCTTGCCTGGAGAATCCCAGGGACGGGAGAGCCTGGTGGGCTGCCCTCTATGGGGTCGCACAGAGTTGGACACGACTGAAGCGACTTAGCAGTAGCAGCAATAGCAATAAATCTGTCAATAGATGGATGAGCTGTTTGATGAGGGAACAGCAGCCCCCAAGGCTGAGGACTCAATATGAATGTGTTGTACATTTAATTCTTTGAACCATCCAAAAGAAAAACACTGATATGAAAGGAAAGGTTAAGGTTTCCTACTTTAGAGAAAGCACCAAGTAACGTATATTCTTCCCTTTTTATTTTCCATTCTTCCTTTCTTTAAAACAGAGTTACAATATTTTTCAGGCTCTATCTAAGGACAGAATGGAGCAATATACTCATTAAGACTTAGCTTAGCTGATATTAGGAGAATAACTGAGCAATTTCTACTAGACTTATGAAAATAATTATCCAGAGAAAAACTAGGAAGGACATTCAGGAACTGAGACGAGCAGACTGCACAGTGCCAGCTGTGGAAGATACTAGAATTCCTTTATTCTCTACATGAAATGATGATGTGTTCATTTTCTATTCTTGCTGTGAAAAATTACAAACCACTTAGTGGCCTAAAACAACACAAGTTTACTAACTTATACTTCTTTAAATTGAAATGCAATGTGGCTTTTCTTGGGCTGAACTCAGCTTTATCAGTAGGATTGTATTCCTTTTTGAAGGATCAGGTGTCATGCCTTTTCCATTTTTAGAGTCTGCCAAACCCATATTTCATCTTCAAATTCAACAATAGCTTTCCAGCTTTTATCTAATCACCACTTTTATCTAATCACTTCTTCTTTGGTCCACATTTAAGGATCCTTGTGAGTATATAGGATTTACCAGATAACCAGATTATCAGGTAACCTAGGATGGTCTTGTTTTAAGATCAGCTGATTATCAACCTTATTTCCTTATGCTACTACCTTACTTCCCATTTTCCATGTAATATAGCAGATATAGGTTTTAGGAATTAGAGGGTAAATGTCTTAATGCTTCTCACGGTGGAAAAACTGCCAAAATGTAAACCTCTATTACACATTGAGAGAAGGCAATGGCACCCCACTCCAGTACTCTTGCCTGGAGAATCCCAGGGACGGAGGAGCCTAGTAGACTGCAGTCCATGAAGTCGCGAAGAGTCGGACACGACTGAGTGACTTCACTTTCACTTTTCACTTTCATGCATTGGAGAAGGAAATGGCAACCCACTCCAGTGTTCTTGCCTGGAGAATCCCAGGGACAGGGGAGCCTGGTGGGCTGCCATCTATGAGATCATACAGTGTCGGACATGACTGAAGTGACTTAGCAGTAGCAGCAGCAGCATTACATGTTGTTTTGAAACTTCAATAGAAAACTGTACATATAATAAAGTCCTATACTTAAAACACATTTCTGTATCTCAAAAGAGCTTACAAATTGATTAAAATACATTATGAGGGCCAGGAGTAAAGTATGTTGTTATTATATACCGTAGGTCTATCATATCATCAGAATCATGTTAAATACTTAAGGGGATGAAAGGAAGTTCAGAATTGACCCAATATTTATCCTTACGTTCTAACAGACATAAAAGTATGTTTCCAGTTTTCTCTTGATATCTAATACAATACATGAATTATGACTCCCATAAATAAATATAATATTTACCAATAATATGATATTATTTCAAACATTGATTTACTATAAGAAAAAAATTTTTAAGTAAGAAAATTTAAATAACTTTATCCTATCACATCATCATGTTGAATTAGAAACTATTGGAGAAGTGAAATAATAATAGGATAAATGTTTTAAAGCAAGTGGGAAAAAATAAGTCCTAGGCATAACATAATTAATGATCACATGCATGGCATAGAAAATGTTTGAAATATTCACAAAGATTAATAATCATGGTTCAGTTGAGTTCAGTCGCTCAGTCGTGTCTGACTCTTTGCAACCCCATGGACTGCAGCACACCAGTCTTCCCAGTCTGTCACCAGAGCTTCCTCAAACTCATGTCCATCGAGTCGGTGATGCCATCCATCCGTCTCGTCCTCTGTCATCTCCTTCTCCTCCTGCCTTCAATCTTCCCTAGAATCAGGGTCTTTTCTAGTGAGTCATTTCTTCACATCTAGTGGCTGAAGTATTGGAGTTTCAGCTTCAGCGTCTGTCCTTTCAATGAATATTCAGGACCAATTGCCTTCAGAATTTGACTGGTTTTTTTACAGTCCAGAGGACAAGAAAGAGTCTACTCCAACACCACAGTTCAAAATCATCGATTCTTTGGCAGTTAGCTTTCTTTACCATCCAACTCCCACATCCATACATGACTAGTGGAAAAACCATAGCTTTGATTAGATGGACCTTTGTTGGCAAAGTAATGTCTCTGCTTTTGAATATGCTGTCTAGGTTGGTCATAGCTTTTCTTCCAAGGAGCAAGCATCTT
The DNA here is from genome assembly GCA_006410615.1 of Neotragus moschatus. Lineage (NCBI taxonomy): Eukaryota > Metazoa > Chordata > Mammalia > Artiodactyla > Bovidae > Neotragus > Neotragus moschatus. The sequence goes on along the minus strand of SJYA01000065.1, from coordinate 1,231,808 downwards.
TTAATTTCATGGCTGCAGTCACTATCTGCAGAGATTTTGAAGCTGCCCAAAATGAAGTCTGTCACAGCTTCCATTGTTTCCCCATCTATTTTCCTTGAAGTGATGGGACTAGATGCCATGTTCGTTTTTTGAATGTTGAGTTTTAAGCCAACATTTTCACTCTCCGCTTTTCCTTTCATCAAGATGCTCTTTAGTTCTTCTGTGCTTTCTGATATAAGAGTTATGTTATCTGCATATCTGATTATTTTTATTTCTCCCAGCAATCTTGATTCCAGCTTGTGCTTCATCCAGCCCAGCATTTCGCCTGAGGTACTCTGCATATAAGTTACGTAACCTGGTTAACAATATAAAACCTTGACGTAGCCCTTTCCAAACTTGGAACCAGGCTGTTGTTCCATGTCCGGTTCTAACTGTTGCTTCTTTACCTGCATAAAGATTTCTCAGGAGGCAGATAAAGTGGTCTGGTATTCCCATCTCTTGAAGAATTTTCCACAGTTTGTTTTGATCCATGCAGTCAAAGACTTTGGCGTAGTCAATAAACTAGAAGTAGATGTCTTTCTGGAACTCTCTTGCATTTTCTATGATCCAATGGATGTTGACAATTTGAACTCTGGTTCCTCTGCCTTTTCTAAATCCAGCTTGAACATCTGGAAGGTTCATGTATTGCTGAAGCCTGGCTTGGAGAGTTTTGACATTTTACTAGCGTGTGAGATGAGTGCAATTGTGCAGTAGTTTGAGCATTCTTTGGCATTGCCTTTCTTTGGGATTGGAGTGGAAACTGACCTTTTCCAGTCCTGTGGCCACTGCTGAGTTTTCCAAATTTGCTAGCATATTGAGTGCACCATTTTCATCATCTTTCAGGATTTGAAATAGCTCAACTGGAATTCCATCACCTCCACTAGTTTTGTTAGTAGTGGTGCTTCCTAAGGCCCACTTGACTTCGTATTCCAGGATGTCTGGCTCTAGGTGAATGATCACATCATCATGGTTATCTTGGTCATGAAGATCTCTGTTTTTAGTTCTTCTGTATATTCTTGCCACCTCTTCTTAATATCTCCTGCTTCTGTTGGGTCCATATCATTTCTGTCATTTTTTTTTTTGCCCATCTTTGCTTGAAAAATTCCTTTGATATCTCTAATTTTCTTGAAGAGATCTCTAGTCTTTGACATTCTATTGTTTTCCTCTATTTCTTTGCATTGATCACTGAAGAAGGCTTTCTTATCTCTCCTTGTTATTCTTTGGAACTCTTAATTCAAATGAGTACATCTTTCCTTTTCTCCTTTGCCTTTTGCCTCTCTTCTTTTCTCAGCTATTTGTAAGGCCTCCTGAAACAACCATTTTTCATTTTTGCATTTCTTTTTCTTGGGGATGGTCTTGATCACTGCCTCTTGTACAATGTCACAGACCTCATTCTGTAGTTCTTCAGGCACTCTATCAGAACTAATCCCTTGAATCTATTTGTCACTTCCACTGTATAATCATGAGGGATTAGATTAAGTCATACCTGAATGGTCTAGTGGTTTTCCTTACTTTCTCCAATTTAAGTCCGAATTTTGAAATAGGAGTTCATGATCTGAGTCATAGTCAGCTCCTTTTTTTTTTTTTTTCCTGACTCTATAGAGCTTCTCCATCTTTGGCTACAAACAATATAATCAGTCTGATATTGGTATTGACCATCTGGTGATGTCCATGTGTAGAGTCATCTCTTGTGTTGTTGGAAGAGAGTCTTTGCTATGACCAGTGTGTTCTCTTGCCAAATTTCTGTTAGCCTATGCACTGCTTCATTTTGTACTCCAAGGCAAAATTTTCCCATTACTCCAGATGTCTTTTGACTTCTTACTTTTGCATTCCAGTCCCCTATGATAAAAAGGACATTTTTTGGTTGTTAGTTCCATAAGGTCTTGTAGATATTAGTTCTATAAGGTCTTGTAAATATAGAGTAAGGTCCTCTTCACTACCTGATGCAAAGAACTAACTCATTAGAAAAGACCCTAGTGCTGGGAATGATTGAGGGCAGGAGGAGAAAGGGATGACAGAGGAGGAGGAGATGGTTGGATGGCATCACCAACTCAATGGACATGAGTTTGAGCAAGCTCTGGGAGTCGGGGATGGACAGGGATGCCTGATATGCTTAGTCCACGGGCTCGCAGAGTCAGACATGATTGAGCAAATTAACTGAACTGACTGAAACATAATTCACTGTAAACTTTGTAAATTATTTGCATAATTCAATATAAATTTGTTAGTTCTAGAAGGTCTTATAAATATTCATAAATATAAATAATCATGGTGATCCCCAAATGTTGAAATTTAGAGTCAAAAGAATTGTACTTTATTTTTTTCCCTTTACTTTTGTGTATCACCCCTCCCTCAAAGGTACAGTATTCACTGCCTATGCCCTTTCCATGACTCAGACCTACCCAGGCACCTGGAAATATTCTTACAAGAGGTGCCCTTATACTTAAAGGAAACTAATCATTCTTCAAAACACTTAGAGCATATTTTTAAAAGCCCAACCCAATTAATTTAACTATTACAGAGTAATGATGACTGAGTAGAGAAGACTCTTGAGAGTCCGTTGGACTGCAAAGAGATCAAACCTGTCAATCTTAAAGGAAATCAGTCTTAAATATTTATTGGAAGACTGATGCTGAAGCTGAAACTCCAATACTTTGGCTGCCTGATGTGAAAAACTGACTCATTAGAAGAGACCCTGATTCTGGGAAAGATTCAAGACAGGAAGTGAAGGGGATGACAGAGGATGAGATGTTTGGATGGCATCATCGACTTGATGGACATTAGTTTGAGCAAGCTCCGGGTGTGGTGAGGACAGGGAAGCCTGGTGTGCTGCAGTCCATGGGGTCGCAAAGAGTCAGACACCACTAAGCAACTTAACTGACTGAAACATAATTCAATGTAAAATGATTAAATAAAACCACAAATCATAGAATTTATGACAACACAGGATATTGGTGTGAAATGGCTTCTGAAGTGAATGAAAGCATTTTGAGTCTGCCATGTTTGAGAACAAATCTTTTTCTGAACTGTTGCTGATTTTTGCTTCCTGTTTCTTCTTTCTGTGAACATGTAGACTCTTTTGAAGTTCCAAGTTTATTTGACAGTGTGTGTATATGTGGTTAATCTCTCAGTCATGTCCAACTCTTTGTGACCACACGGACTGTAACTCACCAGGCTCCTCTGTCCAGGGGGATTCTCCAGGCAAGTATACTGGAGTGGGGCCGTTTCCTCGTACAGCAGAGCTTCCCTACTCAGGGACTGAATCTAAGTCTCTTGCATCTCCTGCATTGGCAGGCCGATTCTTTACCACCTGTGAAGCCAGTCAAAGAAACAGAGAAGAACACAGATGTGCATTTGTATTTGAATATGTTTGTGCAATATATGAGAAAATATCAGTGGTTTAAATAGAGTAAGTCCCCTACATATGAACTCTCATGAGTTTGTGCGTCCAATCACTTAACTTAGCTCACATGTCTGGGGTACTGGAGGACTTCAAGTGGTTGTGCTTTTGTGTACTTTACTGTTCAGTACTTGGAGAATACCGTGGTACAGTAGCTTTTGCTTAAGCTCAGGCTGTCTGGAAGCAAGTGTAAAAAAAGCAGTGGTATAGCTGATCTGGCTGAAGAACTAAAGACATTCATAACACAGGAAACGGCAAGGGGATTTTCTTTATTTGAGGAATCACTGTTAGATTTGAGACACAGGACCTGAACATAGAATGGTACATGAAGTTTGCTGCAGCCATTCAGAATACAGTCCAGTGCTACCATATCTTCTATGACAAGAGAAAAGAGCTATTACCCAGACATTACTGGATCATTTTGTCAAGAGAGTAGATAGAATTGAATCCAGCAAGGGTTCAGAACCTGTGCCATCTACATCAGGTGTGAGTGAAACTGCGACATGCCTTCTGACTCCCATTACTGGTGATCCTTCAGCTCTACCATCTCCCATGTCCTGTGGTCAGTAACTCTTCTTGCCTGTTCACTCAATGCTAGCCTTATATACCAACTATTGTAATGTACTATTGTACTTTCCAAGGTGCTGTACTATAAGAGAAGGCAATGGCAGCCCACTCCAGAACTCTTGCCTGGAAAATCCCATGGACAGAGGAGCCTGGTAGGCTGCAGTCCCTGGGGTCGTGAAGAGTTGGGCACGACTGAGCGACTTCACTTTCACTTTTCACTTTGATGCATTGGAGAAGGAAATGGCAACCCTCTCCAGTGTTCTTGCCTGGAGAATCCCAGGGACAGAGGAGCCTAGTGGGCTGCCATATACGGGGTCGCACAGAGTCGGACACGACTGAAGCGACTTAGCAGCAGTACTATAAGGTTAAATATGTTTTTATCATTTTTGTGTTTGTTTTTTATGTATTGTTTGTGTGAACAGTATTATAAACCTATTACAGTACAGTACTATATAGCTGGTTGTGTTATTTGGGTACCTAACCTAACTTTGTTGGACTTATGAGCAAATGAGACTTATGAATGTGCTCTCAGGATGGAACTCATTCATATGAAAGGGACTCACTCTATGTACTGCCCGATGGTTTTCCCTCTTTAGCAGTTCTAAAGTTTGAGAAATCCCAGAATGAATTTAATAATATTCACTCCTGACCTAATTACCAAATTTTAGATTCACATTTTTACTTGTTCAATATTTCTACTTATATGTCTTATCATTTTATAATAAGTTCAAATTATATCATTCAAACTTGCTTCCAGAGTCAACCAACTGCTCTGGCCAGACCTTCTATCTGCATCCCATCCACCTTGACTAAAAGTGCCAGTGAAACATCTTGGTGTTTCAGGACATATTTCAAATCCTCTTTCTAGCACACCACCTTCTCAGGTTCTATCAGATTTTATTCCCTCTCATTCTCCTGTGTCAATTTGTATATACTTTTCTGATAATAATTCAAGTCTTTCTCTGGTGTTAGCTTTTAATTTATACTTTCAAACTCATAGTATGGTTAATGTTCCTTGCTTGAAGTTTGATTTTCCTAGATCAATATGTCATTTTATTTGTTTGTTTGTTTTTTAATTTTTTAATTGAAGGTTAATTGCTTTCTAAATTTTTGTGGTTTTCTGTCATACAGCAACAAACAGCCATAGGAAACACCCATGTTCCCTCATTCCTGCACCTCCCTCGCATTTCCCTACCCATCCCACCCTTCAGCCTGTCTCAGAGCCCCTGTTTGATCTTCCTGAGTCACACAGCAAATTACCATTGGCTATCTGTTTTACATGTGGCATTGTAAATTTCTGTTTTACTCTATCCATACGTCTCTCCTTCTCCCTCCTCTCCTCCCCTCATGTCCACAGGTGTGTTCTCTATGTCTGTAAAAATGGCATATATGTCAATATGCCATTTTAAGGCATATACCATGTTTAATATAACATGTTTACATACTGAATGCTGCTGCTGCTGCTGCTGCTGCTAAGTCGCTTCAGTCATGTCCGACTCTGTGCGACCCCATAGACGGCAGCTTACCAGGCTCCCCCATCCCTGGGATTCTCCAGGCAAGAACACCAGAGTGGGTTGCCATTTCCTTCTCCAATGCATGAAAGTGAAAAGTGAAAGGGAAGTTGCCCAGTTGTGTCTGACTCTTAGCGACCGACCCCACGGACTGCAGCCTACTAGGCTCCTCCATCCATGGGATTTTCCAGGCAAGAGTACTAGAGTGGGGTGTCATTGCCTTCTCTGTTACATATTGAATAAAGGAGCATCAAATTCTGCCAGTATATTGAGATAGGTGCTGGGATTATAACTTCCTGTAGAAAACACAAAATAGAGGTCAAGAATCAATTTGTATATTTCGCAGAGTTTCCAATATTGTCAATATTGTACCATAATATTCACATTGTGTGTATACATATAAATATTAAGACACAGATAAAAGTTCACCATATTTCAATTTGAATGTTACAATTTTATGTTAAGCATTACATAGATAATATTTCATTGCTAGATAATATTTCATTAATTTCATTCAGTATATTTATTGAGCATCTACCAGAACTACCAATGGTTCCTGTTCATGAGAAGTTTAGGACTTAAGGGAAAATTAATCAGTGAAAAGTGTTAGTCACTCAGTTGTGTCCAACTCTTTACGACCCCCTGGACTTAGCCCACCAGGTTCCTCTGTCCATGGAATTCCTCAGAATTCCATGAATACTAGAGTGGGTTGCCAGTTCTTTCTTCAGGGGACCTTCCCAACCTGGGATCAAACCTGGGTCTCGTGCATTGCAGACAGATTCTTTTACCCTCTGAGCCACCAGGGAAGCCCCAGATTAATCAGTGTTAAGTAGCTTCAGTCGTGTCCGACTCTGTGCGACCCCATAGACAGCAGCCCACCAGGCTCTGCCGTCCCTGGGATTCTCCAAGCAAGAACATTGGCCTTGGTTGCCATTTCCTTCTCCAATGCATGAAAGTGAAAAGTGAAAGTGAAGTCACTGAGTCGTGTCCAATTCTCAGCGACCCCTTGGACTGCAGCCTACCAGGCTCCCCTGTCCATGGGATTTTCCAGGCAAGAGTACTGGAGTGGGGTGCCACTGCCTTCTCCGAAAGTAATCAGTAGATCATACAAATTGATATCATCTGGAGGTATGATAAATAATATGAAGACTAGCTTAGTCCATTCAGCCTGTTTTGAAACAAAAATTTCATAGTCTAAGTGGCTTGAATATCAGATAAATCTTTCTCATGATTCTAAAAGCTGAGAAGTCTTAGATAAGCTGCCAGCAGATTTGATTTCTGATGAGAGCCCACTTCCTTGTTCATAGATGGCCATCTTCTTATTTCTTACTTACTTTCAAATCTTCACATGTGGAAAGAGCTAAATTGCTCTCAAGGGTCTCTTTTATAAGGAATTTAATCCCATTCATGAGTCTCCACCTTTATGACCTGATCAACCTCTCAAGTACCTTATCTCCTAATACCATCATGTTGCAGCTCAGAATTGCAACATAAGACTTTGGGAGGGATACAAAGATTTAATATACTGCAGAGCATGTTTGTTGACATGCAAGTGGAAAACAAAAGTCACCAGCAGAGATGAAGAGGTCAAGGAAAGGTTTCCTAGAGAAATTAATTCTGATCTGAGAATTAAAAAAAAAAAAGTCTGGGTCACTCCTCAGGGAAGAGTTTTGAGGTAAAAGAAGCAACACAGAACATTTAGCAAGAGGAAGAGTGATGCATTTAAGAAAATGAAAGTTGATTAGTACAGCTGATAAGAGTCAGTGTCCTGCAAAATGAGGCTAGAGAGTAATTGAGGACATGTCATGCAAGGTCAGGTAACTTATGTAGAGAACTTCTATCATTATTACAAGGAAAATCAACATCCATGGAAAAAAGTTGTATTTGTGTGCTTTCAGGGTGTCAGTCTGCATAGTTAAACATTTGCAATTCAAAAACATCATTCTCACTGAGGCTCAGACATTAAAGAATCTGCCCACAATGAGGGAGACCCAGGTTCCATCCCTGAGTGGGGAAGATCCCCTGGAGAAGGGAATGGCACTGACTCCAGTATTTGTGGGGCTTTCCTAGTGGCTCAGACATGGACGAAGGAATGGTTACCCACTCCAGTATTCTTGCCTGGAGAATTCCACGGACAGAGGATCCTGGTGAGCTATAGTCCAAGAGGTTACAAAGAGCTGGACATGACTGAGCAACTAACACACTTCACTGCTCAGGATGGCACTAGAGGGGAGGCCAAGTCATCTAGGAAACTAATATTACCATGACCCAGTTTTGACCAGAGTTGTTGTGGGAGGGTTTACTAAGAGTGGATGGGTTTGAAATGAGTTTAGGGTGTGAAATTGACCAAAATTGGTTATAGTTGGATATGGGTGTGATAAAGAAGGAAATGTTAGGATGACTTGAAACATTCTACGTAACACAGGGATAGATGGTGACGCCATTCTTTCAATGTACGTTTTGATCATAAGTTTGGTTTTGGGTATTACTGAGTCTAGAATGTCAAATCCCATTAGCAATGCCAAACAGATACATGGGAAATATAACTCTTTTGGATTCAGAGGAGAGCTATTTGGTGATGATATTTATTTGAGGGGTGTTGTTTGTAGGTACAACCTCATGCCAAACCTATTGTTGCATCAGGACCTGGAAGAGAGTATAAAATAAGGACAAAAATACAGTGCTGTGAGTGCTTTGGCAGTAGTAAAATGCAATATTAAAATAGTTATATATTGCAAAAAGTATGAAATTATGAATCAAAAGTATCATTATTTTTATAGCAATTTTATCATGTGTTATTGTGTACTATTATATTAAAGCAAAGTATAATGTGAATATTTTACGCTTATATGAACAAAAGTCTCTCTGGTTACATTGGTAAGGAAGGGTGAATTCTCCAAGTATCCACCCCATGTTCTTAAATATTTATTTTAAAATGACAAATAATTGTATTTTCTCTATAAATGTAAATAAACAGGTACATCATACATTTATTTATTAAAGTTATTATTGGAAGATTTTAATATAACTTGTTATATTACAATAAATAATACATGTTTATTACTCTGATTTGATTTTATGGAAATTTTGGTGATTGTTTATTAGTTAATTTTGAATTAATATCCAGTTTCCCTTAAATCCTACTCAAACTTTGAATTCTTTCTTTTTAATAATATCCCTAATAAGGAGAAACCTTTCTCAAAATATTTTTAGGTAAGATATTATTAAAACCAAAATATCTGTTGCTGTATTTGACATAAATAGAGACCACAGAATTTTTAACAGTAGATTAAATTCTTCAAGGCATTGTCTGAAAATCAACAAAAGGTATTATGAAATGATATTAGTGTTATTGAGCTAGAATATGTTTTGAAGAAATAATTTTATGCATTTAATTATGCATAATGGAAGTATGTGTCTAAGATATATAATGTATAAAGAAGGATTATCATAAATTAGATTTTTTAGTAGGATATTCTAGAATGATAGTTGTTTCTTCTTTATGATATCAAGATATTTCTCCCCATTTCTGTGGTTGGGGCATTCAACTGTATCACTGACAGTATTTCCAAAAGACATTGAATTCTATCAGGAAAAATGTGAGGCTTTTTCCTTTTAACTAATTTTTAAATTACGTGGTTACAAATGAGCATCATTTTAAGCCTTGTCGTTTGGTTTAGGAAGCTATCTAGGAGCAGGGACCTTGTTTATTTCAACAGATAATAACTGTTGCAACGATTCAAATACTATATGGAGATAGTAAATACTAATCTTTGGGCCTCAAATTTCTATTAAAAACATGAAAGATTCTCAGTGCTGAGACTGAACGATTTAGCTGCTTTGTTGTAATAACCAAACCATTTCAATAGTTGAATGTACAATATTTTGATAAAATCACACCTATTTGTATATGAATATTTATTTTGCTATCACTCTGAGGTATTCCAAATACTGAAAACTGTAAATGTAGCAAATGCCATAGTGTTTTATATTGCTAGGAACGTGGATTAATATCTTTTTCATCTGAATTTATGTAATCCAAAACTCATGGCAAAGTTAGGAAAACTAAAATCTTTATGCTGCTGCTGCTGCTGTTAAGTCTCTTCAGTCGTGTCTGACTCAGTGCGATCCATAGACAGCAGCCCACGAGGCTGCTCCATCCCTGGGATTCTCCAGGCAAGAATATTGGAGTAGGTTGCCATTTCCTTTTCCAACGCACGAATGCATGCTAAGTCGCTTCAGTTGTGTCCAACTCTACGCGACCCTATGGACAGCAGCCCACCAGGCTCCTTTGTCCACAGGATTCTCTAGGCAAGAATACTAGAGTGGGTTGCAATTTCCCTCTCCAAAGTCTGTATAAGAACTGGGAAAACACTTTCTGTAAAGTGAATCAATGAAAGCAAGCAAAGCAGAAAGTAAGGAAAAACAGATGTAAGGTCAATAAGATCCCTAAATGTGATCCAAAAGGACTGTAATTTTGCATAATTAATTTGTTGTGATTCATGTGCTTTAATACAAATTATAAGAATGGTTTTATGTGCCTTTTATGAGCTTACTATAAGATATAAATAATTGGACATATATTTATATATTGATCAAAATATTCTTGTAATATTGTCTTCCACAATCATCAACCAAAACCCTGAGAAATGAAATCTGAACCTTTGTACTCAAGAAAATTATTCTTATATTTTGGACAGTACAGTATCTTTTTAGTTCGGTTGTTGAGAGTCAGTTCTCACACATACTTTACTTTCTCACCATGTGTAGCAGAGACCTGTTATTTAACTCGCACATAAGTGTGAATATCTGCCCCACCTTCTGGTCAATCACTGTCCTTCAACTGACTGGAGAGCCAAAGCATAAGTGCTCAAGCTCAGTGTTTAAGTCATGAGAGATTGAGAATAACCTTGGAAAGTTAAAATTTAGGGTGCTCTCCTTTGCACTAAAATGTCTTTCTTCGAAGTACCATGATGTTGTAACATATAACCATATTTTCTTAATTATTTTACAAGTCTGTGTCATCTCTGAGTCAGAAAAACTTTGATGTTTGTGAGGGACTTCACTCCTCATTCTCCCTTTCATTAAAAAAAAAAGTTCTGGGGGCAGAGAAGAAGTTGGATTTTAATTTCCATTCCTTACACGATACTTTTCTTTCTTCTTCACTCCAGTCAGCAGTGGATAAGTATACTCATTTTTGTCTACTTTAAAAAAAGTTGCAGAAAAAGAGAGTTGTGAAGCAAGTTTTATTTGGGGCAAAATAAAGACTATCGCCTAGGAGACACCATCTCAGATAGCTCTACTACTCCAAAGAGTCAGGGGAATGGTCAGTATAGATGTAATTCTGTTGAAGAGGGAGTGCACGCAGTCAAGTACATATTTTGAGCAGAAGGTTTCTCCTAGTCTCGTCACCATGAAGCATTTTAGTGCTTTTCTAGATATGAGGAGGTATAAGAATTGGGCTCCTAAAATCAGCTTCTGACACCTCTGAAGACCTGTCTTGCCAGTTGTGATAGCCTCCTCCTCCCCCAGCACAGAGTGCCTCATTTCTGCTCTCTGCCTTGCACTCCTTTCAGGGGGTGTTGAAAATCAGCAGGTGCAGCAGTACGTGATTTATTCTTGGTGGAGGTAGATGGCAACGGCCAATTTGTAGTTGACATTTTTAAAATAAGTAGATTATTCTGGAGTATTTTTTCCAGGCTTATTTCCTAATCAGCTAAGGAAGATGATAAATAAATATAACCAATTCTCTCATCAAAAATCAAAGATAATTTTCAAGGCTACCTTTTATTGAGAGTTTAAGTAGCCACTCTCTCCTAGTCTAGGATGATAAGTTTCATAGGTCGATTTTGGTCATAGGAATTTACAGCAAACAGAATTGAATGGGAGAAATCGAATAACATAAACCTACTTATACATGACTTGAGTTCCCTGTTTTATTCTTTTGTTTGTTTTGCTCTGTTTTCTTCTGGCATGGGACAGGATATTTGGGTAGAAATGACTAAATCCATCTATAACAGAGTTATATTAAATATATTAATAGTAAACCTGGGCTTGCTTCCTGGTTCAGATGGTAAAGAAGCTGCCTACATTGTGGGAGAACTGGGTTCTATCCCTGGCTCAGGAAGATCCCTTGGATAAGGGAATGGCTACCCACTGCAGTATTCTTGCCTAGAGAATCCCAAGGACAGAGGAGCCTGGCAGGCTACAGTCCATGGGTAAAAAAGAGTCGGACACAACTTAGAGACTAACACTTTCACTTTGGGGCTTTCCTCATAGCTCAGTTGCTAAAGAATCTTCCTGTAATGCCAGAGACCTCAGTTCAATTCCTGGGTCAGGAAGATTCCCTGCAGAAGGGATAAGCTACCCACTCCAGTATTCTGGGATTTCCCTGTGTCTCAGGTAGTAAAGAATATGCCTGCAAGGTGGGATACCTGGGTTTGATCCCTGGGTTGGAAAGATCCCATGGAGAAAGGAACTGGCTACCCACTCCAGTATTCTGGCCTGGAGAGTTCAATGGACTGTATAGTCCATGGGGTCACAAAGAATGGACACGACTGATCAACTGTCATTCTCTCTGGCCTAATTTTGAGGATCAGGGGATAGATATTTCCAGGATACAGCAAAGTCAAGATTCCTTTCTCCTGTAATTACTGCTTCTTGTTATAATGTCTCTAAACTAGAACATAGCACAGCCTTATATTCAAACAATTCCATGAAAATTGATATTATCATTAAATTGGCATAAATATCATTCCAGAGGCTCTATCAGCCATTTCTGGAAAGCCTAGATTTAAAACAGAAGAAATGACTTAATCTTGCATGTAAGCATATTAGTCATCTCTGAGTATAAAGGGACATTTAGCTGTTTCATACAGCTTGCAAGTGCTTTACTAAAATGTATAAATCCAATTACTTTTCTTTTTGAAGCCTTTAGTTTGAAGGTTGGTAACATTTCTATAAATGTTACTATTGCTTTTGCTGAGATTAGCTGTCCAAAAGGACCTTGATGATCTCAAAGAAACTGTAATTCTCTCTTTTTGTCATTGATATAATTGCTGTCTCCTTGAAATGTAGATGAATTTAATGCATAAGAATGGGAGAATTTTCTGTGTAGAGACATGTTAAAGTTGCATTTTATATCTTATTGTTTTACAAATAGTGTTAATCATAAGAGGAGGAATTTGATTTATAAGAAAAGTTACCACACTAGCCACTGAATTATTTTGTGTCATTGTAGTAGCAAATCTGAATCAAATTATAATCGACATGATTTACAGTACTTTAAACAAAATATTGCTTTAAAAAATTCACAACCTAGAAGTTGACAATTATGTTTTCACGGGTGGGAATCTGGAGAATTTCAAGGCTGGGAGGCAGCCATGTCTCAAGTAACCCTGAGAAAACTGCTTCAAGGAGACAGGTGGGGAGACGGGTAGGAGCCAGGGTGCATAGAAATTTTGCAACACAGGGCAGGTAGCATGAGCATCAGAAGATTACTATTAATTAAGAAAACCAGATAACCTCAGCTAAGGGATTTAGCACTTTTCATGCAAGGAAGATTCAAGTCTATGGTTCACTGAAATCATCCCTTTGGTATGTACCCCAGCTCTCTGGACCTGTACCCTGTGTTTTCATATCCTGAGCTCATAGGGGCTCACTGAAGGGAGTGGCTGTGGTCTAAGGGCTGCTAGATGGCAGGTATTCTTCTCCTTCCTGAGTTCCTTCAGGGCTCACCAGCTCGTAAGGTTTAGGGGGCAGTGTGGGAATCTCTGAAGACTATGACATTCTTGTTTACTGATATGGCAGGGAATATTCCATTTCTCAAAATTATTCTTTTAATTATTGGTAAAGATTTCTAAAATTTTTTGAAAGTTAAAAAAAAAAAAAGATTAAATGTTGACATGAATATTGAGCTATAGACCTCAGCTTATCTCTATGGGGAAAAATGTGCTTCTTGTTGAATGGATTTATTTGAGTAAAATTAAATAAATCAATATCTATTCAATTTGGTTTAGCAATATGTTCCAAGGAAGCTATAAAACTGATTCCTTCAAATAATTAACCTTAGGTTTAATGTAAGTCATGCATGGAAACCTCGATGGATTCAGAAGGAAATTGATTCCAATACATAGAAAGAATCAAAGTAAAAATGAAGTCACTCAGTCGTGTCTGACTCTTTGCTACCCTATGGACTGTAGCCTACTAGGCTCTTCCATCCACAGAATTTTCCAGGCAAGAGTATTACAATGGGTTGCCATTTCCTTCTCCAGGGCATCTTCCCAACCCAGGGATGGAACCTGGGTCTCCCACATTGTAGACAGACACTTTGACTGTCTGAGGCACCAAGAAAGCCCATAGAAAGAATGATAAAACACAATTCATATTTGTACTAGGTAAAATTTTTTCATATTTAGAGAACATGATGTTAGACTGCAACATGGGGAGAAAATCTATAATGATGGTTCACACATTTTTAACAACTAGATTTATTTTTATCTTAAAATTTTATCTTAGTTCTTTAGAATCATAATTGCAACTGAATTGAGGCTATTTTATAAATTAAAGCCCTTAAAAGTAGAAAATCTACCTAGTCTACTGGATCAGTGAATAGTTAGAAAGAAATAGTTTATAATTCATATAATTCTTATGAATTATAAAATATTTTTGCAGTATTGGCATTAATTCACAAACTCCTGGATACAAAATGTATGTTCATTTGTTGTTAAATGCAAGTAAGCCATAATCTCTGAACTTTTGTTTCTGAATAGAACTGCTGAAATCAAATGACATGCATATTCTAGTAACAGAGAGCTTGTGATATTTGTTATCACATTTAAAAATACCTGCTACTTGGTAAGCACTGTGCTATTAACTTTATTCACTTTTTCTTGCACTTAACAATCCTCTATACAAGGCAAGTGTTACTGTACTCAAGTCATGACACGCGTGTATGTTTGCATGGTAAGTCTCAGTTACCGCATATAAAGGGAAAGTGAAGGTTGCTCAATCATGTCCGACTCTTTGTGACCCCCTGGACTATACAGTCCTTGGAATTCTCCAGGCCAGAATACTGGAGTGGGTAGCCTTTCCCTTTCTTCAGGGGATCTTCTTGATCCAGGAATCAAACCAGGGTCTTCTACATTGCAAGCGGATTCTTTACCAACTGAGCTATGAGGGAAGCTACCACATATAGGCACTTGCCAAACAGTCACAGAACTAGCGCAGAGCCAGCTTTTTAACCTAGGTATAGCTTTTTTCTGTTACTTATCGTCCAAGAGCATAGAAACTTGTAAAAGATATTCTCTTTTTTTCAGTTCTTTTTGCAATATGTGTACGTTAATTTTAAGCATTTCTTGATTTTTGAAATTTAAATAAATAATACAATTTAGCTTCTAGTGGTGGCTTCTTTTGTTGCAGGGCCCAGGATCTAGTCGCATGCGCTTCAGGAGTGGCAGCAGGCGGGTTCAGTAGTTGCTGCTGTGGGCAGGCCCTAGAGCGTGCAGGCTTCTGGAGCTGTCGTGTGCCGACTCACTAGTTGTGGTGTGCATAGTCACTAATTGCACTGCACAGACTCACTAGTTATAGTGTGCGGACTCACTAGATGTGGTTCACCGGCTCTAGAGGAACAGAGGAGGAGCAGACGTTCCAAGAAGTATGAGTCTTGGCCAAGACAGTGATGTGAAAGATCGCAGCCTGTTTAGTTAGATATAGAGACTGATTGCCTAAGAACAACAGGTAATCAGGGGTCTTGGATGCCACTTGAAGTCTGGATTTTCTTCCTGTGATACAATTACCAACAAATCATTAAAATACAGAAATCGGCATTTATTATACCAAAACAATTATTCAATTATGATTTCTACAGAGTACCAGTGCTTCAGATGCACTGAAATAAGCTAGCTGATGACATCTTGTTTGTTACCTTCATACATTTGGCTATATTGGAGGTTATCATAAATTATAATATTTTTTATTATTTTAGCATGACTGTGTTATTGCCTTTGGATGAGTTTCCAAAGCTAAGTGTGTGTGTTGTGTTTTCACAAGAGAGGTAACCTCCTCACTTTACTGGCACAGATGTTCAAGACATCTTTCAGTGGCCCCTCCCCAGGGGCAGACTGTGGAAAGAACAAGTCCCTGGGTTCACAGTGCAGGAGGCCAAGTACGGTCATGGTGTTAAAAAAATAAAGAAAGAAAAATATGCTAAGGGAAAGTGTTTACTTGAAATCAACTCAAATGTTTACACTAGAAACCAACTTTAAAATACCTTTTGAATGAGGTTTGCCTTGAGGACATGAAAAAGTATTCAGTTGTTTTAAATTGTTTCAGAAACTGTTAACTTATATTACTTGCCTTACACATGTGTCCAGCTAAAAGAGGACATGTTGTACATTTATTTCCACGTTTTTCATCTGAATTTTGTAAAACTAGGCATCTGAAGTCACTTTGAGAAATTTGAAAAAGGCACATGAAGCACCTAGCTTATTCTGCCACCTTGTGGATAAAATAGTAAATTCTTTACACACAACAATTTCCAAATAAAGTATTTTTTTACCTTAGGAAATTTCCACTATTTCATAAAGAGGAATCACTAAGAACACTGTTTTTAAATTTTTTTTTATAAATATGTAGATATTTAAGGTAATATAGTGCTTTTGGGGGGGCTTCCTTGGCGGCTCAGATGGTGAGAAACCTGCCTGCACTGTGGGAGACTCAGGTTTGATCCCTGGCTCAGGAAGATCCCCTGGAAAGAAAATGGCTACCCACTCCAGTGGGTAGAATTCCATGGACAGAGAGCTTGGCAGGCTACAGTCCATGAGGTCGCAGAGTCCTACACGACTGAGCAACTAACACACACACAGTGATTTCTTTGACATGTAAAGAAAGGACAGCAAATTTAATTGTAAGTTCCTGGGACACATTTAAGGATAGAAAGCTAATGTAATTAAATGCTGCAGTTAGTAAATGAGCAATTGAAGGGAGGTGATGCTTTCCCAAGACCTCCATCTGTTTAGGCTTGCTATTTGAATGCTGTCAAAAAAATGATACAGTAGCATCAAGATCAAAGCTTAGTTCATTCAGAGACAACAGCTAAGGTCTAGAGAATATCTGAAATACATATGCTCTCTTTAACACCATGAATTGTAGCCTAGAGAATTTCATTTAACTATTTGTCTTGCCTTTCACCCACATAATTTTGCCCTACACCACATAAGAACAAAAGATGTGATTTTAACCTTCTCACTCAATAGTATTTTTTGCCACAAAAAGGTACTTGTTTTTAAGTGGCTCTGGATTGCTTTTGAGTTTATGCTTTAAAATTATTTCAGAGCTAGGAAACATTAATTTCATTAGAATAGAATTTTAACAATAGAAATAGATTAACTTCTAATTCATTGGCTGGCTAATTGATCTTCCCTCACACACTCCTTTCGCTCTTCCACTCCATATCCACGTGTATACTCTCCAGGTAATTAATCTCTTCTATTTTGAATTTCTGATTGTTTAAAAAAGTAGCCTAGACTGAGAAGATTTGGGGGGTTTTTAATCTTAATTCTTCAATCTCTCCTAGTGTAAATGTTTCTTTTCCATCATTTGAGGATATACTTGTATAAATATTATTGTTTCACATAATAAACACTTGCAATCACTGAACCAACAAACCTGGATACTTGATAGCCTCCTGTCCTCTCTACTCCTATGAAGACCTTGAGCCCCAGGGCATGTGAGTCAACCACTGGGGCCAGAGAAACTCTGTTTTTTGTTTGTTCGTTTAACCATTGTTGATCTTTTGAGAAGTTCAGTTCAGTTCAGTCGATCAGTCCTGCCCAACTCTTTACGACTCCATGAATCAGAGCACGCCAACCTCCCTGTACATCACCAACTCCCTGAGTTTACACAAACTCATGTCCATCGAGTCGGTGATGCCATCCAGCCATCTCATCATCTGTCATCCCCTTCTCCTCATGCCCCCAATGNCAACTTCAGCTTCTTCAGTGTTACTGGTTGGGGCATAGACTTGGATTACTGTGATATTGAGTAGTTTGCCTTGGTAATGAACAGAGATCATTCTGCCTTTTTTGAGATTGCATCCAAGTACTGCATTTCAGATTCTTTTGTTGACCATGATGGCTACTCCATTTCTTCTCATGGATTCCTGCCCATAGTAGTAGATATAATGGTCATCTGAGTTAAGTTCACCCATTCCAGTCCACTTTAGTTCACTGATTCTTAGAATGTTGACGTTCACTCTTGCCATCTCCTGTTTGATCACTTCCAATTTGCCTTGATTCAGGGACCTGACATTGCAGGTTCCTATGCAATATTGCTCTTGACCCCACTGGACCTTGCTTCTATCACCAGTCACATCCAGAACTGGGCATTGTTTTTGCTTTGGCTCCTTCCCTTCAGTCTTTCTGGAGTTATTTCTCCAGTGATCTCCAGTAGCATATTGGGCACCTACCAACCTGGGGAGCTCCTCTTTCAGTATCCTATCATTTTGCCTTTTCATACTGTTCATTGGGGTTCTCAAGGCAAGAATACTGAAGTGGTTTGCCATTCCCTTCTCCAGTGGACCATGTTCTGTCAGACCTCTCCACCATGACCCGCTCATCTTGGGTTGCCCCACGGGCATGGCTTAGTTTCATTGAGTTAGATGAGGCTGTGGTACTAGTGTGATTAGATTGACTAGTTTTCTGTGATTATGATTTCAATGTGTCTGCCCTCTGATGCCCTCTTGCAATACCTACTGTCTTATTTGGGTTTCTCTTACCTCAGATGTGGGTTAGCTCCTCTTGGCTGCTGCCCCTGACCTTGGGCAAAGGGTAGCTCCTCTAGACCATGCTTCTGAGTGATAGATCGCAGCCAGCGTGCTTCTTTGAGTAGTAAGCGTTTTAAAATAGAACTACTCTGGTTCATCGGGCTTCCCTGGTGTCTCAGAGAGTAACGAATCTGCTTGCAATGCGGGCGACCTAGGTTCAGTCCCTGGGTTGGGAAAATCCCCTGGAGGAGGATAGAGCCCTCTCCAGCGGTCTTGACTGGAAAATTCCCATGGACAGAGGAACCTGGCAGGCTACAGACCATGGGGTTGCAAAATGTGGGACTCGACTGAATGCTTAGCAGCACAGCACAGGACAACACTCTGGTTCACCATCCTTTGTCTTCACTTCTCTTTCAGGAACGATCTCACAGCCCAAGCATAGTATCCGACTTCTTGATGTGCCTGTCTAGTCTTTCATCCTGTCTGATTTCCCTTGTGCCCCTTAGCATGAGTGTATGTATCCATGTGTATCTGCCAGATCTTTTAATTGAAGCTTGTGATCAACTCAGTTATCTCAATTGCCTGTTCATTTTTCCCCTGTAAGGACTATAAGAAGGTGTCAATATATCCAGGTTTGTCAGGACAATCCCAAATTACGCCTATTATCCTGACTCAACTATTGAAAAACATGTTCATTCCTAACATTGTCCTGGTTTGGACAATAAATTATATTACACTTAGTATAATATATATTTACTTCTTAAGTGAGAGTATATTTACATCTCCATCAATATCGGGTTTGACCATGTGACATGTTTTATCCAATGAGATATGAGTTAAAGAGACCAATCCTGGCTCTGAGAAGAAGCTTTAAGAGTCAGTGCAAGTTTCTTTGACATCTTTTGATCTGTCTCTGTGCCACAGGAATAGCCTATTTTATATTTGAGCTGTCCCTTCAGCCTGAGTTCTGGATTGAGAAGCACTTGATTCTGGACCAGAGTAAAGCTACAGCTACAAGCTGCCATCCACATGTTGCATGAATGACAAATGGCGGCCAGCATGAGGAACTCCGCCCATGGCAGTATATGATTGAGAACTACTAAGATTTGGCATCACGGACTCGATGAACATGAGTCTGAGCGAACTCCAGGAGATGGTGATGGACAGGGAGGCCTGACGTGCTGTGACTCATGGGGTCGCAAAGAGTCAGACATAACTGAGCGACTGAACTGAACTGAACTGGACTAAGATTTTGGGATCTTTTTAGTACTCTAGAATGTAGCAGAAACTTCTTTATTTGTTTATTATCCCTTGATTCTTAAATCTTAAAAGCAATCCTCATGGGTGTCTGATTCACTTTTTTATGAATAATACTGTACCTATTATGGCATACACCAGGAAGCAGCATGTTGTTAGGCAAGAGTTAACTTTGAAACCACATCAGACAGTAGAAAGATGGGAAACAAGGAAGAGAAGGAGGCTTTTAGCAGCAACTTGTGCCATTACTGCCCCCATCTCTAATGCTCTCATGGGATAAGCTTACTATCATTTTTTTTTTAACAGTCTAAGAGTCTACTTTTTTTTTTTTTTAATTCTAGGCTAATTACTTTACAATATTGTATTGATTTTGCCATACATCAACATGAATCCTCCACAGGTGTACACGTGTTTCCAATCCTGAACCCCCTCTTCCTCCCTCCCCATACCATCCCTCTGGGTCATCCCAGTGCCCCAGCCCCAATCATCCTGTATCCATATCTCACTGTCATGCATCTTTTCTCCCAATTCTGAGTCTCTACTGCCAGGTTGATAAATTAAACCCATAGAAAAATAAATACTTTTCTGAAAATGTGTAAAGAAAATCAAACATGCTGGTAGAGCAAAACTGGAAGAGTAGAATCCTGTATGAAGTCTAGGCAGAGCCTAACAGTTCTTGCCCTACTCACGCTTAGTAAAGCAGTATACCACTCATGGGGTGTGTTTTTAGGTTCAGTGCAAGCTCCACCTTTCCTCACATATCTTCTTACCACCAGGTGGCTCTCCAAGCCTACCAGTTCAATAAATACAAGCGATCTTTTCAGTATATACTTCCTTTATGTAAAATTCTATATTTATTTATAATTAACTCTTGTTGGAGTACAATCCATTTACAAATGTTGTGTTAGTTTCTGCTATACTGTACAGCAAGTGGATCAGTTATACATATACCCATTCTTTTTTAAGATTCTTTTCCTGTAGGTCATTACAGAGTATTGAGTTCCCTGTGCTATATAGTAGGTTCTTATCAGGTATCTACTTTATATATACAGTATGTATTCTCAGTATTTCAGAAGATCACATTTTTACTTTTCTGGAAGAGACTAAATGATCACTCTCTAGAATACTGAATGTTCATTCAGTCATTTATTTCTCAATAATTAAAGGCTTACATGAGGCTCTGCTGGGCAACTTATTTCATAGCATAATAACAGAATGTCTCCAACTCATATTTTAGTTCATGCCAGCCACGTACCAAGTACTCCGTGTTGCTGCTGCTGCTAAGTCGCTTCAGTCGTTTCTGACTCTGTGTGACCCCATAGATGGCAGCCCACCAGGCCCCTCTGTCCTTGGGATTCTCCAGGCAAGAACACTGGAGTGGGTTACCATTTCCTTCTCCAATGCATGAACGTGAAAAGTGAAAGTGAAGTCGCTCAGTCGTGTCTGACTTCACGACCCCAAGGACTGCAGCCTACCAGGCTCCTCCGTGCCTCCAGGCAAGAGTACTGGAGTGGGTTGCCATTGCCTTCTCCATGTTACTTATTATTAATAACTTATAAAACTCATTTTTGTAACAAGTCCATAATTGAGTAATGTTTTGTACTTTGTGCCCAGAGCAGGGTGTAAGCAGATGTAAGCAGATGCTCTTTACCTCCATTGGTAAAGATGTGGGGCCATTAATGCTATCATACTCATGTACTGGAAACAGTGAACGTAAAAGAGGTATACCAGGAGGAACTCTAAATTAAAAAGAGAAAGAGGAAGAAATTGTACTGCTATCAGAAAGTTAAAGGGATTTAAATACAAGCCTATCAAAGAGATTGACACAGAACAATAAAGAATTAACCAAAGATATTAGAACAATCAGAAAAGTTTTTCCCCAAAAGTCGATGGTAAGAAATTTTTGAAGTGAGAGCATGATGATTAGTTTCAAATATTAAAAAAAAAAAAAATCAAGTGGGATAAGGATAGAGAAATCCTCCATACATTTGAAAATTGGGATGTTATTGGTAACAATATCAATGGGGTGATAAGGATACTAGTCAGATTAAAATGGGTTCCAGAGTCACTGGTTTTAAAGAAGTGAAGGAAAATGAGAAAGAGATAGCTAGGCAGAGAAATAATCAAGTTAGAGATAGTTTCCTTTGTTTAATGTAAGGAAAGGCTGAGCATATTTTTAGACAAAGAGAAAAAAATTCAAGAGAATCAGAGAGTCTTATGGTATGTTGGAGAGACTGGATAATACAGTGCAATGCAGCTTTTCACTCATTGTGTGTGAAGTCGCTCAGTCGTGCCCGACTCTGCCACCCCGTGGACTGTAGCCCACCAGGCTCCTCTGTCCATGGGATTCTCCAGGCAAGAATACTGGAGTGGGTTGCCATTTCCCACTCATTAAGCTGACAAAATGTTTAAGTTTGCTTTCTTGACAAAAATTTGGGGAAAACGCTTCTCTCATATATTGTCCATGAGAGTATAAATTTCTCAGAGCCTCCATTTAAGGCAACAGTGGGACATTTTTCTTATTAAAAAGGCACATCATCTTTTATTAAGCATATCTACTTTTAGAAATTTATCCCAAATTTACTCATATGTGAAACAATGCATACTCAAGATTATTTAATTTGTTCATATTCGGTAAAAGTGGCATACCTATCAATAGTCAATGATTCAACCAATTCATGATACATACAAACAACAAAATAGAACGCAGCTTTAGGAAACAAATGACTAAGCTATATATTTACTAGTGTAGAGAGATTTCCAGGACGCATTATGATAAAAGTATAGTGAGTGATGGTACATATAAGCTGACTATACATCGTGCATAATGAAAATGGAATCAGAATAGATATTCATTTTTGTTTGTATAGAGACAGAGAGGCTATGCAAAGACTCAGAAGTATCTAAAACTGAGGGTCACCTTGTATGGCGGATGGATGATGGTGTGGAAAATTGTGTGGAAATTTGGCTAGTGGGGAACATGGGTAGGTGGGTTCTTTCCACTTCATTCCTTTATTTAAAAATGTTTTCTTTCAAAAATTTAAAAAATGCATTAAAAATATTATAAATTAGTTGAAACCTTGAAGAAAAAAATGAAAGAGTATGGGATAATAGGTTTAAAATTTATTGAATCTAGATGAGAGATAGAGCTTTCTGAAAGTACCATTTATGCTAAGACTTGATGTGTAAGTAGCAGTCGGCCAGGTGAGGTGGAGTCGGGGGGATGAGTGTGATCAGCAAGTGGTGATTTACTTACAAAGAAAGGAGAGAGGCCGGCAGAGAAAGGGGAGTACAGATGTGGGAACCTCGACAGACAGTGGGAAGAGTGAGAAGAGGATGGACAGAGAGACATTGTGTTTCTGAAGATGGAGCAGAAGAGGACAGAAGGAGAAGAGAGGAGTCAGAGAGCTGAGGGAGTGAGAGAAAGGAAGCTGGAAGAAAGGAAGATAGAAAGAGAAGCAAGGAAGAAGGAGACACCTACCTGTGGACACAGAGCCACATTGAGGATGAGAAAGGCATGTGCTCGGGGACAGAGAATGAAGGAATGAAGGCTTGTAGGGGGAGTGAGAAGGGGAGGGATGGGAAACCAGATGACCTGCAAAGAAACTTGGCATGCTAGATAGTCAGACAGAAGTGTCTGTCCTCTGGCTGTGAGATCCTGGATGGCAGACTGTGACCTGTAGAACTGAGTATTATCAGCAGGCTTATTGGAAGACTTTGCAACAGTTGGCATACAACACATCGGGTCTTGAATGAGCAGTGAATTCAAGAATGAGTGAATAGCATTTCTGTGTCTACTGGATTCATATTTATATGTCTGCTTTTAATCTAAGAACAAACTTTAGCAACTACAGTTCAGTTCAGTCCGACTCTTTGCAACCCCATGAATCGCAGCACGCCAGGCCTCCCTGTCCATCACCAGCTAGTTGTCAACTTGATATGAACTGTCAGGTTTCAAAAGTGGTTACAGGGAAAAAATGAAGAAGTGGAAATCTAGTATAAAATCCTAAAATTATGACCTTTTCTTTATATGCATTGACCACTTCTAGATGGAAAACCAAGTATTTGAAAATACCAAGGGGAGAAATTTGGAGAGTGAGAGTCAAATATTTTGGCCAAGGATATTTTCTTAGTCTTGTAAAGCTTAATGATTATTTGAGTGTATATGCACAGAGTATATAATTTAATGAATGAAACATACTGATGAGAATGAAATTACAAAATCACTTATGTGAATACATATCAATACATCAGCCAGATACTTCTTTTAAAAAGTGCCTACTTACAAATTGGCCAGAAAGACACAGATATTTAGTAACTCTTTTATGAAATGTTATGTAATGAAAATGTACATTTGAACCAATGATTTTATTCAGTTTTACTAACTTAAGTTTCACTGAAGTGAACATGGAGTAGGACAAATCCTTGGTTATGGCATTTTGAACAGACAAATAACACGAAGGACATGACTAGATATGATTTACAAATGTTTGTCAACCTATGTCTATAGAGAGTTCTGAGGTGATGTTATTATATTGTCTCAAAACAGAGTTGGGAAATACTGAAAAATAAGACACTGGGGATGCAAATTGCTACCAGCTAAAGGAATGTCTTCTGAGCAGCCACAAATACCTCTTCTGGCTGAGAGGAAATTTGCATCTTCATAATAAGTGCTATGTGAAAAGCAGAGCTGCTTTCACATGCCAGCTTAGCTATTCAGGCTATTCTTATCTTCTATCGGAAATACCGCCTGGTAAGAATAGGAAAATTTTCATTCAGTTTGCCAATTATATCTGCCATGTGCAGGCAACATAGGGCACTGGCAAACATTCAGAAGCCTGTGGACGGAATTTGTTGGTGGAGGATGATGAGCGTTGTTCAGCAGTCCAGGAAGCTCTGCTGGCGTTAATAATGCATGAGGCGGCAAGAGTAGTGGGGGAGAGGAGGGGAAAGACGGGCCTGGGCTATTTTTTCAGGTTCTTGTGCTCACTGCACACAAGCCGTCGTGAGCCACCAAGCATCCTATCTCTAGACTCTGAATGAAAAGTGAGAAAACAAGGCTTGGAAAAGCTTACACATAGTAGCAGGAAATCTGTTTTGCAATCAAAAGTACTCAGGAAGGAACAGTAAGAGTGTGGCTGAGCATTTATATGAGTTATACAGAAACCTTTCTCTTACAGAGTAAAATGAGCAATGCAGTCGGAAATGTGATAACTTAACATTAAAAATTAGCTAAATAATGCAACTTCTGTGATACAGAGAGAAGGAACCCTAAGAACAAAAGTGTGATTCTTTACATTCTATTAAAGTTCAACGAATGGCTAAAAATATTATGTGCATGTTTTAAATCTATACATTTTAGCCTCTCTGTATGAATTTGCTAAATATACAGATTAAGAAAAAACTGTCATTTCTCCTTCTTTATTGCTCAGTATTATATATTTCTAGGGATAAAGCATTTAACATTACACGAAAATCACTACAGGTTCATAAATGTGCACACCCACACACCACCCCCCACCCCCTACACACCCCCCAACAGATTAAAGGTTTTCCAGTGATTATAGTGTTTCTAGCATTAATACCCCCTGACAGGACTCCTTGTCAAGTGCTCTGGAAAAGGGATTGCAAACTCACATGCCTTCATGCCCTTTTGAAGAAGACTAAGTATAAGACAGCAGAGGGTTTGTGGACCCCAGCAAACCAAAGACTAGGTCCAGGCTCAAAATAACAAAATAAAAAGGTAAAACATGAAATAGGCCAAACTGAACTTTTAACAGGTCTATCATGTCTACCACTTTGCTATTACAGCTTGAACATACTTCTGCTTTATCTGAATTCTTCAAAAGACACCTTGAAATGGACAGACTATAAACAATGCTGTAAAAACATCAGAGGAACTCATCTAACTTCTCCATCCACACACACTTGTGGGTTTCAGGTTAAGTGTACCTTTTGGGATTGAAGCCACAGATATCTATGAGGCTCTGTTCCCTTCCTCTCCTTTCCAAAGGAGCAGGCAGGCCTTCTCTATGAATTCTGTCTTCGTCCTTGACCTACCTCCTTCAATCTCTCAGATCCCTGCTCTCATCGTAGAAAGCGCACCTTTCTTTTCATCTCTCACCCTCCAGACCCACCTTCCTGTGGATCCTTCTGTCCCAAAGAATAAGGGGCAAGTGCTTAGAATTCTGATGAGAGGTGGTGGATAAAGGTTTTATTTAAGTTGTGTTTACTAAGGAAAAGGGTAGGAAAAAGCTCTCAGGAAGCTATGTATCTACTATTGTGCTGTACTAGATTGTGTGTGTGTGTGTGTGTGCTTAGTCATGTCTGACTCTTGCGATCCCATGAACTATAGCCTGCCAGGCTGCTATGTCCATGGACTTTTCCAGGCAATGATACTGGAGTGGGTTGGCATTTACTTCTCCAGGGGATCTTCCCAACCCTGGAATGAATCCAGAGTCCCTCATGTCTCCTGCATTGGCAGGTGGATTCTTTATCATTGTGCCTCCTGGGAAGCCCATTGTACAGGATTATTTAAAGTGAAGAGAAACTCAAGAGCCTCTTGATGAAAGTGAAAGAAGAGAGTGAAAAAGCTGGCTTAAAACACAACATTCAAGAAACAAAGATCGTGATATCTCGTCCCATCACTTCATGGCAAGTAGATAGGGAAACAATGGGAACGGTGACAGAATTTATTTTCTTGGGTTTCAAAATCACTGCAGATGTTGACTGTAGCCATGAAATTAAAAGATGCTTGCTCCTTGGAAGAAAAGCTATGACAAATATAGATAGCATATTAAAAAGCAGAGACATTACTTTGTTGACAAAGTCTGTAGTCAAAGCTATGGTTTTTCCAGCAGTCATTATGGATGTGAGAGTTGGAACATAAAGGAGGCTGAGTGCCAAAGAACTGATGCTTTTGAACTGTGGTGGTAGAGGAGGCTCTTGAGAGTCCCTTGGACTGTAAAGAGATTCAACCAGTCAATCTTAAAGAAATCCGTCCTGAATATCACTGGAAGGACTGATGCTGAAGTGGAAGCTCCAATAATTTGGCCACCAGATGCAAAGAAGTGACTCACTGAAAAAGACCCTGATACTGGGAAAGATTTAAGGCAGGAGGAGAAGGAGATGACAGAGACTGAGATGGTTGGATGACATCACCGACTCAATGAAGATGAATTTGAGCAAGCTCTGGGAGTTAGTGATGGACAGGGAAGCCTGGCACACTGCAGTCCATGGGATAACAAGTCAGACATGCCTGAGTGACTGAACTGAACTGACTTTTCCCTAAAGATTCTGAAATACCACCATTTAAAAAAATCATCTCTCAAGGAGGAAATATGGGAGATAGGGATAAATCAGGAATTTGGAATTAATATACATAGACTACTGTTTATAAAATATATAATCAATAAGGAACTACTGTATAGCAGTGAAAACTCCACTCAATATTCTGTAATAATCTATGTGAGGAAAGCATATGAAAAAGAATGAATAATCTATGTATAACCAAATCACTTTAGTGTATATCTTAAACTTGCACAATATTGTAGACCAGCTATTGTTGTTCAGTCACCAAGTCATGTCTCACTCTTTGTGACCCCATGGACTGCAGCACGCTAGGCTTCCCTGCCCTTCACTATCTCCTGGACTTTGCTCAAATTCATGTCCATTGACTTGGTGATGCTATCTAATCATCTCATCCTCTGCTGCCTCTTCTCCTTTCGCCTTCCATCTTTCCCATCATCAGGGTCTTTTCCAGTGAGTCAGTTCATTGCATCAGATGACCAAAGTATTGAAGCTTCAGCATCAGTCCTTCCAATGAATACTCAGGGTTTATTTCCTTTACGATTGATTGGTTTGATCTCTCCCCAAGGGACTCTCAAGAGTCTTCTCCAGCACCACGATTTGAAAGCAACAATTCTTTGGTGCTCAGCTTTATTTATGGTTCAACTCTTACATCCATACATGCCTACTGGAAAAACCATAGCTTTGACTATCAACCATACTCCAGTAAAATTTACAAAAGAAAAACTGCTGATCTCTTTGGGCTCTTTTAGTAATATAATTTTGCCAGAGAGGTATTCAAACTTGTTACTAAGTTTCATGTAAATTAAATAGTACCACTATCTTTAAAAATCTCTACTAACATAAGTTTACAAGCCAATAACTCCATTCGCTCTCTCAGGCCCAAAGAGTGGGATTTCTCTTCCTTACAATGGTTAATTCAGATTATTCTTATTAAGTTTTCTTCAATGTAAATGCTGACTCTGATAAGGCAACATTCTCCTTGGTTATGTAGGTCAAAAAGTGATTTAATTATTCTATAAAGATGTCATAATGAATTGAATTACTTCTCAGTTATATAGTGAATCTTGTGACTTTGCTAGAAGGTGGAAGGGGGGTGACTTGCAGGAGACCGGTAATTTAATTACTTTTCCTATAACCGACAATATGGTCTGAGTTCATGATAATCATTTTACTGCAATGTTTTTTTCTTTATTGATGTTTCTTGAAACTTAAAAATTATGTTATTTAAAAATGGCTGAGCATTATATCTCTGGAAGAAATACCTTGAATATTTATATTTTTGTAGATATATAGATGTATTTTTACATATGCTGGTTACTTTAGGTCTTCTAGTTTTCAGTAGTAGAATATATAACATTTTATTATGTTTTAATATATTTTCTCATAAAATATGAGACAAATTTCCACAGATCAGTCAGAAAACTTCAAAACAGTCCCTTATGCACCATTAAATATACTGTTGGTTTGTTTGCTGATATTTCCTTTTGGTTATTTGTTATCTTCCATGGGATTTTCTAATGTCTGCTAGAATTTCACAGATCAGTAATCTGAAATGAGATTTTGATGTTCAAAGCCCAAGTCCTCTGCTGGATATTAAATATTCCATGTGAAGGTCAGGTTAGGGTTGATTCATAGTACTTGATACAAGCAGCAGCTTACAGTGCCTTTAAATCATGATTTCTTTATTTTTTTTCTTTCTTTCTTTTCATACATAACAGGCATTTTTAACTTCTGTTTTTTGCATTATTGAAGAAAGGCATATCATATTTTCTAAGGAAATCTTTGAAAGGCTTAGATTAAGATCCAGCACTGTATATTTTGTTTTTTCTGGTACTGTTTATAGCTTAGGACTGTTTATTTCTGAATGTCTAGCACCAGGTTTTCCCTGTAAGTTCTCAGACTTTTGTTTATTTCTCTTCCTTCAGTGTGATGCCAATTTATTTTTTGTTTTGGAATATATTATCCTATTGTGATGATAGTAATTAAAGTCTATGTGATAAAATACTTCATGTTTAGGAAAAGGATATATTCATTAGCATTTGTTTCATTTATTCCCTTTTGTAAGGTTGATTAGCAATAACACTCAAATTTTAGAAAAGGAGTGAGATGTAGCATAAGGAATTCTAGCAGCAAAAGTCTTAATTGCCCCTTATGATGAATAATCTTGACGGCAACCCATTCCAGTACTCTTGCCTGGAAAATTCTGTGGACAGAAGAGCCTGGGGGCTGCTGTCCATGGGGTCCCACAGAGTTGGACATGACTAAAGCGACTTAGCAGGCATGCATGCATTGGGGAAGGAAATGGCAACCCAGTCCAGTATTCTTGCCTGGAGAATCCCAGGGACAGAGGAGCCTGCAACCCCGCCTATGGGGTTGCAGAGTTGAACACAACTGAAGCGACTTAGCAGCAGCAGCAGCAGCATGACTGATCTTTGGCAAATCACCAAGATTCTCAGAATTTCTTTTCCTCATCTGTGGAAACAGAACCAGAGCATCAAGCTACATCAAGGGTTTGTGAGAACCAAGTTAATTAACATAGGTAAACCCCCTGAAGGGGGCTTCCTGGTGGCTCAGATGGTAAAGAATCTGCCTGCAATGCAGGAGACTCTAGTTCAATCCCTAGATCTGGAAGACCCCCTGGAGGAGGGCATGGCAACCCACTCCAGCATTCTATCCCGGAGAATCCCTTGGGCAGAGGAGTCTGACGGGCTATAGTCCATGGGGTCACAAAGAGTCAACCACAACTGAGCAACTAAGCATACACACAAACACCCCCTGAAAAAGATAAGCTAAAATAAATATGTAAGGTACTCTGCTTTCACAATTTAAGGCATAATCACAAAGCACAAAAAAATTTAGTTATCAAAAAGATAATCTTAAATAAGCTTAATCTCTTCTTCATAGTTTATAAAATCTTAGTGGGACTTTTCAGTTCATGTTAGCCATGTTCACAAAAATGGAGTTTCAGCTGGAGTCATTTCTTTTTCATAAGTTAAATTCTACCCACATACTCATGTGATGTAAACAGATTCCATTCCTCATATTGCATAGACATTTTAGATCTTGCACAAATTTCATTTTCTCCCAGCTCATTTGATTCTGTTGGGGGCATTTAGAAATCAACGGCAATATTTTTTCCCAGAATGGAATGACCCAGTTACTGCAAATGGCTATGGATGGCTGGAACAATAAAGGAATTTAAGATGCTCTCCAACCCTCCTCATCCAAAATATTAAAAATATTACTAATAAAGGATTTTTAAAATAACCACGTACTCAGACATGGCTATTTGGTTGTTGATCCTGTCTTCCCATCTTGTACTTATTTCTTACATGTATGGTCTTAAAGATTACCTGTTCCTTCTAAACATGAATATACTTTTAATTTGTTTTGCTTTTATTAGGGATTGTACTATTTCACACCTCAGATGCTTTGTGTCATAATACATGCTTTGTACAATGCCTGATATTTAGTAAATATTCAATAAGTGGAAAGAATATTATGGCCCTGAAGTGAATATCCTTCAACAGACTCAGTTCATAATTAACAAAAAGAAAGATTACCAATATAGCCACAATTCAAGTCTGTTTTTCAAAGAAATACATTAGTGTGGTTTATGGAGGAAAGTTAAGACTGAGGAAGAGTTTCTTCAACATTATTTATTAAACTGTACAAGCTAGTTTAGAAACCAAGATGTATTGAGGGCTTGTCATGTATCCAATTTGAGCTAAGTCTTGAGCAAGATTAAGGAAAAATATATGTGCTCTAATATTCTCCAGGCAAGAACACTGGAGTGGGTTGCCATTTCCTTCTCTAATGCATGAAAGTGAAAAGTGAACGTGAAATCAAAGTGAACTGGACTGAAGCCTACCAGGCTCCCCATCCATGGGATTTTCTAGGCAAGAGTACTGGAGTGGGGTGCCATTGCCTTCTCCAAATATATAAGGGAGACAGGTGGTAATCACATAATCTCATAAGTGAATATGGAATTAAAATCTGCATATGCAATAAAGGAGAAATGATGAGAAATAGNAATCAAAGTGAACTGGACTGAAGCCTACCAGGCTCCCCATCCATGGGATTTTCTAGGCAAGAGTACTGGAGTGGGGTGCCATTGCCTTCTCCAAATATATAAGGGAGACAGGTGGTAATCACATAATCTCATAAGTGAATATGGAATTAAAATCTGCATATGCAATAAAGGAGAAATGATGAGAAATAGTGGAAAATTCAACAATATTCCTAAACGTTTACTGTAAATGACCATGTGGAGAGTGAACTTTCTGAATGTCGAAAGTCTGAGTTTCTTCAGACTTTCCCAGAAGTTTCTTTAGGCAGGACACAGCCTGTATATTAGCTTTGATGTAAACAAGAGACCA
This sequence comes from Neotragus moschatus, assembly GCA_006410615.1. Taxonomy (NCBI): domain Eukaryota; kingdom Metazoa; phylum Chordata; class Mammalia; order Artiodactyla; family Bovidae; genus Neotragus; species Neotragus moschatus. Next base: position 1,200,602 of record SJYA01000065.1, on the reverse strand, counting down.
TATTTAAAATGAGCATAAATAAGGACTTTAAAGAGAAAGGTGTTTAAACTTCAGCAAGTGAGGTTGAATTTTAATTACTGAAATTTGGCTGCCTTCCTGGAAAAAAGTAAAAGAGAGCCAGCCATAATCACAGGATATGTTAGACTAGTTCTTTCAGAAGACAAAGACAAGTCTAGGTGATTGCTTCAGGTTTGAGATAATTCTCATTCCATGATAAAAATAGTCCCCCCAAAATAGCATTTTATCTTTTTGTAATAAATTAGTGATGTGCCCCTATGTGTAGATGTTACATTTGCTAACAAGTTATGAATATGTTATTAAAAATACTTAAAGATATTTGAAGCACCCTGAAAAAATAACTACTCTTTTTTCTAACGTGTTCATTTCAGTTGTGCTATAGCACATTTACACTTTGCTTTATCAGCTTCTTCCTTAAAGGAAATAGTTGAATTCTAATAAAAGCAAACCAATTATGCCAATAGAGAACATTTATTATGCATCACTGGCTGTTTACTGAATAAGAGGATCCTATGTAATTCTTGACCAGCTTCCAACAAAAACTATGCTAAATGCAAGCTCACTCATTTTGTTGCGCTAAATCCAATTGCTTCGTGTATAATCTTGATTTATTTTTTAGAGATAGAAATAGTGCTTGATACTGCATTTTGTTTTGTTATACTAACACAAGTTTTAATTGAACATATTTTCTAAGAATTCTCATTTAGGGTAATGAAAATCTATATTTTTGTGGAAATTACTTTTATTTAAACAATATAATAACATTGATTATATTCCTTGCATTCTATTGGGGAATGGTAGTTCAAAGACTGTATCTTTGTTGTCATGTATATTAGTTTGCTAGGATTCGTATATTATATTTGCTGAGTACTTTGCCATACAAAGGAGCACATGTTGGGTGCCTTCAACATGGAAATTCATTTTCTACAGTTCTGGAGGCTAGAAGTCTAAGATCAAGGCGATAGGAGAATTGTTTCCTCTAGACCTCTTTCCTTGGTTTATTCATATTTGTCTCCTCTGTTTGTATCTATGTCCTTATTTCTTCTTATGAGGACACCCATCATATGGATTAGAGCCCTTCCTGTATTACCTCCTCTTAACATAATCACCTTTAAAGGCTTTGTCTCCAAATTTTAATGTGAAAGTGAGTGAAGTTGCTCAGTCGTGTCTGACTCTTTGCGACACCATGGACTATACCTATCAGGCTTCTCCATCCTTGGGATTTTCCAGGCAAGAGTACCTGAGTGGGTTGCCATTTCCTTCTCCAGCGGATCTTCCTGATCCAGGGATCAAACCCAGATCTCCTGCATTGCAGGCAGATGCTTTACCCTCTCGGCCACCAGGGAAGTTTTAATGTAATCACCTTTAAAGAGTTTATCGCTCACATCTGAGGTAATGGCAGTTAGGGCTTTAACACAGGAATTTGTAGGGGACACATTTCAGCCCGTAACACCATGGATTTTGGTAAACTACCTTCATAAGCATTATTAAACAATATTAATTAAAGAAAAAGTATAGGTTGGTAAATCCATGACACTACCTACTTACCTCATAGAATCATACCCACGTTGTTGCAAAGAAACCAAAGTTTGGCAGTACACGGATATGCAAAGTTAAACATGTTAAGAAATCAATTTTTCCCTCTGACAAACAATATGACAAATTGATCAAGTGTTTTTAAGGACTAGTAAAACTGTTCTGCCCTTCTAATTTTCACAGTGTAAGGCATAAATATTTGGGGAGGTTACTGAAAGGTTACAAAGACTTTCCCTGCAAATTTATATCCTTTTGTTCAGTCCTATCTTTGGAGCATTGCTATGCAGTGATTTGAACAGAGAGATAAGCAAGTAAACCCCTCCCCTTCTTTATTTCTAGTAGTTTGGATAGTGTTTGTAATACTTGAAAACCAAATACATCTAGAATACCTTAAATTATAACTTAAATATAGCCATACAATGGCTAACTCAGAATCTACTAGTAGACTTAAGATGATGTGCTGGCAATGCACAGAGTCCTCTCCCCTGCCCACTATGTCTGGGAAAACCTGATTTAAATGTACTCGGCACTCTTGCACAGCTGTGTTCAAGGTCTGTAGTGACCTTGGTAGGTAGCTCCTTCTGAGCTACATATTTTAACATTAAACTTTTTATTTTCATTGGGGTATAGCTGATAATGAGCTGCGTTTTTATCCACTTCCAAGTTGTCAGATTTCAAGTGACACAGTCCTAATTTTGTACACCATCATGTCCCTCACTCTTATTTTTAACAAGCTGGTTCATGGACTCTAAACATTATTACTTGGGTCTTGATCTAACACAAGCTTTCGTCTCATGATGTAAAACAGTGCTGGGTCTCAAGAGGGAGCTCTAGGAAGTCTGAGTGAATGGATAGAATGACTGACACTCGCAGAATGTGGGTGAAAATGCTACATAAAGTACTGGACATGTGTTCTCTCCTTGCACATAAATGCCTATGGCCTCTGTAACTTCTCAAGTGTGAGGCTTAGATATTTGGTTAATGCATAGCAAATTAAAATTCCTCTTAACTCACAAGTTTCATGTTTTCGCTTACCTAAAGTTCAAATGGTACATGTATATCTCCATGACACTTGAAACTCAACATATTCAAAATCAAACTCACCAATTCTTCCTTAAATTTGCTTTGTCTCATTATTTTCCTATCTCTCTTGTCTGAAACTTAGTGTTGACATCTTGTGGGTTTACATTTCACCCATTTTCCTTGTTCTTACTTTCAGTTAATGGTAAATTATAATTATTCTTTCTTTAGCATCACTTCTGTTCCACCTTCTTTTCTCATATTACATGCTGATTAATGGTGGTAACTGTTTGTCATCCATATATTTAATCTTCTAATTACTGTTACTACCTCCAGTCATTTTCTGTTTCAAATCTTCCTCACTGCCATGAGGAAGAACTTTTTTGGAAAAACAAATATCTGATCTTGAAATCTCAACACACTTGTCATATTAAGAACAAATATATGAAAATAATAAATTAATAAAAGCAAAGCCTTCTGAACCCCCTTTTATGTCTTAATAAAATGCAGATTCTTTATTTGCTCAACAAGGTATTCTTCAAACTCTTCTTTAAATGTATTGCCAGTCACTCACCCTCTTACTCTAGTTTATATTTTGTCCTACTTGAGGCAAGTTCCCCAAGTGCCAATGGTCCCCTCTTTGTGCATTCATGCGCTTGTTCCTGTGTCCTGGAATCCCTTCTGTAGTCCATACCTAGTGTCATATCCAACCTTTAAGACATACTTCAAATGGTCTCTTCCCTGAAACTGTATCTTAAAATTACAACAGTAAATAACCTTATGATTCTGTAAACCCATCACTGTGTGTGTTACTGAAAGAAATCTTTCTTCAGTTATCACCCTTTGTCTACCCATCTGATCTAGTTTGTTGTTTTTGTTTAATTTCCCAGTCATGTCTGACTCTTTGTCACCCCATGGACTGTAGCTTGCCAGGCTCCTCCATCCATGGAATTTCCCAGGCAAGAATATTAGAGTGGGTTGCCATTTCTTTCTCCAGGGGATCTTTCCAATTTAGGAATCAAACCCGCATCTCCTGCACTGGTGGGTGGATTCTTTATCACTGAACTACCAGGGAAGTCCTTGATCTACTTTACTAGAGAGTAAGTCTATGGAAGGCATAATCTATGTCTCTCTTTCAACTTCATTGCTCCTCTTACATCTTTTCTCTAATAGATGAACTGTAAAGTTGATGCATAAGAGAGATTTGGCTTGTGGTCCAGTGGCTGAGACTCAGAGATCCCAATGCAGGGGTCCCAGGTTTGATCAGTCGGGTAACTTGCTCCCACATGTCATAACTAAGAGTTTACATGCTGCAACGAGAGATCCCATGTGCCCCATCGAAAGATTCCTCTTGACATAAGGAAGATTGAGGATCCCACAGACCAAAATGAAGACCCATGCAAATAAATAAATATATATATATATTTAAAGGTATTACAAACTATTCGGAGCTGGAGTAGCTTTCTCTGTTATTAGGCAGCAATTCTTTTTACTCTCCAAACCACAACATTTTGCATGCTGAAGCAAAGCCCCGATCCCTTAGCTTTTTCCCTCTGTTTCCTTTTCCTTCACTTAACGCCTCCTCCGCTTTTCTTTTTCCTCCTCTTCCTCTCCTTCACCCCCTCTCCTTTTTCATATTTCTTCTTTATTAGAAGACTGAAGAGGATCTGAATAAAACAAGAAAGTCAATTAAAATAAAGGAAACATATATTGAAATAATTTAGTAAATTAAAATGTCTTTGTCTGGAGATGAATTTTTCATAAAGTGATGACACTTTATGCAGCAAATTCACACTGATTCCACCTCAACAACGGATTACACAGGAATTCATTTCAATATAGGAACATAATTTTCATGGAATTGAATATTTAAAAGGCTGTTGGGGGGCATTCTTAGCACCTATGAAGTGTTTGAAGACCTATAAAATGGAATATACCTCTCATTACAATCACCTGACAGTTTACCTTACTGAAAAGAGAAAGTATTCAGAACTTTCAGATGGTTTACGAAGCATCTCTTGCATATATACACACACATGAAAACACAGAAAAAAAAAGACAAAGGTGAACACACATGTGCACAACTACTGCTATTTTTTCTTATTAAAGGTTTTGTATTATTGGTAGAATTTTTGCAGTTGTAAATATCTATCTTTGCTGTTGTCCAGTCCCTAAGTCATGTCCAGCTCATTGGAACCCCATGGACTTCAGCATTCCCCACTGTCTCCTGGAGTTTGTCCAGATTCATGTTCATTGTGTTGGTGATGCTAACTATCTCATCCTCTGCTCCCCCTCTTCTCCTTTTGTCTTCAGTCTTTCCCAGAATCAAGGCCCTTTCCAATGAGTTGGTTCTTCGCATCAGGTGGCCAAAGTATTCAGCTTCACCATCAGTCCTTCCAATGAATAGTCAGGATTGATTTCGTTTAGGATTGACTGATTTGAATTCTCAGCAGTCCAATGGACTCTCAAGAGTCTTCTCCAGCATCACAGTTTGAAAGCATCAGTTCTTCAGCACTTAGCCTTCTTTATAGTCCAACATTCATATCTGTTCATGACTATGGAAATCCATGGCTTTGACCATACAGACCTTTGTCACAAAAGTGATGTCTCTGGTTTTAAATGCACTGTCTAGGTTTCTCATAGCATTCCTTTCACAGAGCAAGCAGCTTTTGATTTCATGGCTGAAATCACTGTCCACAGTGATTGCGGAGACAAAGAAAATAAAATCTATCAACTTCCACTTTTTCCCTTCCTATTTGCCATAAGGTGATGGGACCAAATGATATAATCTTCTTCTTCTTTTTTTTTTTTTAATGTTGAGTTTCAAGCCAGCTTTTTCACTCTCTTCTTTCATCTTCATCAAGAAGTTATTTAGTTCCTCTTCATTTTTTGCCATAAGGGTGGTGTCATCTACATATCAGGAGAAGGCAATGGCAACCCACTCCAGTACTCTTGCCTGAAAAGTCCCATGGACGGAGAAGCCTGGTAGACTACAGTCCATGGGATCACGAAGAGTCAGACATGACTGAGCGACTTCACTTTCACTTTTCACCTTTATGCATTGGAGAAAGAAATGGCAACCCACTCCAGAGTTCTTGCTTGGAGAATCCCAGGGACAGGGGAGCCTAGTGGGTTGCCGTCTATGGGGTCACACAGAGTCGGACACGATTGAAGCAACTTAGCAGCAGCAGCAGCAGCATCTGCATATCTGAGGTTGTTGATATTTCTCCTTGCAATCCTGATTCCAACTTGTGTCTCATCCAGTCTGGCATGTCCCATGATGTACTCTGCATATATGTTAAGTAAGCAGGGTGACAGTATTCAGCCTTGTCCTACCCTTTTCCAATTTTGAATCAGTCTGTTGTTGTATGTCCAGTTCTAACTGTTACTTCTTGACCTATATACAGGTTTCTCAGGAGGCAGGTAAGTCTGATATTCCCGTCTCTTTGAGAATTTTCCACAGTTTGTGGTGATCCACACAGTCAAAGGCTTTAGCATAGTCAATGATGAAGAAGTAGATATTTTTCTGGAATTCCTTTGCTTCCTTATGATCCAGTGCATGTTGGCAATTTGATCTCTGATTCCACTGCCTTTTCTAAATCCAGCTTGTACATCTGGAAGTTCTCAGTTCACGTACTGTCAAAGCTTAGTTTGGAGAATTTAGAACATTACTCTGCTAGCATGTGAAATGAGCACAATTGTGCAGTAGTTTGTACATTCTTTGGCATTGCCTTTCTTTGAGATTGGGATGAAAACTGATCTTTTCCAATCCTGAGGCCACTGCTGAGTTTCCAAATTCGCTGATATTTTGAGTACAGCATTTTAATAGCATTGTCTTTTAGAATTTGAAATAGCTCGGCTAGAATTCTGTCACTCCCACTAGCTTTGTTCATGGTTATGCTTCCTAAGGCCTTCTTGATTTCATACTCCAGGATGTCTGATTCTAGACTGACCACACCATCCTGATTATCCCAGTCATTAAGACCTGTTTTATATAGTTCTTTGGTGTATTCCTGGTACCTCTTCTTAATCTCTTCTGCTTCTGGTAGGTCATTACTGTTTCTGTCCTTTGTTGTGCCCAAAATGAAAATGAAAGTGAAAGTCGTTCAGTCATGTCTGACTCTTTAGAACCCAATGGGCTATACAGTCCATGAAATTCTCTAGGCCAGAATACTGGAGTGGATATCCTTTCTCTTCTCTAGGAGATCTGCCCAACCCTGGGGACAAACCCAGGTCTCCCTCATTGCAAGCAGATTCTTTACCAGCTGAGTCACCAGGAAAGCCCTACCGTGCCTATCCTAGCATGAAATGATCCCTTGCTATCTCCAGTTTTCTTGAAGAGATTTTCCCATCCTATTGCTTTTTAAGAAGGCCTTCTTATCACTCCTTGCTATTTTCTGAAACTCTGCATTCAGTTGGGTATATCTTTCCCTTTCTCCTTTGCGTTTAGCATCTCTTCTTTCCTCAGTTATTTGTAAAGCCTCCTTGGGCTTCCATGATAGCTCAACTGGTAAAGAATCTGCTGCAATGCCAGAGATCTTGGTTCGATTCCTGCATCAGGAAGATCCCCTGGAGAAGGGATAGGCTACCCACTCAGGTATTCTTGGACTTCCCTGGTGGCTCAGCTGGTAAAGAATCTGCCTGCAATGCAGGAAACCTGGATTCAATCCCAGGGTTGGGAAGATCCACTGGAGAAAAGAACTGGCTTCACACTCCAGTATTCTAGCCTGGAGAATTCCATGGACTCTATAGTCCATGGAGTCACAAAGAGTTGGACACAACTGGGCAACTTTCATCTCAGATAACCACTTTCCCTTCTTTCATTTTTTCTACTTTGGGATGGTTTTGATCTCCACCTCCTGTACAATGTTGTGAACCTCTGTCCATAGTTCTTCAGGCACTCTGTCAACAGATCTAATCCTTTGAATCTATTTGTCACTTCCACTGTATGAATCATAAGGAATTTGATTTATGTCATACCTGAATGGCCTAGTGGTTTTTCCCTACTTTCTTCAATCTTAGCCTGAATTTTGCAATAAAGAGCTCATGATCTGAGCCACAGTTTGCTTCAGGTCTTGTTTCTGCATACAATATAGAACTTTTTCATCTTTGGCTGCAAAGAACATAATGAATCTGATTTCGGTATTGAATATTTAGTGATGTCCATGTGTAGACCTCTCTCTTGTGTTGTTGGATAAGAATGTTTACTATGACCAGTGTTCTCACTTGACAAAATTGTTAGCTTTTGCCCTGTGAAATTTTGTACTGTCCATTCCAATATGCTAAGACAATTAAAAAATAAGTATCAGTTCAAATTGTGGGTCTTTTAATTTCTACATTAAACAATACTGAAATAGAATAATCTGTAATAATCATTAAATTAACTCATTGAAATGTTTCTTTGGTTGGTTCAGTCACTCATTCGTGTCTGACTCTTTATGACTACATGAATCACAGCACGCCAGGCCTCCCTGTCCATCACCAACTCCCGGAGTTCACTCAGACTCACGCCCNGAAAGTAGGGAAAACCACTAGACCATTCAAGTATGATCTAAATCAAATCCCTTATGATTATACAGTGGAAGTGAGAAATAGATTTAAGGGCCTAGATCTGATAGATAGAGTGCCTGATGAACTATGGAATGAGGTTCGTGACATTGTACAGGAGACAGGGATCAAGATCCTCCCATGGAAATGTTTCTTTAGAAAAGACAAATATTCTGCATGTAGTTTTGTTTCAAGTTTTCAAGTTCAGAACAAAAGATAGCTTTAAATTCTAGTTTTACAATGTCTTTGGCTTTAGGTTCTCTGCATTCTTTAGGGCAAAAATAATCAGAAAATAAGCCTTTTATGTATACCATTTTATAGTACAAATTTATATTTTTACAAAAGTTTGAAAACATATTTATGCAATTATATTGCAATATGAATTTTGCTACTATTTACTCATCTGAACAACAGATACTTTTAAGCACAAAATATTTCCAAAAAAGTTTATGTTTCAAGTACAATAAATTTTACTTCACAAAATTAAGGGAAAGATAAAAAAGATATATAGATATATATGTGAAGTTATTTTAATATAAATATTCATTAGAAGTAGTATAATCAGTCCATAACATTATAATGTTACATATAAATTCAATGTACAGCTTTTCAAATGTGATTTTTATAATTTTTGCACATTCCTTGATATTAGGAATATGACCCGAGCTTAGAACTTTTAGTACACCATCACATGTTGGCTTATGTAAAGACACTGTTTTACAGAACCTCAAAGTGAGCCCAGACCTTGGAAATTCTATTAATTATGATCAAATTCCTTCTGTATCTTGAGAAAGTAAAGCTCATAAATTTAAATAATAAGAACACTAAGCCTCCTTCACAAACTGTAAGATGGCCATTCTGTCAATGTTTCTCCCAAATGACAGAAGTCTTTGTTGGATAAATCACATCAGTTTCTGACTTTTTAGACAAATCCAGACAATGGCCATTGTTTTAAAATACGATGGGAAAAACATGCTTCCATTTATCATGATTTTATACAGTAAGACTGAAAACAGANTAAGATGGCCATTCTGTCAATGTTTCTCCCAAATGACAGAAGTCTTTGTTGGATAAATCACATCAGTTTCTGACTTTTTAGACAAATCCAGACAATGGCCATTGTTTTAAAATACGATGGGAAAAACATGCTTCCATTTATCATGATTTTATACAGTAAGACTGAAAACAGATTTTCCAGAGAAAATTATGAAGTTATAAACATAACTTGGTAGTTGCTGTTTTTTCACTTATTTCTTTCTGAGTATATCATATCACTCCGTCTACACGCATAGCCTCCACTGTAGGGGGCTTATGATTTTGTTATTTATAGAAAGGGGATAACTGAAGACGCATTGAAGTACTTTACCTGAGGATACTCAATGTCAATTGACCTGAGTTTTCTGAGAGACGCTCTATCACTGGACACCATCTTGCTTTATTCCTTCAAGCCTTACTGTACTTTCTCTGAGTTCATATGTGTTACAGTTAGAGCTCTCTGACTCAAATTGCTAAGTCCAACCTTACCTTTTTAAGACAACATAGTGTCGTAGTTACCTAAAACAACTTTACATATTACACATTTCTTAAACCCAACTACAGAGAAACCATTGTTGAATATACTCAAACCTGATAATGACCATTATTAGTATATGTGAAAGTCTCATAGCCTCGGAAACATATATCAAGAAACTTAAGAAATATAGGGATTGAGTTTGCAGAAAAAAATGTTTTATAGCTTCAATGATAAGATGAAGAATACTTCTTGCCTGATTGCTGTTGTTCAGTCTCTCAGATGTGTCTGACTCTTTGTGACCCCATGGATTGCAGCATGCGAGGCTTTCCTGTCCTTCACCATCTCCTGGAGCTTGCTCAAACTCATGTCCATTGAGTCAGTGATGCCATCCAATTATCTCATCCTCTTTGGTCCCCATCTCCTCCTGCCTTCAATCTTTCCCAGCATCAGTTTCTTTTCTGATGAGTCGGCTGAAACTAATATGAAAAAGAATGCAAATGTGTTCAGGTTAACAAACTAAACCTTTAACTGAGTTCAGCGCATGAAATTTTTTTCTAAACGTTCTGATGCAAGGGAGGGAACACAGCTGACTGCTTTTCTTTCATTTCATTTGATCTACAAGGCTATCTGTCAGAGTTGCAAAGAGATGCGACTGAGCACGCACACACACACACACATACACACACATGCCTTGTCCACTGACAGAGTAGATGAATTGGTATAGAGACTCCATTCTAAGGGTCAATAGCATTATCAGCTTTAGTAGTCCTAGTATCAGATGTACACTTCACTCCAGAGACCCTCAGAGGACAGCAAGGCCCTGAATTAACATCTGCCCTGTTCTGTTCAGAGAGATGAGAGGATCTCTAGAGCTGTGTCAGGTCAGTGACAGAGTCATCCACGAAAAGCCTCATGGGTTGGTTGAAATAGCAAAACTATTTTAGAACAGAGTGGGGTAAATGTTATCTGTAAATCTTGTAGAATTTGTGAGCCACAGTTTCTGTCACAACCTCTCAAATCTGCCACTGTAACAAGAGTGCAGCCACGGGCAATACATAAACAAAAGAGCGTCCCAGTGTTGCAATAGATATGTGTTCACCAAAAGAGGTGAAGAACGATGCCATCCATGCTTTGCTAAACTTTGCTTGAAGGCATCGTCCTGCGTGCTCCGTTGTGCTCAATTCTTTGAGACCCCATGGACTGTAGCCTGCCAGACTCCTGTGTCTGTGGGATATCCCAGTCAAGACTACTGGATATGGGTTGCCATTTCCTTCTCCAGGGGATCTTCCTGATCCGGGGATCAAACCCCACATCTCCTGCTTTGGCTGATGGATTCTTTACCACTAAGCCACTTCACTCACTTCACTTTTCCCACTCCAATATTCTTGCCTGGAGAATCCCATGGACAGAGGAGCTTGGTGGGCTAGAGTCCACGGGTCGCAAAGAGTCGGACACGACTGAGCAACTTCACTCACTTCAAGCCACCAGGGAAGCCCTACACTTTCATGTCTTCCAAAATTAGTCAGACAACTGTATGATGCATGTCATGATTTAGGGTGCCTACCTGGGTAGTGAGAGGTGAGGAAGGTGAGAAAGATGGAAAGGGGAAGAGAAGCGCAGAGGAGATAAATTACACATATTATATTCTAAATATATCAGTATTACCAGCTCTTTTGACCTGATCTCTTGAAATTTCACATTAGAGCCCTACTCATTTGCCCCCTAGTATAAAATGCCCCCTAGTATTAACATTGAGGCTATATTAGCCCATTTAATATTTAGCCTTTCTGAAAGTGTGATAAGTATTAATAGAAAGCTATGGTTAAGCATTTGGAGTTTCTCAATCTTATTTGAATGTGCTGCTGCTGCTGCTAAGTTGCTTCAGTCATGTCTGACTCTATGCAACCCCATAGTTGGCAGCCCACCAGGCTCCTCTGTCCCTGTAGACCTCACTAATACCATCCCTTCCTGTCCTTCTCAGTTTAAAAATTGAAATGTTTTCTAAAATATGCTGTGAATAATAGAACTCTAATTCATACTGCAAAAAGGACTCATGTCAGATTTCAGTAGAGAAGATGACATGGAGTCAGGGCATCCACAGAAGGGGCAACAGCAGGCTGAGGGTCTTGCAAGAGCAGGTCTTTCATAGGAGCAATTTAAGTGGAAAATGATCAAAGTTCTGACAAGATGAAATTCAACTACTCACTGAGGACAAATTAAAACTTTCTAGTTCCATCAAAAGCTACCTTTGGTACCTAGTGAAAATATTCAACATGTCCCATGAGAAAACTCATAATAAAACTATTCATTTCTATGCTTTATTTTTTAAAAATTCTAATCATACCTATATTTATTTTTTCCTTGTATTCACTGTTTTAAAATGAATTGAACAAAGAAAAAAATTGTGGACATTTAATCCATAATAAGTATATCATAATGTAAAATATAAAATGAAAATTACATTTATTATTTAAAAGAGAAAAAAATGACCTATAGATTGTGACCTGCAGATTGGACAAATTTTCTTATACATTATTATAAGTTAAATTATGAGTTAAAAGTGAGTTTTTAACTTTAATTTGAGCTATAGATATATTTCAGTTCAGTTCAGTCACTCAGTCATGTCCGACTCTGCGACCCCATGGACTGCAGTACGTCAGGCTTCCCTGTCTTTCAAAACTCCCAGAGCTGGCTCAAACTCAAGTCCATCGAGTCAATGATGCCAGACAACCATCTCATCCTCTGTCATCCCCTTCTCCTCTTGCTTTCAATCTTTTCCAGCATGAGGGTCTTTTCCAATGAGTCAGTTCATCAGATGACCAAAGTATTGAACCTTCAGATTCAGTCCTTCCAATGAATAGTCAGGAATGATTTCCTTTAGAATTGACTGGTTGGGTCTCCTTGCAGTCCAAGGGACTCTCAAGAGTCTTCTCCAACACCACAGTTTAAAATCCTCAGATCTTCAGCTCCCAGCTTACTTTATGGTCCATTTCCCACATCCATACATGACTACTGGAAAAACCATAGCTTTGACTATACAGACCTTTGTCAACAAAGTAATGTCTCTGCTTTTTAATATGCTGTCTAGGTTTGTTATAGCTTTTTTTCCAAGGAGCAAGCGTCTCTTAATTTCATGGCTGCAGTCACCACCTGCAGTGATTTTGGAGCCCAATAAAATAAAATCTGTTACTATTTCCATTGTTTTCCCATCTATTTGCTGGATGCCATGAACTTTGGTTTTTTTTTGAATGTTGATTTTAAGCCAGCTTTTTCACTCTCCTCTTTCACTTTCATCAAGAGGCTCTTTAGTTCTTCTTTTTCTGCCATAAGGGTGGTGAGGTTATTAATATTTCTCCCAGCAATCTTGATTCCAGCTTGTGTTTCCTCCAGCCCGGCATTTCACATGGTGTACTTTGCATATAAGTTAAATAAGCAAGATGACAGTATACAGCCTTGACATACTCCTTTCCCTATTTGGAACCACATTGTTGTTCCATTTCCAGTTCTAATTGTTGCTTCTTGACCTACATACAGATTTCTTAAGATATATTTATCATTTGTCAAATAATCCTGGGATATTTTTAATGACTGTATAATTTCTTGATATAACTGTGTTCACTAGCTTAAATTGCTTTTACATTTTATTTTTTAATGGGAGTATGTTAATGAATAAATAAGAAATACAATTGCTCAAACACTCATCACATAATTTTTCATCGGGCATGTTGAATCACAGATCTTGGCATCTACAATTACCTGGGGTACCATATTTTAAAATTAATTTTTAGTGAATGGAAATGGACACAAGTACATAAGTACAATTCTTATTCTAAGCACATTTAAACTTTTATGTGTTGTAAAAGATGTTGTTGTTTATTCACTTAGTCATGTCTGACTCTGCGACCCCATGGGCGATAGCCCACCAAACTCCTCTGTCCATGAGATTTCCCAGGCAATATGGAGTGGGTGGCCATTTCCTTCTCCAGGGGATCTTCCTGACCCTGGAATTGAACTCGAGTCTCCTCTTTGGTAGGCAGATTCTTTACTGCTGAGCCACCTGGGAAGCTTCACTATAAAAGACTTTTAGTGAATCTAAAAGACTTTTTAGATTCCTATAAAATAGGAATCAAGTAGTGATGTAAAATGGTGGATTTATGTTTTGTATACATGATACATTTACCTTTTCTGTACTAGAATGTAAATAAAAGAAAGATACCTGGAAATATATATTGAAGTTATAAACAAAAGAAAAATTAATTTGCAGAAATAGAGCATAATGAAATATTTTTGCAAGAAATCTAAACACAAATGCTTCTGAAAATTATTTTTTTTCTATTTCAGTAAACAGTGTTTCTTATCTGTTCATATTATGAGCTTTTCAAATTATTACTTTCCACCAAGAAAGTAAAATACAGTTTTAGTCATCCTAGTTGTAGATGTAAATATTTGATGATAGCTTTATGGTCAGCTTTGATAACATTTATTTCCAAAGATCCTAAGAAAATAAAGTTGTATACCTAGTTCTCTACTTCTACTTTCCATTTTGCGTGAATCATGCCTTCCTGGTCTTTACTGGCTAGAAGAGACTGTTTTCTTTTTCCAATTCTTAAATTTTGAAAGTAAAACTATCAACTGCAAACAACTAATGGAAAGTCATTTTATAATATTAACCATTTTAAAGGGTTTCCCTGGTGGGTCAGTTGGTAAAGAATCTGCCTGAAATGCGGGAGACCCGGGTTCAATCCCTGGCTCTGGAAGATCCCCTGGTGATGGGAATGGCAACCCGCTCCAGTATTCTTGCCTGGAGAATTCCATGGACAGAGGAGCCTGGTGGGCTACAGTTTAAAGAAATAAGTTAATTTGTCTTTAAAATCATTCTTGTTAGTAAACTTTCTACTGCAGATACTGAAACCGCACCAAAATATAATTTGACTGTGGATTTTAAAAATTCCACTAGAGGGCAACATGTACCAAGGTTATTGTCACTTGTTTCAAAGGGGGAAAAATATCCAGTTTTATTCTTTATCGTGAATAAATGTCATTGATTTCATATTTAGCACATCCAGTATTAATTGTTATCTTTATGAGGCACATGTGGTGTGAGTGAATACTGTCTCGTTTCTAAAACAGTAGTATGGGTGTTCCTCTATCTGCTTTTAATTAGTTGTAATCAACACTTTTCAGTTACCGTAATTACTAGAATAAATACCAAATAAAAGAGGCATTATTTTATATGTAATGAGTTCATAGGATAAGTTATTTAAGGCCATATGTGTTTTAAGTTGTAAATATATGTAAACAATTCTAGATTAAAGAAAAATAAAGTAAAACCCATAGGAGATACTGGTCGTAAATTTGAAATTCAATTTTGAAGAAATAAAAGCATTTGCTCATTATACATCCTCAGAGATTATTTTAACCATGAGTAGGAAGATCGGTTCAGTGGTGTGTGTTAACTCTCTTAATCCTTGCTGAGAAGTGGAATCTGCTTGCAGCTGGCAGCATCGCCACGTTTTAGAAGCCTGCCCAAACACCACTGCTTATAGCCCGTCCTCTTCGGGCTATAAGCAGTTCCCTACTTCTCGAATTCTCATCAAAATCACTAAAGAAAAATTCTGCATAGGGATAATGGTCACTGACGCTGATAATAGCAAGAGCATAAAGCTGTATTTCCAAATACATTTTCTGTTGTTGCTTTCAGTCATTGTCACGTCCGATTCTTTGGAACCCCATGAACTACAGCACACCAGGCTTCACTGCCCTTCACTATATCCCAGAGTTAGCTCAAAAACTCATGTCCATTGAGTCAGTGATGCCATATTTTCTGTATAAGAGAGCAAAGCAATATTGCAAGGAAGAGGAAGGAGGTACATAACCAGGTTTGGAAAATGATTTTGTGGATTTTAATAGATTCATATTTAGAAATAAAATAATTATTTTAAAAATACACAGAATGGTGTATTTTAAAATTATGACAGATATTATATGGGAATAGATATAATTGTCACCAATTGCAATAAAATAGTGATTTACCCCCTGAGTAGTTCTTGCTTAGTTAATTTGTTGTTCATTCACTCAGTCCCGTCAGACACTGTGTGACCACATGGACCAGGCACAGCAGGCTTCCCTGTCCTTCACCATCTCCAGGGCTTGCTAAAACTCATGCCCATTGAGTTGGTGTTACCATCAACAGTCTCATCCTGTGTCATCCCCTTCTCCTCCTGCTTTCAATCTTTCCCAACATCGAGGTCTTTTTCAATGAGTCAGGTCTTTGCATTAGGTGGCCAAAGTACTGGAACTTCAGTTTTGGCATCAGTCCTTTCAATGAATATTCAAGATTGATTTCCTTTAGGATTGATTGGTTTAATCTCATTGCAGTCTGAAGGACTCTAAACAGTCTTCTCCACCACCATAGTTCAAAAGCATCAATACCTCGGTGCCCAGTCGTCTTTATGGTCCACCTCTCACATTGATACATGACTACTGAAAAAACCATAGCTTTGACTAGACCAAACTTGTTGGCAAAGTAATGTCTCTGCTTTTTACTATGCTGTCTAGGTTGGTCATAGCTTTTCTTCCAAGGAGCAAGCATCTTTTAATTTCATGGCTACAGTCACCATCTGCAGTGATTTTGGAGACCGAGAAAATAAAGTCTGTCACTGTTTCCATTGTTTTTCCATCTATTTGCCTTGAAGTGATGGGACCAGATCCTGTGGTCTTTGTTTTTTTTTGAATGTTGAGTTTTAAACCAGCTTTTTCACTCTTTTCTTTCACTTTCATAAGAGGCTCTTTATTTCTTCTTTTTCTGTCATAAGCATGGCGTCATCTTCATACCTGAGGTTATTGATATTTCTCCCGGCAATCTTGATTCCAGCTAGTGCTTCATCCAGCCCAGCGTTTCTCATGATGTACTCTGAATGTAAGTTAAATAAGCAGGGTGGCAATATACAGCCTTGACATCCTCCTTTTCCTATTTGGAAACAGTCTGTTGTTCCATGTCCAGTGCTAACTGTTGCTTCCTGACCTGTATACAGGTCCTCAAGATGCAGGTCATTTGGTCTGGTATGCCCATCTCTTCAAGAATTTTCCAGTTTGTTGTTATCCACACAATCAAAGGATTTGGCATAGTCAATAAAGTAGAAGTAGATGTTTTTCTGGAACCTCTTGTTTGATGATCCAACAGATGTTGGCGATTTATCTCTTGTTCCCCTGCCTTTACTAAATCCATCTTGAATATTTGGAAGTTCTCAGTTTACATACTGTTGAAGCCTAGCTTGGAGAACTTTGAGCATTACTTTGCTAACATGTGAAATGGGTGCAGTTGTGCAATAGTTTGAACATTCTTTGGCACTGCCTTTCTTTGAATTGGAATGAAAACTGACCTTTTCCAGAAAGGATATCTTATCTTTGAAATAATAGGTGCTCATTTTATTAAAAAAAAGAATTATTTTCACTATAATCAAAGCATTCCCTGATAAACTATCATTCTTAACATGTTGTAGTTGTTTAGTTATTCAGTCATGCCCAACTCTTTGTGACCCCATGGACTGCAGCATGCCAGGTTTCCCTGTCCTTCACTGTCGCCCAGATATTGCACAAATTTATATGCATAGAGCCAATGATGCCATCAAACCATTTCTTCCTCTGTTTCCCTCTTCTCATCCTGCTCCCAATCTTTCCCCGCTTCAGGGTCATTTCCAATGAGTCAGCTCTTCACATCACACAAAGTATTGGAGCTTCAGCTTCCGCATCAGTCCTTCCAATGAATATTCAGGGTTGATTTCCTTTAGGATTGACTGGTTTGATCTCCTTACAGCCCAAGGGACTCTTGAGTCTTCTCTATGAGTAGTTTGAAAGCATTAATTCTTCAGTGCTCAGCCTTCTTTATGGTCCAACTCTCATATCCATACATGATTATTGGAAAATCATAGCTTTGACTCTGTGGCCCTTTGTCAACAAAGTGATGTCGCTGCTTTTTTAATGTGCTCCCTAGGTTTGTCATGGCTTTTCTTTCAAGGAGCAGTGTTAGTAGTGTTAGTTGCTCAGTCGTGTCCTACTCATTGTGACCCCTGTGGACTGTAGCCAACCACACTCCTCTGTCCATGGGATTTTCCAGGCAAGAATACTGGAGGGAGTTGCCATCCCTTCTCCAGGGGATCCTCCCAACCCAGGCGTTGAACTCAGGTTTCCTGCACTGCAAGCAGATTCTTTACCATCTGAGCCATCCGGGGCTTCATTTCAAGGAGGAAGTGTCTTTTAATTTCATGGCTGCAGTCACCATCTGCAGTGATTTTGCAGCCCAAGAAAATAGTCTGTCACTCCATCTTTTTCCCTTCTATTTGCCATGAAGTGATGTGACCAGATGTCACGATCTTTGTTTTTTGAATGTTGATTGTTAAGCCAAGTTTTTCACTCCCCTCTTTCACCTTCATCAAGAGGTTTTTAGTTCCTCTTTGCTCTTTGCCATTAGGATCTGTATATCTGAGGTTATTGATATTTTTCCCAGAAATCTTGATTCCAGCTTGATTCATCCAACCAGACGTTAACATGCATATTACACAAATAGATGTTAGGTAGATCAGATTTTAAGTTCTTAAATAGTTATTTGTTTAATCCTTCTACTTCCCTGTGCTGCTGCTGCTGCTGCTAAGTCACTTCAGTCGTGTCCGACTCTGTCCGACCCCATAGACGGAAGCCCACCAGGCTCCCCCGTCCCTGGGATTCTCCAGGCAAGAAAACTGGAGTGGGTTGCCATTTCCTTCTCCAAGGCATAAAAGTGAAAGTGAAAAGGAAGTCGCTCAGTCGTGTCCGACTCTTAGCGACCCCATGGACTACAGCCTACCAGGCTCCTCCATCCATGGGATTCTCCAGGCAAGAGTACTGGAGTGGGGTGCCATTGCCTTCTCTGAATAATACATTTAATTGGTAGAATAAAGATATATATATATATATATATATATATATAAAATGAGATACATAAACATGTACAAATAAATAGATAAAATATTATTACAATCCCAATGACACCTCTAAAATTAAGGAAATAAGATTAAAAGCAACTTTTTAAAAACTGAATTATTTTAACCTCATATTTCAAATTTAAATAGTATCAGTTCCCAGTAATGCATTATAGAAATTAGAGCCTTTGCATAAAACTGTCCCTCCGCTATATCTTAATTAGCATTAATTTTGTTAATTATTTTGGTGGTTTCAAAGTTTATAACATTCCCATTTCATTCTGTGATCAGAATCCACAAGGTTGTTTAACCTTATGTTTGAATTTAAATAGATCACTCCCATTCTTTATCAGGATTTCACTGAGGGCTTACCAGGTTTCACTAGTGGTAAAGAACTGGCCTGATAATGCAGGAGACCTAAGAAAGGTGGGTTTGATCCCTGAGTTGGAAAGATCCCCTGGAGGAGGGCCTGGCAACCCACTCCTGTTTTACTGCCTGGAGAATCCCATGAACAGAGGAGCCTGGAAGGCTACAGTCCATGGAACTGTAAAGACTTGAAACACAGTGGAAGTAATTTAGTATTGTTTAAATGTTTTAATCTCATTTTACTTTCTTATATCTTCAAAAATATTTTTTCAAGAAGAGATCATGTATATTTCTGAAAGATTCTTGTGAATTCTTGTCTATTATCTGTACATTTAGAAGTTAGTTGTCAGGATACACTTTAAATAAGCCTTTCCTTGTTCTTAAGCAGGCATGCTACTCTGGTGAACTCAGATCAATAGTTTTCACTCTTGAACATGATCTGCTCTTTTTTTGGCCGTATTAATAAATGACTCTATATATATTAAAAATATTTAATTATTTGCTCAGTAAATAATCATGAAATATCTTCCATGTATCAATGCAGTTACTGGAAATTAAATAGTAATTTAAACATGTTCCCTTCTTGGAACATGCATTCTAATTGTGGAGATAGGAAATTAACAAACATCTATTTATTTGTCTATCTACTATCTATCCATCTAATGTCAGACAGTGATCAGTGCTTTAGAAAAACTCAAGGTGTGGAATCATGGACCACTGGTAGTGACTCTATCTGATGCAGAGTCGTTAGCACACCCTCCCTGTTAGGTGACGTGTGAATGATTAAAGATGAGGGTATTTGTAGGCAAAAGTCTGCAAAGTGATGACTTCAGAGAAATTTTTCCTAGAATAAATGTCTCCTTTCAATTTGTCGATTCAAACACTCATTTATTCAAAGTTTATGTATTGCTTGTTATATATTTTGAATGTTTTTCTTTTCCTTTTGATTTTTGTACATTTCTTTTTCAAAACCAATCAATCAGATTTCAAAAGTGTGTCATCTACCTGCACTATAATGTGTAGCTGTGCATCTTCGTCCTTTTTCATCTTGTTCTGTGTGAGTTCCTCCTGCCTGAGTACCCCAGATCTATGTTAAGCTTCTCCTTCTCTCTTCCCATCCTCCCCCTCCTCTTTCCCCTGCCTTTCCGCTTCCCCTTGAAATGCGGCGATTTTTTTTTTAGTTTTTCCCCTAAGCCATGTCAGTTCACTTTTGATCCTCTTCTTTTGTCTTGAAATTTGTTCTCACCACTACCTCCTTCCTTCTTGCTGTAGTTTCTTCCCCCAACCCTTGATATTTATTTAAGGCCTTTTGGTTCTTGTTGTTGTGTTTTTGTTTTTAATATCTGAAACTTCATTGAGGCTATAGAAAATGATTTATTTAAAGAACCTCTTATGGTGATTTTTAACTGATATGTGTTGTTGTTGTTGTTTCATGTTTTATTTTTTTTTTCTGAGTCTTGATGCAGGTCTTCTGCTGATTTTTTTCTCTTTAAAACTCACTTTTGAAAGTGACTGTCTCTTTGCTGAAAAGAAGTGTAAGGCACGGAGGCAAGAAGGAATGGGAAAGGACATTCTGTAGTAGGTCAGAATCTGCTTTTCTTAGTATTTGGCAGATAGTCTTCATGGCCTTTTTTAAATCAAATGTTTAGTTCTTATATGGCTTTTAGAGTGATGCATTCAAAAAGTCATATGTGTGTAAGACAGAGTATAATTTCAGCTATGATTATCAAACTTATCTTCTGTATGGAATCTATAACTAGCTTGCTTTTGGAAGCATCTATTAAATTAATGGGAAATGGCAAACTGATTTTTCTTAAAAATTTTCTGATATATTTAAAATTTAAAAAAAAACTGTTTAATCAGAAAGCACCAGTTAATTTTAACTTCAATTTGATCCTTTCAGAAAATACGTTTTTAAAATATGTGTCATTAGGCCCTAGCATGATGTCTTATATTATAGGTGCTTAAAGAATGTTTGCTAAATGAGTCAATTATTTTAAAATTTTATTTTATTAACCTCTCTCATTTTTCCTACATTTGGTACAGAGTTTCATCACGTATTATAAATTATAAAATATAACAATAGTTTTTTTTTGAGCCTCTAAAATTCTAAATCCAGTATAGTGTTTGATGTTTTATAGGAAATATATTTTTGAAATTTAGCCAATAATTAAGAGGGAGTATGAATAGATATTAAACCAAGAAAAGCGTGTTCTTAAATTTTAAGTAATAGCTTACATTTTTATCTACAATAATTCTTTTTCATCTTAGGCATATATTTTGGAGTATTTTACTAAATATTTGACTTAAATAATACTTGACTTCTTTCCTTCCAAAAATTTTAAAATTTGCCAATTATTAGTATTCTGCCTTCCTTTTAAATATTACCATCTAAATTTGTATTTTATTCAGTTACTCAAAGCAATATTGACTTGTGCTCTCAGTTTCTGTTGTGAAATGACTGTTATGGAGGTGTAACAGGAACCAGTGTTTAGCATGTAGTCATGTGACTTTCAGTAAGAAACTATTTTAAAACTATTATATCCGTTTTACAAACACATACCTTAATTCCAGGTGGAATTCAAGAATTTATAAATTGTGGGTCTCATGCTAATTCATGCAAGGCTAATATAAATATCTTTGCTCAGCTAATGGTAAAAAGAACTCATAAACGGCTTACAGAAGTTTAAATATGTAACTTTAGATGCACCCTACTGCCTCTTTTTGTGGTATAAAAACATACCCCAAATCAACTTCAGGCTTCTCCAATCCCTAGTCCCTTTGACATATAGAGAATCTAGTATACCTTATATCTTGAATAAACCTCAAATGTGAGTGACAGCCAAAATATAACAGTTGGCTTAGAGTGTTTAGGCTGAATTCAGTGGACCTCTATTCTGACTTCTGCTTGGTATTGGCAAATGCCTTAGAGCCCTGGCCTATTCCCCAGCTTATGTGAAACAGCAATTACCAAGTACAAACCATCCTCAAAACACCGCGACAGTGCAGGCTGACTGTCCACTCACACCTCACATCATTATATCTCTCCCCCTCTTCTGTCCAAGCATCTATTTACTTCCCTTATTAGACTTTTAAAATAGTAAAATATCAGATTCAATTATTTTCTAAGAAAATGTACCCATTATATTATATATCACTTCCCTGGTAGCTCAGACAGTAAAGCATCTGCCTACACTGCAGAAGACCTGGGTTCAGTCCCTGGGTCGGGAAGATCCTCTGGAGAAGGAAATGGCAACCCACTCCAGTACTCTTGCCTGGAAAATCCCATGGACAGAGGAGCGTGGTGGGCTATAGTCCATGGGGTCACAACGAGTCAGACAGGACTGAGCAACATCACTCACTCATCCCACCACCCAGGCAGAAGAAAATTACCATCAGAACTCAAAATAGAGTCACGCTTTTAAGGATGATGGCCATAGTCAATGTGAGGTACCTCTCTTACTGCAGAAGATAAAAGAATGATCAGCTCCATCGTTTTTTTTTTTTTTTTTTTTTTTTT
>SJYA01000065.1:1092647-1177982 GCA_006410615.1 Neotragus moschatus | reverse complement strand
TTGTTTTTTTTTTTTTTTTTTTTTTTTTTTGTCAATTTCTCAACTTTACTCTTTAGTTTTTATGTATATGCTGAAGATGCTATGATTTCATGACTCCTAAGTCTATTACTGGCAAAGGCAACAAAGCCAGGATCATGTTTCATTTTCGGTTGTATTTTGCACCTCCCTATACTAGCATCTTTTAGTTGCACAGAAGCTCCCTGGAGCTCATTACTGTCTTTGCATGCCACTGTCAGGAGCTCAGCTGAGCTGGAGAGAGCTGAACTGGCAGGTGCTGGAAGGGTTAACCCAAAGCAAAAGTTAGCAGTCCATCATTACACACTTACCACAGTCCTATAGGTAACAGGCAGAAACCAGAAAAATTACCTCTCTTCCTCACTTCACCTTCCATTTTTCCCCATTTAATGGCACAGATCAAAGATAAGGTGGATTAGCATGGACTTGGGCTTATCTCAATGTTGAGGGAGCCCTGAACAAAAGGCTTTTGCTGTTCAATGTACCCAAGATCCAAAAAAAAAAAAATTAGCTGAAGGGGGAGGGAAGGATAGGAGTGGAAAATCTGTGAGCACTAAGTCAGAGTGAAGAAAAGTTGTCTTCAAGTCTTTCCCTTCTTCCCCTAACTCCCCATACTCCCCAGTAAGGAAGCCACAGCAGAGGCATCTGTTGTAAACTCCAGTCTAAGACCCCACTTAAAGAGATCTCTGGAGGAAGGAACCTGGGCTGAGAATGCAGATAAACTTGTGCAGAGCACAGGCTGGACAGAGGGAGCCACTTCTTTGACTGCAACTCAGAGACTACAGTGATGGAATGTACAGAGTCTGGTTTGGAGAGGGCAGCTGTCCCCTGGGAGGCAGACAAGGTAAGGATTTACAGTAATTGCCTTTGTAATTGTGACTCAGATCAGGCCTCTCCAAACCAGGGAGAGGTTCTAAACCAATCACCTTTCCTCTGTTTCTGTTGCTTAGTTGCTAAGTCATATCCGACTCTTTGCAATACCACGCATGGACTGTAGCCCACTAGGCTTCTCTGTCCATGGAATTTCTCAGTCAAGAATACTGGAGTGGATTGCCATTTCCTTCTCCAGGGGATCTTCCTGATGCAGGGACCGAATGAGCATCCCTTGCGCTGGCAGCCTTTTTGTTTTGTTTTGCTTTTACCACTGAACCACCAGGGAAGCCCCTCCTTTCCTCGTCATCCTCTTTCCATTCTTCTCACTTCTCATACATCTACCTGATTTGGGTTATTCCTCTTTTAACCTATGAGAGTGGTCAAAGCAGCTGGAATAGTCCAGAGATTTATGGTCAGAAAGTGAAATTAGTTCACTATTATGCACAGTGCATGCATGTTAAGTTGCTTCATTCTTGTCCAGCCTCTTTGCAACGCTATGGACTGTAGCCCACATGGCTCCTCTGTCCATGGGATTCTCCAGGCAAGAATACTGGAGTGAGTTGTCATGCCCTCCTCCAGGGGATCTTCCAGATCCAGGGATCAAACCCACATCTCTTATGTCTGCTGCATTGGCAGACAGGTTCTTTACCACTAGCGCTAGCTGGGAAGCCCTTATTATGCGAGATGAAGGGGAAATCCACCTCAATGAAGGTGGAAGAAAGGAGTGAAGTCCAGGAATAGCATGTACTGATCCAACGAGAGGAACTATGGTGACTTAGGTTTGACTGGAGTGAAGAGTATAAGGCAAGGGCAGGCAAGAGATGTCTTAAAGAGACTGAAATATGAAGTGCCACATCTACCATACACAAATTTAAAGTTTCTTTTTTTTTTAAGTAAAACTATTGAAAACTTTTAATCGTGAATAATATGACCACATTTATATTTTCAGAAAATATCCAGGCTGAAGGTAATAAATAGAATACCAATTAGTATAGGAGAAATAATGAGGTACTTAAATGTTTACGTAGTATTCAAATTTTTTGTACAAGGGCAGAATTGATTTGAATTTGTCCCTGAGAGAGACCTTTTCAAAGATCAACAAATGAGCTGTTAGAAGAGTTGTTAAATTCTTCATTAGCATGTGAATACTTCTTTGACATACATATTAGATAAAATTGCCATTCGTGGACATATTCTTGTGAATTGTATATTCTATGTGTGTATGAATGGTATATGGAACTGTATTGCACCTCTACCCTGGAATGGTCATGTGGAAAAATAGTGAGTGAAGAAGACATGCTGCTAACATGAGGGGAAAATACACAGTCCACTTGTAAACCACGTGGTTTTGCAAAGTCTGTTTAGTATCAATGTCTTGATAAACTCTAAGCTTATAAGAGTAGGATTTTTTGTAATTAGAAAACTATTATCTATTTGCTTAACATTAAACAATACTATTTCTGATGAACAAATTACAATTTTAAAATATGTTTAAGCTTCTTATTAAAACCGTTCTATTTTTTAAATCGTTATGCTATATGGTCAAACTCATTTTAAGAAATAACTAAATTAATTTTTTTTAATTTCACAATTGTAATTGCCATATTTTCCTCCTGAGCTGAGAGTCTGTAGTCCTTTTAAAAAATATCTGGCTGTATTCTTACTCTTATAAACATATGTTAATACTTATATCTACATTTGTGTGTATTTTAAGATTTAATTGTTATCCATTATTAATATTTGCAAAATTATTTGAAATTTCCTAGCTTTATCAGATATTAAGCCTAAATATTTAGGGTTATAGTCATTTCTTTTTATTATTGTTTCTCGTGGAAGCAGAAAAGGAGAGATCTATTTTTTCAATTTGGATCTTATAAACCAAAGAGTAAATCTTATTGACTTCATGAAAAATTATGCATAAAGCACCCAAAGACAGAAGCTGACCCATAACAGATTAAATCTGATTTTCTTGTCACTTTGCATGCATATATAGATCTTGGTCTGTACTAAAAGAAATATATTTTGTCTTAAGTGCACAGCTCTAAGATTTAGTATTTGCTTTATCCTAATTTGCTGTCAATCTGTTACATTTATAGAATCATATTTATTGTCTCTGGTGGTCAATTAGAGATCTGTAAAACAATCCAAGAATATTAATCCAACACAGAGCTGCCCAGCCAAAAGGATTTTTATTTTAACAATAGCAAGTTCAAAATATTATATGGTGTAATTTTGAGATAGTAGGAATTTTGAGACAGTAGTTCAGATTAAAAGAAAAATAATACCATAGAAAATGTTACTTTTGTTTAGTTGCCATTATTTTTGTTGTTTTTATTTTGGAGGATATGGTTGTTTTAGGAAGGAATGGAAACTATAAAATACTACATTTAGCAATATTCACCATAAGAATGTATGGGAAGTCACAGTGACTCAGCAGTAAAGAAATTGCCTGCAATGCAGGAGACGCGGGTTCAGTCCCTGGGTTAGGATGACCCCCTGAAGGAGGAAAAGGCAACCCATTTCAGTATTCTTGCCGGGAAAATTCCATAGACAGAGGAGCCTGGGGGATACAATCCATGAGGTCAAGAGTCAGACACAATTGAGCAACTGAGCACACGTGTACACACCATAAAATTGAAGATTTCATCATGTGATTTGAAATCTCTATCTTCATGTATACACTTTTCTCTTACACAAGTTGTGTCAACAGTAACATGAACAACATGAATTTGTTTTGGCCTGATAAAGTACTCTACAAATATTTGAGTGATATGATGATATCTCGAAGAAAAAATCAAATTTCCTATTGCTGAGGCCATAGGAAACAGAGAACATTGGATGTTAATATATTTCTTAATACTAATTATGGGCTTCCCTGGTGGCTCAGTAGTAAAGAATTTGCCTGCCAATACAGGAGATGTAGGTTTGATCACTGGATTGGGAAGATACCCTGGAGAAGAAAATGGCAACTCACTCCAGTATTCTTGCCTGGGAAATCCCATGGACAGAGGAACCTGACAGGCTTACAGTCCATGGGGTCTTGAAGAGTCAGACATGACTTAGCAACTAAACAACAACAAAGCTAATTATATTAAGATGATTAACAAAACTGAGATTATTGTTTTTTTACCATTCAGATATTCATTTTGGCCTTATATATTGAGTTCGATAACTCTCAGGGTTTTTTCTTTAACTTGATTTTAACAGAATTTGTTTACATTTTTTGTTTTTAGTTCAAAAATAAAGCACAAGTTATTTTTTGTTTGGTAAGAGCTAACTAATTCTAAACACAGGATTTTTTTGTTCCCTAGAAAGTAACACTGCTTGTTAGATAGCTCATTTTAACACCTCATTGTTTGTTGTTTTCACTGGCTGACTTTTAAATATTTTCATAATATTTCTACAATTTTAAATAGAACCCTTTTTACAATAAGAGATAACTTCTTTTTAATTATTATTCTCATTTTCCTTCTTTTTAAATCTAAGGAACATACATATAATGATCATTTGTCATTCATATAATTCCTCAGGTACTAAATCTTGAGAAATGATTTGTGTGTATTAAAATGTGATGCTGTCTATTTGGCCTCAGAAGTTAATTCAGCAGAGTAATGGTAAATTTCTTAAAATAGTTACTTATGGGCTTAGGAAAGCTATTAAACCTGTAGGCCAGGTGACACCAAAAAGCTGAGGTGAAGGCTTAGAATTAAACCTACCTTAAAAGCACAGAGCCCAAACCCAATATTAGGGGGAAAAAAGATTAAGGTGTCAACTCACCCTTAGCTATGAAGTGAAGTGAAGTGAAAGTCAGTCAGTCATGTCTGACTCTTTGCAACCCCATGGACTATAGCCTGCAAGGCTTCTCTGTCCATGATTCTCCAGGCCAGAATACTGGAGTGGGTAGCCGGTTCC
Source organism: Neotragus moschatus (assembly GCA_006410615.1). Lineage (NCBI taxonomy): Eukaryota > Metazoa > Chordata > Mammalia > Artiodactyla > Bovidae > Neotragus > Neotragus moschatus. Next base: position 1,173,182 of record SJYA01000065.1, on the reverse strand, counting down.
TTCTCCAGGGGATCTTCCAACCCAGGGATCCAACCCAGGTCTCCTGCTTGGCAGGCAGATTCTTTCCCAGCTGAGCCATCTGAGAAGCCCAACTTTAGCTATATTGTTGGTTTATACCCTTTATAGGTAGGGAAACAAATAGAACAAAGAGAACAGAAAATCATGCTGTGGTTTCAGCCCTGTTATCCATTCAACCCCCAATTTTGTACATACTGGCAAAAACATATTTGGAAGCAGTTACTGATACAAGCATTCCCTATATTAAATAAAGCTTTTGCTAGGCAACCAAAAAATCAGCACTTGTTTATGAAAGTGCTTTATAAAAATACATATTCCACTGTTTATGTGCTCATTTAACCCTTTGTCTAGTCAAGCGCTATTGAAAAATGAAGCATTTTCCTGAGGATAGACAGGTGAAATGAGTTCACAGACAGAACATAATGAAATAATTGCAATAGATTATGATAGATACTGTAATAGAGATATTTATTCTGAAAAATGGAAGGCAAATGCCTAACACTTTCTGGGGTGTCCAGGAAAGGTTTTGAATGAGAGTAGGAGTTTACCAAGCAAAGAAAGCACTATGTATAAAGGTATCTGTTTATATTTACTTGTGTACATTAAAGAAAATATATCTTTAATGAACCACATGAGTTCAGTATTTTTTGCATATGACAAGCTATGCATAAGGAGCTGTAATAATGTAACAATAAACATCAAAGGGCTAATAGTTATAAGCTCTTCATTAAATGCTAGTCACTCTCCCTGAATGAAAATATGTTGGCAGTGTTTTATAGATGTTTTATGGATCAGGAAGCTGAGGTATTTACAGAGTAACAATTTTTCCAGGATTCATGGCTACCAAGCATCAAAACTAAATTTCATCAGTCAAAATGGAATTCCATTAAAGTCAAGCCCAGGCTGTGTTCTTCCAGTCTATTATGTTCTACGTGAGGTTGTAGTGGCAATGAAATCAAGGTGGGAAACAATTTCACTTTTATTCTGTTAGTAACAGACAGACTTACTGAAGTCAGATAACCATCTGGATTGTGGGATATGAGAAAGAGGCTTGGCAAGTGATTTCCAAGCTCAAGTCCTGAAAAACTAAGTTGCAAGTGGCACCTATTTAGAGACAGAATAAAGAGTAGAAGGGTCAGGGGTTAGAGAAAATAAAATGCTGCTGGAAGGAATGATGCTAAAGCTGAAATTCCAGTACTTTGGCCACCTCATGCGAAGNGATCACTGGATTGGGAAGATACCCTGGAGAAGAAAATGGCAACTCACTCCAGTATTCTTGCCTGGGAAATCCCATGGACAGAGGAACCTGACAGGCTTACAGTCCATGGGGTCTTGAAGAGTCAGACATGACTTAGCAACTAAACAACAACAAAGCTAATTATATTAAGATGATTAACAAAACTGAGATTATTGTTTTTTTACCATTCAGATATTCATTTTGGCCTTATATATTGAGTTCGATAACTCTCAGGGTTTTTTCTTTAACTTGATTTTAACAGAATTTGTTTACATTTTTTGTTTTTAGTTCAAAAATAAAGCACAAGTTATTTTTTGTTTGGTAAGAGCTAACTAATTCTAAACACAGGATTTTTTTGTTCCCTAGAAAGTAACACTGCTTGTTAGATAGCTCATTTTAACACCTCATTGTTTGTTGTTTTCACTGGCTGACTTTTAAATATTTTCATAATATTTCTACAATTTTAAATAGAACCCTTTTTACAATAAGAGATAACTTCTTTTTAATTATTATTCTCATTTTCCTTCTTTTTAAATCTAAGGAACATACATATAATGATCATTTGTCATTCATATAATTCCTCAGGTACTAAATCTTGAGAAATGATTTGTGTGTATTAAAATGTGATGCTGTCTATTTGGCCTCAGAAGTTAATTCAGCAGAGTAATGGTAAATTTCTTAAAATAGTTACTTATGGGCTTAGGAAAGCTATTAAACCTGTAGGCCAGGTGACACCAAAAAGCTGAGGTGAAGGCTTAGAATTAAACCTACCTTAAAAGCACAGAGCCCAAACCCAATATTAGGGGGAAAAAAGATTAAGGTGTCAACTCACCCTTAGCTATGAAGTGAAGTGAAGTGAAAGTCAGTCAGTCATGTCTGACTCTTTGCAACCCCATGGACTATAGCCTGCAAGGCTTCTCTGTCCATGATTCTCCAGGCCAGAATACTGGAGTGGGTAGCCGGTTCCTTCTCCAGGGGATCTTCCAACCCAGGGATCCAACCCAGGTCTCCTGCTTGGCAGGCAGATTCTTTCCCAGCTGAGCCATCTGAGAAGCCCAACTTTAGCTATATTGTTGGTTTATACCCTTTATAGGTAGGGAAACAAATAGAACAAAGAGAACAGAAAATCATGCTGTGGTTTCAGCCCTGTTATCCATTCAACCCCCAATTTTGTACATACTGGCAAAAACATATTTGGAAGCAGTTACTGATACAAGCATTCCCTATATTAAATAAAGCTTTTGCTAGGCAACCAAAAAATCAGCACTTGTTTATGAAAGTGCTTTATAAAAATACATATTCCACTGTTTATGTGCTCATTTAACCCTTTGTCTAGTCAAGCGCTATTGAAAAATGAAGCATTTTCCTGAGGATAGACAGGTGAAATGAGTTCACAGACAGAACATAATGAAATAATTGCAATAGATTATGATAGATACTGTAATAGAGATATTTATTCTGAAAAATGGAAGGCAAATGCCTAACACTTTCTGGGGTGTCCAGGAAAGGTTTTGAATGAGAGTAGGAGTTTACCAAGCAAAGAAAGCACTATGTATAAAGGTATCTGTTTATATTTACTTGTGTACATTAAAGAAAATATATCTTTAATGAACCACATGAGTTCAGTATTTTTTGCATATGACAAGCTATGCATAAGGAGCTGTAATAATGTAACAATAAACATCAAAGGGCTAATAGTTATAAGCTCTTCATTAAATGCTAGTCACTCTCCCTGAATGAAAATATGTTGGCAGTGTTTTATAGATGTTTTATGGATCAGGAAGCTGAGGTATTTACAGAGTAACAATTTTTCCAGGATTCATGGCTACCAAGCATCAAAACTAAATTTCATCAGTCAAAATGGAATTCCATTAAAGTCAAGCCCAGGCTGTGTTCTTCCAGTCTATTATGTTCTACGTGAGGTTGTAGTGGCAATGAAATCAAGGTGGGAAACAATTTCACTTTTATTCTGTTAGTAACAGACAGACTTACTGAAGTCAGATAACCATCTGGATTGTGGGATATGAGAAAGAGGCTTGGCAAGTGATTTCCAAGCTCAAGTCCTGAAAAACTAAGTTGCAAGTGGCACCTATTTAGAGACAGAATAAAGAGTAGAAGGGTCAGGGGTTAGAGAAAATAAAATGCTGCTGGAAGGAATGATGCTAAAGCTGAAATTCCAGTACTTTGGCCACCTCATGCGAAGAGTTGACTCATTGGAAAAGACTCTGATGCTGGGAGGGTTTGGGGGCAGGAGGAGAAGGGGACGGCAGAGGATGAGATGGCTGGATGGCATCACTGACTGGATAGGCATGAGTCTGAGTGAAGTCCGGGAGTTGGTGATGGACAGGGAGGCCTGGCGTGCTGCGATTCATGGGGTCGCAAAGAGTCGGACACGACTGAGCGACTGAACTGAACTGAATTGCAACATATGTCTTCAGTTTACAGTTGTTGGCAGTTGCTGCTGCTAAATCTCTTCAGTGGTGTCTGATTCTGTGTGACCCCATAGATGGCAGCCCACCAGGCTCCCCTATTCCTGGGATTCTCCAGGCAAGAATACTGGAGTGGGTTGCCATTTCCTTTTCCAGGGGATTTTTCCGACCTAGGGATCAAACCTGCATCTCTTAAATCTCCTGCATTGATAGGCAGATTCTTTACCACTGAGCCACCAGTTTTATTAGTGTAGGATTTAGTTATGGTTTTCATTTTTAATCTTCTGTTTTGGTGCCATTAACTCTAATTTTTTTCAGTATATGTAATTATGTTTGCCAACTTAAAATTATAATAAATATGATAAATTCGATGAATCAGAAGGATGGATCAGATTTACATTATTTTAAGTTATTCAGTTCTTTTGAATTGAAGTACTAACAATATTCTCGTTTTATCCAAAGCACTCACTCATTCACACATCCTCTTATTCAACAAAAGACTACTTAGTATCCACTATATAGCAGTCACCCAGCTCAACACTGTGGTGAGTGAGATGAATGTTTGTCCTCCTTCTTCAAAATCAGGTATAAGAGTAACAGAATTTAATGCAGTGATAGAGGCTTGGAAGGACTGATGTTGAAGCTGCAACTCCAATAAATACTTTGGCCACCTGTTGCAAAGAGCTGACTCATTTGGAAAGACCCTGATGCTGGGAAAGATCGAGGGCAGGAGGAGAAGGGGACGACAGAGGATGAGATGGTTGGATGGCATCACCGACTAGATGGAATTGGGTTTGGGTGGACTCGGGGAGTTGGTGATGGACAGGGAGGACTGGTGTGCTGCGGTTCATGGGGTCGCAGAGTTGGACATGACTCAGCGACTGAACTGAACTGAGAGGCTTACAGACTGTGTGGTTTGTCACAGTAAGATTAGCTCTCTCCATCCGCTGGTCTCTAGTAGAGCACATGAGCAAAGTATCACACGCATGTTGAGGCTTTCCAAACTCTCAGTAGTTAGCACATCAGATTGTTAGCTGTGAATTAATGCATTCTTTCTAAATCCCAGCTTATTAAAACTATTTCAGTTATACTGTGTCATCAGTTCAGTTCAGTTAAGTCGCTCAGTCCTGTCGACTCTTTGCGACCCCGTGAATCACAGCATGCCGGGTTCCCTGTCCATCACCAACTCCCGGAGTTCACCCAGACTCACGCCCATCGATCGACTCAGTGATGCCATCCAGCCATCTCATCCTTGATCATCCCCTTTTCCTCCTGCCCCCAACCCCTCCCAGCATCAGAGTCTTTTCCAATGAGTCAGCTCTTCGCATGAGGTGGCCAAAGTGCTGGAGTTTCAGCTTTAGCATCACTCCTTCCAACAGCATTTTTATTTTCTCTAACCCCTGACCCTTCTACTCCTTATTCTGTCTCTAAATAGGTGCCACTTGCAACTTAGTACAAACTACAAAGTATATATATACATATATATATATATGTATCATATATATACATATATATATGTATCATATATATACATATATATATATGGTATCATATATATACATATATATATCCAAAATTCTTATTTGTGCCCTCTACTGAATAGACTTTATTAATACAGTGAGTAGTACCTAGCCAGCAGAGTGACTTTAATCTGCAAGAATAAATGACATTTTCTCTGCAAATACATTAATTCATAATGGTAACAGAATAAAATTTGTGAGTCTTTTCCTCAGAAAATAGGCTTCACAGAAGTGCTGATGTCTGAAAGTTTTCTTGAACAGTCACTAGAAATGTATTAGTCAGGGTAGAGAGAAATGAACAGTTCATCACCGTTTTAACCATATATCATGTCACTTTATAAAAGAGGACTTTGAAGGACAGAAAGACCTGTGATTCAATTGATCCCCACACTTCTCTAAAACAAAGCAAACATTCAGCCCATGTCAGATGATCCAGGTCAGAAATCTGTTTACTTTCCTGCAGTGACCTCATGGTCATCTGAGTCCTGAATGCCTCGTAGCTTATGGCTCAGTCCTCAGCCAGGCCCATGTTTCATTTTCTAAGTTACCTTTTTGATAGCTCTGTGTCTGGATGAAAAAGCATTTTGTCTCTTATTTATCACTGTTGTTTCTTCATGAACAGATCCCATACCTGTCCTGCCTTTCCCTTGGACATCCAGCCCTAGACCCACGATCGTCCACCCTTTATTTTCATTCAAATGTGAAATTATTGCTTCAGAAGCAACATAGCAAAACTAAACTCTCCAGCTTTTTTTTTTCCTGAAGCAAGCCCCTCTGAATTTCCATTTTGCCCTTTCCCAGTAGAATGGCTATTATTAATACCTAGTACTTTTCTTTCACTTCTCCCTTTTCCTTGCTCTTTCAGTTCAGTTCAGTTCAGTTCAGTCGCTCAGTCGTGTCTGACTCTTTGCGACCCCATGAATTGCAGCATGCCAGACCTCCCTGTCCATCACCAACTCCTGGAGTTCACTCAGACTCATGTTCATCGAGTCAGTGATGCCATCCAGCCATCTCATCCTCTGTCATCCCCTTCTTCTCCTGCCCCCAATCCCTCCCAGCATCAGGGTCTTTTCCGAGTCAACTCTTTGTATGAGATGGCCAAAATATTGGAGTTTCAGCTTCAGCATCAGTCCTTTCAGTGAACACCCAGGACTGATCTCCTTTAGGATGGACTGGTTGAATCTCCTTGCTCTTTACCATGAGTGAAGGTTCAGTCCTCCATTGTTCAGTTCATCTCAACCATCTGCCCTTTGTTGCTGCACCTCTGGATAGGGTCTTGTCTTCCATGCCAGAAGTTATATTGGATAAGGCAAAAACTGAGCTACTGTGATGAAAGCAGACAAGAAAAATGACACTGATTAACACGGAGAGAATCCGTGTGTTCCACATGAAACAGCTCAAGTTCAGTGGGCAGAGCAGACATGGGAAACTCTCCAGGAACCACTTGGCTTCCTTCAGTTGCTCCCTCATCCCCCAGGGATTGTTGTTGACTGAGTAATACTGATAGGAGCTGCCTCAACCATGTGACATTCTAGCTAATGGGGAAAAGGGGGAAAGGGATACGGGAGATTGAAGCAAGAGCTGTGGAGGTTGCACATGTGACTTCCAATCACATGTCTTTGGCAAGAACAGTCACCTGGCCTACCCTGTTGCGAGGGATGCTGGGAAATCTCCAGCTGAGTGGCTATTAATAATAGCAGGGCAAAAATAATGATTGTGGAAGAAAGGGAAAATGGATTGGGGAATACAATTAAACATTTGTCCTACTAGTCAAACACTATTGCCCAAATAGATCATAAACATGATTTTCTTCATTTTTTTCTGAGGTTTCAAGAACAAACCTGATTCTGTCTCCCTTTCTGGTTATCAAGGGCCTTGGCAGCTGTTTCCTGATATTTACTTTCCCATTCATTTTTTCATTTATCTTATGCTATCTTATTAAGCCTCTATAAAGCTCTTCTTATTATTTATATACATTCCCAAACAAATTTTAAGTTTGTTGGAACCAGGGAGCACATTTTATACTGTTTGAATAGGCAAGGCCTATGAGTATATTATCCAAAATAAACAACAAAATCATGTACAAAAGTTTAGTTTGACTTATGACAAAGTCGGTACTTTTGGCAGTATTCTCATAATACACATAAGAAATATGAATTTGAATGACCAAGTATATGAATGATTGAATACCCAAATATTCATAAATTGATATTTAAATGAAACTAGATACAGATATGATTTTTTAAGGCAATAATAGAAAGAACATAGAACATATACTTTCTATTTAAGATTTACATGAAGAGCCATAATTCTCAATTGATTTTCTATTTCTCTATCATCTGATTGTACACATAATTCTTATCATTCAGCAAAAGTAAAAGAAAATGTCTGATTTTTCATAACATTAAGAAAAGAAAAAGCATTATAGCACTTTTGTTCTGAGTTTGATAAAAAAAAATATCAAAAGTTCCTTTGAATATGTGCTACAGTAACTAAGATTTAAAGCAAACAAAAAGAAAGGCAATATCAAGGAGGAGTAACCAGGGGATGAGGTAATAATTAGAGATCAGTAAAGAACAAACTAGGAAATTAAATGGTTTGGAAAGTGTCCTGAAGTTCCAGTAGCAGAGTAGCCAATTCAAAAAAGGCTTAACATTAGATTGGGGAAACATTTATTTATAACATATCTTCCTCCTGTACCAGTGCCTTGAACAACAGACAAAAGGAATGCATTCATCAACATTTTCTTCCTTTTTGAAATGCTTGTGTTTCAATAATGTGAATAATGATCAGATAAGTATACTTAGGCTACTCATAGGATCAGCTCTACAGATAAACTCAGTATATTAATAAAATGCTCAATTATACTTAGTTTTCATTTTAATTATTTTTCATTATTCTTTCCTAGGTAACAGGGTGTAAAAAGTGAAAACCAGTATTACCAATACAGGCCTCATACAATTTACAGAAAGTAGGTAAAATTGCACTGGATTCAAAATTCAACTGGGCTCTATTTCCCAAAGACTTTTTCTTTTGTGGAACAAAGGAAGTATAAATTTCACTTTAAGTATAAATTCCTAAGTCTTTTACAATTTCTGCTCAGACTCTCCTTGGCATTTTTGCTGGGAGGCAGTCTATTTTATTCTATAGATGGATTTCATTATTCAGACTTCACCCTCACTCGAATACATTATAAATTATGCAGAGTGTGATAATTAGTCACAAGCAAGAATATAAACAAAACTGCATAACCAATAAAAGCCATAAAACCTGGCAAGCAAAATTAGTTACTGTGTGTTAAAATAGGAAATGTGTAGAGGAAAAAATTGATCTCACATGTCTTCTCTGTGCTGAAGAGAAATTGCTATATTGCGCATAGCTCTGGAAAGGCATGTGTATAGACTATTAGAAATAAAATAAAATCATATGTAATGTGGTGGTTTAGAATGATCTAAGAACAAAAGAACCATGGTCCCATGAAGGTAAATGCTTCTTTCGTTAGAGTAAAGCTGATAACAGCCCTACCCCTCTACATTAAATCAGATTCCTATTTTTTAAATGAACATCAATTTCCACAGTTAGCTTTTGCAGTTTTAAATTTTGAAAATGACATTGAAAATATTAATACTTTAATTTGCTTAATAAATATACATGCACACAAAAACTATATTATATATTTCGTGGAAATATTTAGTCAGTGAAATGTCATATAAGTAATCCTGAACAAAAGATAATCATGATATATACAATAATACACATTATGTGAGCTGAAAAATTTGCCTAACAACCCAGCAGTTCTTGACTATGATCAAGGGAAAAAACTGCACATGAATTATGCCTGTCTAGACAAGAAAAATCTTTAAGCCTATATTGATTTCATAGAATCCCCAATAGATACACTTGATAAATTGTACTATAAAGGTTAAAGCAAAGACTAGAATTCATTTGAATAATATATTCTAACATATTCTATAAGACCCAATTCACTGCATTTAAGAATCAAAATATATACAGTGTGCCAATTACATCAAAAATGCCAAAGTACTTTGGAAAGGATGACTGTCTCTTAAATAATTTTGATTTTTTTTTAATAAAAGAGTATTTGGCAAAGCAAAGACAAAATCAGTTTTTAAAGACTTAAAAATGATTGCAGCTAAAATCAAGCTTTACTGCCTATGGAAATAAATTGGAATTTGTGCACCAGAAAAAAACTTTGGATTACATTGTACTATATGTTTTTAGATTCATCTTTCCTTTATTATTGGAGTTTGCTTAGATTTCAATGTCAAATGAATCAAAATTCCTAATATAAATACTAATTTACTATTTGTTTTCTAATAGAAAAACCAGGGAATGTGAACTTCAGTGTTTCTGTGGTCTGAGTAGGTCAATGTTATTGTTGTTGTTTAGTTGGCAAGTCACGTCCAGCTCTTACGATGCCATGGACTGTAGCCTACCAGACTCATCTGCCCATGAAATTTTCCAGGCAAGAATATTGGAGTTGGTTGCCATTTCCTTCTCCAGAGGTTCTTCCTAACCTAGAAATTGAACCCAGATCTCCTGCACTGGCAGGTAGATTCTTAACCACTGAGGCACCAAGGAAGCCCATTGAACTAAATACAGCATAATTTTATAAAATGTCTTAGACTACTTAGGCTTAGGGCCTAATATAACACTAAAGTGCTTGATGAATGATAAAATCACAGAGGACTAACCATCAGTTCAATTGACACAATAATATATTTGATTAATTTTTGAGACAATAGTCCCACTTAATTAATGGGAACTAATCAGTGTGTTATTTAGAATTCCATTAAAATATGAAGGTTATTTTGATACTATAGATTTCCAATATTCATTATCCTTCATCTAGAGGTAGGATCAAAGGAATTGAACAGATGTGAGTGTTAGGTAAAAGATGAACAGGACCCCAAAAGAGTGTCTAACAGGCTTTAATGGTAAAGCGCTCCTGGGCGGGGTTCCCAGACCCCAACGGGCACCTCGAGGAAGTCCCGGCGCCCCCGACCGACTTAGAAGTTTGTTTATATGTGCAAGTTGCAAGAGATGGCCGGGATGATGGATGGGGGTTTGGATAGATTGTCGGCAGAGATGTCGCGAGCTGATAGGTCCTTCTACGTGGCTGAAGTGGGGCGGCTTTAGCTGGTGAACTGTGCTGCTACTGGTCCCAGGATCTGGGAGGCTCCTTCCCTAGGGACTTTCCCCACCGGCGGGGGAGGGTGGGGGCAGCCCATCATGGCCCCCGGGGTCCGACCTTACAGTGAGTTCTTCAAGAGTGACTTCTAGAAACCAGCTTTGGCCCATTTTCCTTTGCATTTTTCCTACTCTATATCACAAATATTTTTGAAATGTGAGTGACTCTCTATCATCATTTATATCTTGATTTGTTCAATAATTGTTAATTAAGTTCACTTTACAGGCTAATATAGGAAGGACTAAAACAGATAAATAAATAAGTGCTATAGCATAATATGACTGCCTAAAATCCTCTTCTGATAGGTCGATAGGACACTCTGCATTTTCTCCATATAAGTACTCAGTATGGCACGTTTCTGTTTTTGTTGTTGTTTATCTGTAGCTACTCCTAGATTTTAGGCGTGTTGACAATAGGGACCAGGTCAGATCAGCTTCTCTATTGCACATCAATTGTTTAGAAATCACAGAAATATTGGGTTGGCCAAAAAATTCATTCATGGTTTTCCATAAGATGTTACAGAAAAACTCAAGGAACTTTTTGACTAATCTCACAGTCACGCATAGTTGTATGGATCAGGGGAAGACTGAAATAAAGCGCAATGCAAAGTTTCCAGGAAGCATCAGTTCTACCTGGCAGGTAGGGGAGAACAATGAGAAAGCCTTCACAAAGATAGGTAACATTTGAAATGGTCAGAAGATGGGATGGGAATGGTGTACATTAATATTAAAAAGAGTAAAATGAAAGGATAAAAACTTGAAGTAAACATTATATTGAGAAAGTATCTAACCCTCCTGTAGAGCCAAGAGTTTTGGGGAATTGAGTAATGTGAGGTTGGAAAGGTAGTTTTCTTATAACTGATGTGTGAGAAATGGGGTGGAACCAGTTCAAACCACAACTGTTGAAATAATCCAGGCACACTGTTCAGTAACTGACTTATACTGACAAGCTTAACATGTATGTCTGATTTCTCATTGGTCTACAGTGATTCAGTTCCAAGTTGGCTGAGCTGTATTTTGTAGATCTTAGTTATTGAAGAATACTGTCAGTCTAGAATCAGGTGCAAATTTACCAGGGTTTGTGTTAATAAGAATATCAAGATTCCCCTAATATGTGAAACTGATTATTCGGTACTATACCTTTCTTAATTAAAATTCTGGTTTCAGGTCTTTACTTAATTACTTTCTACTATGGATCCAAAGACTTGCAGCTGTATTTGGTGTCTCTATTTGCTTTTACATTCTGGTCGCAGTACATTGAATTACACTGTAGTTAGCATATATACTCTCTATAGCATAAGGAGTAAGGTATTAATATATTCAAAATGAATGAGAAATACACATGAATGTTTTCACAATGTACATTTACTTATGTAGGTTAAAATCAGCTTACATATAGATTAATATTAATAAATATAGACTGATATTTTAAATAATATTAAAATAATACATATGTTTTAGACAAAAATATACTAGATAATATTAAATAAGTTAGGAAACTGAATCCAAGGATATTAAAATGCTAAATGTACAGTTTTAGAAATATAGTATGGTAATGATATAATGCATCTAAACTTGATACATTAAGAAATGTACATTTGAAATCTACCTTGTTATTTAGACCAAAACACTACATATTTCATTTACCTCTAAAACCTGAAATTTAAAATGAAAAATTCTACCCAAATTATGTGTTGAAACCTACTCTGAACAGCTTTTCTTCTCACATTTTGGTACAATACTTAGCCAAACTATTAATATAACATACCATCCTTGTGTCTTTTCCCACTTGTTTGGTTTTCTCTTTTTAATTCTTTTGGGAAAAGGCATATCATAAGCCATCTCTTATCTGCATCTAATAAAGAATAAAATGTAAAGTCCCAGGACTAATTGCTTCCTAATCATAAATCCTCATTGTACCTCAGTTCACAATTTCAAAAATGAGAGATTTACAAGCTCGTTGGTGCGAATTTCCCAAGCAAAAATGTGGACTCAGTGGTTGAAATGAAAAGACTATTTTGGAAGCTCTTAAGCTCAACATGCTGGAAGAGACCCTGCTGCTGGGAAAGATTGAAGGCAGGAGGAGAAGGGGATGACAGAGAGTGAGATGGTTGGATGGCATTACTGACTCAATGGACATGAGTGTGAGTAAACTCAGGGAGTTTGTGATGGACAGGGAGGCCTGGCATGCTGTAGTCCATGGGGTCGCAGAGAGTCAGACACGACTGAGCGACTGAATTGAACTGAAGCTCAATATAGGCTACTTAGAAAGTATTATCTGGGATTCATAGAATCCTAGAAGTCCTTGAATTCAGAGAATTTGTGAACTTGAATGGGAAAAAAGGATACATCATTATTTCTACTTACTTTCATTGAACTATAACATTTTTCCAATTGTGAATGTGATGATAAACCACAGATGTGTTAGTAATACCAGTGAGTTCAGTTCAGTTCAGTTCAGTTCAGTCATTCAGTCGTGTCCAACTCCTTGCCACCCCATGGACTGCAACTTCCCTGTCCGTCACCAATTCCCAAAGCTTGCTCAAACTCATGGCCATCAAATCAGTGATGCCATCTAACCATCTTGTCGTCTGTCCTTGCCTCCTCCTCCTGCCTTCAATCATTCCCAGCATCAGGGTCTTTTCCAATGAGTCAGTTCTTCACATCAAGTGGCCAAAATATTGGAGCTTCAACTTCAGCATCAGTTCTTCCAGTGAACACTCAGGACTGATTTCCTTTAGGATGGACTGGTTGGATCTCCTTGCAGTTCAAGAGACTCTCAAGAGTCTTCTTCAACACCATAGTTCAAAAGCATCAGTTCTTCTGTGTTCAGCCTTGTTTATCACCAATAAAACTCTGGTCCATGTGGTGTGTTGGTAAAGGGGCACATTACCACAGCCCTGATTACTGAACATATTCATTAGCAAATTTTACTATCACTTTCATCATGTGTATTTTGTTGTTGCATTAAAAATAATATCCTGAAAAGGGGAACTATAAGCTTCACTAATCTTCCAAAGAGATTGTTTATTCAAAAGACATATAAGAAACCTCTCTACTAGAGGAGCAAAACCTCTGGTAAATTTTATACTCTTAGCGATAACACCTTACCTTTCTGTTGTACTTGAGAGTTTGCAGAAAACCTTCATGTATTACTGTGTGTCTTTGTTTTAAATTTTTTTTTGTGAGACTAGTGGGAAGGGCTGCAGGAATTGTCCATACCTGGTATATGCAATAAAGAACATTTTCTGTACAGAATTTAAAAACAAAAGCATAACTGGCTAAAAATATCCTATTTTCCATTATAACCATACCTTGGCAATTTTAAACAATATAGTAATAAAATATTCCAAAGCACATCCCTCCAAAAATAGCTTTTTTTCTGAGTTCTAATCAATTTCTGTGATTATAATTGCTTATGTTATTGTCACTCTATGGTTTAATGGATAACTGAGGAGTTTTCTTAATTACAAACTATTTGAACTCCCTTGGGTGTTAATAATATATATGGAAGCTAAAAATGAGCACACTTTAATCTTTTAATAAACATTGTAGTCAACATGGAAATTGATATAAAAAAATCATAATTACAGAGTTAAAATCCCAATATACCCAATCTCAACTACATATAAATTAAGCTACATGTATGCATTTCAAGATCAAGTATGTAATAGTTCAGAAATGTCCAAGCCTACTTTAGGAACATGTTTATGTTTCTGACCCCTATGATCCTAAACATTCCTGAATTCAAAAGTTGATTTAATGTAAACAATTGCAGCTCAGTGGGGATAAAGTTGAAAAAAAAAAAGAAGAAGAAGAACTTGAGTTACTTCTGTCATTTTCTTGGAATATTTTTCATTTTATGATTATTATCAAAAACATTTGTTGTCTAGAAAAAAAGGGTACAAAATTGATCTACTTTTGGTTTCAAATACTGCACTGAGACAGTTTCTGGTGTGATTATTTCAGGTATTATTTTCTCTGATTTTCTCAATGGTGTTTATAATATCATTTTAAAACATGTCCAATATCATCTAGTGACTAAGGAGACGACCTTCACAAGAACTAAGTCCTCAGATTTCCTAGACAAGTGTTCTGAGTGTTCTTTATTCTCAAGATGTTAATTACCTCTTTCATGGAAAAAGTGTTTCATGGTCATATAAATTTAGAAGACTCTATGTTACACAAATTTAAGGAGTCTTTTAATATCAGTATGCATTCTAAATCTTCAATGGTGGAGTGGGTTGGTGTCTCCCAATCTAATTTGAATCACAGATTTTTTGGTGTGTGTTCTAAAAAACGTACTGTAAGTCTAACTTAGCACCAAGCATGAAAAAAAAACAAAACAAAACATTTGAGTGGCTCTGTGTGCTTTTTCTTAAAGTAGGACACTTGGTTTGGATATTTTACTAGATGAGTCTACCTAACAGTCCCTGAGTACTAACCATGTACTTCTTTAAGAAATTTGCATTTGTGTTTTCATACAGTCTTAACTTCCTTAGATTGATGCGATTATATCTCCAGTTTAGAAATGGGGGAACTGAGGATTATCAAGGTGAAGGGGCTTCTCCAGTGTTAGAGACATATATAAGTGCAAATATTACTGCGGTATTCAGTTCAGCCACTCAGTCATGTCCAACTCTTTGCCACCCCATGGACTACAGCACGCCAGGCCTCACTGTCCATCACCAACTCCTGGACTTTACTCAAACTCATGCCCATTGAGTCAGTGATGCCATCCAACAATTTCATCCTCCGTTGTCCCTTTCTCCTTCTGCCTTCAATCTTTCCCATCATTAGGGTCTTTTTCAATGAGTCAGCTTTTTGTATCAGATGGTCAAAGGATTTGAGGTTCAGCTTCAGCATCAATCCTTCCAATGAATATTCAGGACTCATTTTCTTTAGGATGGACTTGGATCTCCTTGCTGCCTGAGGGACCCTCAAGAGTCTTCTCCAACACCCTAGTTCAAAAGCATCAGTTCTTTGGTGCTGAGCTTTCTTTATAGTCCAACTCTCATATCTGTACTTGACTACTCGAAAAACCATAGCTTTGACTAGACAGACCTTTGTTGACAAAGTAATGTCTCTGATTTTTAATATGCTGTCTAGGTTGGTTATAACTTTTCTTCCAAGGAGCAAGCACCTTTTAATTTCACGGCTGCAGTCAACATCTGCAGTGATTTTGGAGCCCCCAAAAATAAAGTCTCTCACTGTGTCCACTGTTTCCTATTTGCCATANGGGGATAAAGTTGAAAAAAAAAAAGAAGAAGAAGAACTTGAGTTACTTCTGTCATTTTCTTGGAATATTTTTCATTTTATGATTATTATCAAAAACATTTGTTGTCTAGAAAAAAAGGGTACAAAATTGATCTACTTTTGGTTTCAAATACTGCACTGAGACAGTTTCTGGTGTGATTATTTCAGGTATTATTTTCTCTGATTTTCTCAATGGTGTTTATAATATCATTTTAAAACATGTCCAATATCATCTAGTGACTAAGGAGACGACCTTCACAAGAACTAAGTCCTCAGATTTCCTAGACAAGTGTTCTGAGTGTTCTTTATTCTCAAGATGTTAATTACCTCTTTCATGGAAAAAGTGTTTCATGGTCATATAAATTTAGAAGACTCTATGTTACACAAATTTAAGGAGTCTTTTAATATCAGTATGCATTCTAAATCTTCAATGGTGGAGTGGGTTGGTGTCTCCCAATCTAATTTGAATCACAGATTTTTTGGTGTGTGTTCTAAAAAACGTACTGTAAGTCTAACTTAGCACCAAGCATGAAAAAAAAACAAAACAAAACATTTGAGTGGCTCTGTGTGCTTTTTCTTAAAGTAGGACACTTGGTTTGGATATTTTACTAGATGAGTCTACCTAACAGTCCCTGAGTACTAACCATGTACTTCTTTAAGAAATTTGCATTTGTGTTTTCATACAGTCTTAACTTCCTTAGATTGATGCGATTATATCTCCAGTTTAGAAATGGGGGAACTGAGGATTATCAAGGTGAAGGGGCTTCTCCAGTGTTAGAGACATATATAAGTGCAAATATTACTGCGGTATTCAGTTCAGCCACTCAGTCATGTCCAACTCTTTGCCACCCCATGGACTACAGCACGCCAGGCCTCACTGTCCATCACCAACTCCTGGACTTTACTCAAACTCATGCCCATTGAGTCAGTGATGCCATCCAACAATTTCATCCTCCGTTGTCCCTTTCTCCTTCTGCCTTCAATCTTTCCCATCATTAGGGTCTTTTTCAATGAGTCAGCTTTTTGTATCAGATGGTCAAAGGATTTGAGGTTCAGCTTCAGCATCAATCCTTCCAATGAATATTCAGGACTCATTTTCTTTAGGATGGACTTGGATCTCCTTGCTGCCTGAGGGACCCTCAAGAGTCTTCTCCAACACCCTAGTTCAAAAGCATCAGTTCTTTGGTGCTGAGCTTTCTTTATAGTCCAACTCTCATATCTGTACTTGACTACTCGAAAAACCATAGCTTTGACTAGACAGACCTTTGTTGACAAAGTAATGTCTCTGATTTTTAATATGCTGTCTAGGTTGGTTATAACTTTTCTTCCAAGGAGCAAGCACCTTTTAATTTCACGGCTGCAGTCAACATCTGCAGTGATTTTGGAGCCCCCAAAAATAAAGTCTCTCACTGTGTCCACTGTTTCCTATTTGCCATAAAGTGATGGAACCAGTTGCCATGATCTTCATTTTCTGAATGTTGAGCTTTAAGCCAACTTTTTCACTCTCCTCTTTCACTTTCATCAAGAGACTCTTCAGTTCTTCTTCACTTTCTGCCATAAGGGTGGTGATATCTGTATATCTGAGGTTATTTATATTTCTCCCAACAATCTTGATTCCAGCTTGTGCTTCATCCAGCCCAGCATTTCTCATGATGTACTCTGCATATAAGTTAAATCAGCAGGGTAACAATATACAGCCTTGATGTACTCCTTTCCCGATTTGGAACCAGTCTGTTTTTCCATGTCTAGTTCTAACTATTGCTTTCTGACCTGCATACAGGTTTCTCAAGAGGCAGGTCAGGTGGTCTGATATTCTTATCTCTTTCAGAATTTTCACCGTTTATTGTGATTCACACAGTCAAAGGCTTTGGCCTAGTCGGCAAAGCAGAAGTAGACGTTTTTCTGCAGTTTTATTACAGTCTAGAGGGTTAGATTTCACAGATTTTCAGTTTTGACGTTCATTGACTTGAGGCTAGATTCAGTCTTTGCTGTTTTCACATGAACTTTTCTTTCTGTGCCTTTTCTGTGTCTGCGTATCTCACATCTTCTACTTTTTCTTGTAAAGGCATCAATCATTGGATTTAGGGCTCCCTTCAAATTTAGAACGCATCTAATTTAATTACATTTGCAAAGACCTTCTTTCCAAAAAGGTAGTCAGATTTATGACCTGGTTATATCTCTTGGGAGATACAGTTCAACCCACTCTACGGAAAAATAAGCATGTATTTTACCTATTTGCTAGCTTATGCTTTGACACACCTCTACTTCTGATCCTTCTTCCTAATACATTTCCTTAATCTCACTAATCTTAATATTCCTTTAGATCTTTGGCTGAAAGTTACTTTTCCAAAAAGACCCTCTATAATACAGACTAGATTAGGTGACTCACCATATGTTCTAGGCCATCATCCCCTAATCATCATAATTATTTGTTGCATGGTAACCCTCTACCCCTATAGTGTCCTTTCCACTTTCCCTGTCTTCACTGGTAAATGCCAGTTTGTTCTCTATCTGTGAGTCTATCGCTTTTTGTTACAGTCACTAATTTTATTTTTTATGTGGCACATACAAGTGATATCATACAGTATTTGTCTTTCTCTATCTGATTTAGTTCACTTACCATAATATCCTCCAAGTCCATCCATATTGTTGACAATGACAAAATTTCATTCTTTTATTTTTTTGTGACTATTATTAATATGCCATCATTATTCCATTATAGATACATATCTATGAGCATTTAGGTTGCTTCCATATCTTCAGTTCAGTTCAGTTCAGTTCAGTTGCTCAGTCGTGTCTGACTCCTTGGCAACTGTAAATAATGCCGCTGTAAACACTGGGATGAATACATCTTTTTAAATTAGCTCTTTGTTTTTTTTTCCATAAAACCCAGAAGTGGAGTTGTTAGGTCATATGATAGTTCTATTCTTAGTTTTTTGAGAAACCTCCAGGCTGTTTTCCATCATAGCTCTTCCAATCTACATTCTCATCAGCAGCATAAGAGTGTTTCCTTTTCTCTACATCCTTGCCAGCATTTTTTATTTGTGGTCTTTTTGATGAGTGCCATCCTGGAAAATTTCTTATTGGTTTTAATTGTTGTGAACTTGTATTAAAAACACTTCTATTTCAGAGTATATTCAGTTCAATTCAGTTGCTCAGTCGTGTCCGACTCTTTGCGACCCCATGAATCGCAGCACGCCAGGCCTCCCTGTCCATCACCAACTCCTGGAGTTCACTCAGACTCATGCCCATCGAGTCAGTGATGCCATCCAGCCATCTAATCCTCGGTCGTCCCCTTCTCCTCCTGCCCCCAATCCCTCCCAGCATCAAAGTCTTTTCCAGTGAGTCAACTCTTCGCATGAGGTGGCCAAAGTACTGGAGCTTCAGCTTTAGCATCATTCCTTCCAAAGAAATCCCATGGCTGATCTCCTTCAGAATGGACTGGTTGGATCTCCTTGCAGTCCAAGGGACTCTCAAGAGTCTTCTCCAACACCACAGTTCAAAAGCATCGATTCTTCGGGGCTCAGCCTTCTTCACAGTCCAACTCTCGCATCCATACATGACTACTGGAAAAACCATAGCCTTGACTAGATGGACCTTAGTCNATCTCCTTCAGAATGGACTGGTTGGATCTCCTTGCAGTCCAAGGGACTCTCAAGAGTCTTCTCCAACACCACAGTTCAAAAGCATCGATTCTTCGGGGCTCAGCCTTCTTCACAGTCCAACTCTCGCATCCATACATGACTACTGGAAAAACCATAGCCTTGACTAGATGGACCTTAGTCAGCAAAGTGATATCTCTGCTTTTGAATATGCTATCTAGGTTGGTCATAACTTTTCTTCCAAGGAGTAAGCGTCTTCTGATTTCGTGGCTGCACTCACCATCTGCAGTGATTTTGGAACCCAGAAAAATAAAGTCTGACACTGTTTCCACTGTTTCCCCATCTATTTCCCATGAAATTAGATTAACCTAAATGTAATACAAATTATCAACATTTATGAAGCACTAATTACCTTGGGGAATAAAAAGTATATTATTTTCAAATATTCTTACAACAGTTATACAAAATTATTATTTCTATTTCATAAATAAGAAAACTAAATTAACTGTAGTGAAGAATGCTGCTCAAGGCAAGTTCAGTTGTGTGGCAAAGTTGATATTAAGATCTGTTTGCTGTTCTTCACTTCAAACTCATGATGTACATGAATGTTATACCAACTTTTCTTCTCCAATTTTGTAAATCAAGTGTATGACATCCTTCAATAATTAGGGAAACCCAGAGCAATCCTTGGGTTTCTCTGGTAACTCAGCTGGTAAAGAATCCACCTGCAGTGCAGTTCGATTCCTGGATTGGGAAGATCCCCCTGGAGAAGGGATAGGCTACCCATTCCAGTATTCATGGACGTCCCTGGTGGTTCAGATGGTAAAGAATCCTCCTACATTGAGGGAGACCTGGGTTTGATCCTCTGGTTGGGAAGATCCCCTGGAGGTGGGCATGGCAACCCACTCCCATATTCTCACCTGGAGAGTCTCATGGGCCCAGGAGACTGGCGGGCTACAGTCCATGGGGTCACAAACAGTTGGATACGACTGAGGGACATACACATAGCAGTCCTTCTTGAGTTTAGGTTTGTTTCTTTTTGGCCTTTGCTTGATTGCTTTCATTTCTTAGAGACCCACCAACATCCTGCCCTAATGAATTCACTCCTGGCTTTCTGCAATAAAACCTAATTGCTCGTCATTATTCCAGTTTATCAAATTCAAGTTATTCTATTCAATATGCTGCTGTCAGATTAATCTACCTGTCTGACTTTTTCCTGCCATTTAATTTCCCTGTTTTATAGTTTTGCCCCAGGATGATATCAGAGAAGTTCAAGGGCTTCCCCATGCATAGTAAGTGAAAGACTGAAATAGGTTTAATTAAGGCCTGTCAAAATCCAATTCCAAGTTTTTTTTACATCATACTTCCTTTTTGGAGGCAGGAATTGGTATTAGTCTTTCATATACTTTCCCAGTGCTTCATATAATATATAGTTATTTTAGTACTCACTAAATAAATGAATAAATGTCTTCCTTCAGCCTCTTTCTATTTTGACTCTACTTTGTACATGGTTTATTTTCTCCCCAATTTCAAGTTTCATTTCCTTTCTCAAGCTTGCCACCTTAAAAAAAAAAGCTGTCTTTCTCTTAATGACTTGTGACTTTGCTCTAATAATTAACATATTTAATTTTTGTGAATTTTAGGGCAAGGTAACTGCTAAAAGCATGAACTCTGAGCCACTGTTAAAATCCCATTGTGTCGATTTGAAAAAATTAATCTCTCTGTCCTCGGTATCCTCAAATGTAAAATATGGGTTATTATAGTATACTTCTCACAGGATTGCTAAAAGTATTAAGTAAGCAGTAATGCTTCCTAGTAGTCTCAGAATACTGTCTGACACAATAAAGAATGTTCTTAGTATCAGACACTGTAGATTCTATACCCACAGCAGTGAATAAAATCAGTAGAATCCCTTTTCTCCTGTAATTTTTAATCTGTGGCTTAAATATTATGGGATTTTTTATTACATATTTGTTTTATGATTTCTAGGCCTGCCTTTTTATCAATATTTTAAACCTCCAGAATTAGCACAGAGTCCAGATTTTGCTCCCAAATGTGCTTAGCACAGTTGGAGGCGTGTAATAGGAATGCAGTCAATCCTTTGCTTGTTTGTGCTGGTGCCAAAGTGAACTTTTTATGGTCTCTCTGAGGTTCCCCAGGTCAGTATCCACTGTAAACCCTTCTTCCCCAGGATCCTCTTTCATACTTCTAGAAACTGTGTTGTTTCTGAGATGCCACCCCCATTTCTAAGCAGCTCTAACTTCTTCACAAAGAGTGAACATTTGCCTTCAAGTAAATTTCATGTTTCTCACTAGGGCTTTATGTTTCTTCTGTGAGCCATCCACTCAAATATTTGGCTGTTTTTATTAGCCATTTGTTTTTTTCTTTTTAGGCAGAATGATTCCCATCCCTTAACCTTTTCTCCTATTCGAGTTTCCACTCTTCTCGTCATTCTGATCACCTCCCTCTTTTTGTTGTTTTTGTCATCTCTAAGTCTTGTCCGATTCTTTGTGGCCCCATGGACTGCAGCACATTAGGCTTCCCTGTCCTTCACTTATCTTCCAGAATTTGCTCAAACTNGTACATTTTATGAATTATATTTCAATAAAGCCATTTTTAAAAAGAAGCTATAGTATTTTCAGACAAACTACTATTTTCAGATCAACTACTTCAGTACTCCTTTGATAAGAAAAATGATTAATTATGGACTTAAGAATTAGTCACTCATTATTTTTTTTTGTTCTTTTGGCTTGTTTTGCTTTGGTCAATAGATTCTTCCATATACTAGGAGTAATAAAGTTACAATTTAAAGTTGGCTTCAAGCTCTGCTATGTAGAAATAACTTATCAAGAAATAATTACATTTTATAAATTACTTTGTTTCTCTTTCTTTTAACTGTCTAAAGTTTCTGCAGTGGGAGAGGAAGTCACGTAACTTGAGTAATCATTTATTTTATTGAAGCTCATTGAAAATATATTGACAAGGAAAAGAAAATAGAAAAAAAGCCAACATATAAAAATGACTCAAATTGTTCTCTAACAAAAAATAACTTGTAAATCAAATAACTTGACATAAAGAAAAGTCTATACCTTAAAAAAGTTAAAGGACACATAAGTCATTTCTGAAGTTTAAGAATAGTGCATCTGTGTTTACTGTATGCCACTTATGCAAATTCTAACATTGATAGCTGTTCCAGTGGTTACAGGATTTGCAACAGATTTTCATTCATTCATCCACTTATTCATTCATTAAATTATGAATGCTAACTACATATTAAAATTTGTCAGACTCCGGAAATACAGAATGATTAGAGTCGAAATCCTATTGCCAACATGTCAGATTTCCTAGAGTTACACACAGGAGATCTTACATTTGAAGAGTTATATATTGAAGAATTATATATTTCTATTATGGGTTTCCCTTGTGGCTCAGCTGGTGAAGAATCCACCTGCAATGAGGGAGATCTGGGTTCGTTCCCTGGATTGGGAAGATATGCTGGAGAAGGGAACAGCTACCCACTGCAGTATTCTGGCCTGGAGAATTCCATGGACCGTATAGTCCATGGGTTGCAAAGAGTCATACAGGACTGAGTGATTTTCACTATCACTTTCACATATTCATTTTATAGTATATGGGCAATTTTATTTTCTTTCTAAAGTTGCTTCATTGCCTGGTAATTCTACAAAACTCTTTGAATTTACCAACTGTTTAAAAGATCATGAACATACAGCATTTGTTGTATCAGTCCATATCCTTAAGTTGTTATTTTTTAAATATTTATTTATTTTTGGCTGTGCTGGGTCTTCTGTGCTGCTCAGGCTTTTCTCTAGTTGCAGAGAGCAGGGGCTACTGTCTAGTTGCAGTGCACGACCTTCTCTTTGTGCTGGATTTATTTTCTTGCAGAGCGCAGGCTCCAGGGTACACAGGCTTCAGTAGTTACAGCTCACAGATTCTAGCGCTCAGGCTTGGCAGTTGTTGGGATCTCCGTGGATCAAGGATCGAAACTGTGTCTCCTGCATTGGCAGGCAGACTCTTCACCACTGATTCAAGGAAGTCTAAGTTATTATTTTTTTTAATCTGCTTTACGACCCAAGGAATATAACAAATTATTAACATTTAAAATTTTCCAAAATTTCTTTATAGTTATGTTGTTTTTATTTGTTCATGCTTTAGTAGTGTGTGTAACTTATGCATATGTTTACCAATGTAATATATGCAAGTATATCATTTGCTTCTTCTACTCTACAATATTTGCATAAATATTTTACATATAGCTACAGTCTTCAAAATTATTATTTTTCTTAATACATAATAGTGGCTTCATTGATACACCATCATTTATTTCATTAGAACCTTATTTTTATTAATCATAATAATTTATATTTTGATTAAAATAATCATTATTTTCACTTAGTAAGATATATGCATAATACATAATAACATTTAGATAAATATAATATACTTAACATATACTTATTTATAATCATTACATACTTATTTTGAATTATTTCTTTAGATCAAATTCCTCAAAATTCTTTGGGACAAAGCATAGAGAAATTTTTATGGCTCTAGAAACAAATCATATTTCACCACACTTCTTTTGAAAATGAATGTACTAATGCACTGGAAAAAGGGTAGATAAGTTCCAGTGCCAATCGTAGAATACTCTTTCTATCTTTGCATGGTATCTTAGTTCTAAGAACTGGTGTTTTCTGGTTAGTTATTGCTGTTTAATAAACTATGTCAAAATTCAGTGGCTAAAAACAATAGCCATTTCATTATATCCCTCAGTTTTGTGGCTGAGGATTTCAGGTAGGGCTTGGATGGGTGGTTCTTCTTCTAGTTAATGTGGTGTCAACTGGAGTCACTTTGGTATTCACTTGGCAGTTGGGCAGATAGGATATATTAATAGCTGAGGCACCAGGCAGCTTCACTTCCATTCTGGTGACTTGGTGGGGACGGCTAGTAGACTATGTTCAGCTGTGCCCCTTTCCCTGTTCCCATATTTTTAGGATCACTTCCTGTGGGTTTCTCTGGTAGAGTTGTCAGACTTCTTACATGGCAACTCTAAAAGTCAAGGTTGGGAATTGCTATTCACCTTAAAAGTAGTTCTGGGTAGTGTGTGTCATTTTTTCCCCAGTCTTTTTGGTCAAAGAGTAACAGACCAGCACAGAAGATAGAGAAGGGAAATAGACTCCTCACTCTCCACTGAGTGTCAAGGAATTTGTGACCTTATTAATATGATGATAAAGTAGATTTGGGGCTACAATCTAGGTCAACAAAAACTATAGTCAGACTACAATCCTTTTAAAATGTGTTTTTATTTTAATTAAGTGATTTGATACAATGCTTTTATCTCCAATAAGCTCAATATGATTTTGTTAATTCTATATTGATATCACTATAGCTAAACTGAGGAAATGTGGTGTTAATATTTTTCTAACTAACCAATTTAAATATGCTATGGTAACTAAAGCAGGTGAGGTTGCTATTTACATTGTTGTGTGTTAGTCATTAAAGATTGTTCCTAGTTAGGTTTATAAAAGGCTAAATTTAACTTTTCTGCTTGGTTCAGAAAAATCAGTGCAATTTTTAAGTGCTTTGTCTGCTGTTATATTCTGAGTTCTTTTTTAGATCTATAAACATTAAGGATCATTAGACTTCCACACAGAGGCATCTCATTTAGTCTTAAATGTGGCTATTTTGAATTTAGAAGCATTTGCTTTATTGCTGTATATTTATTATGCAATCACATCAGAACACTGTTTAACTCATGAAAAGCTTTTCTTCCACTTTGGAGAGTGTTAGATGGGCAGTAGATTTTCTAAATAGGGCAATGTTTTACATGATAAATTTTAAACACATTTGGATATTTACAATCAGTGTTACAGCAGAATTACCATGTAATAATGGCAAAAGTCTTAGCAAATGGGAAGGGTATGTCAGATTTATCAATGTAAATCTAAATTATCAGCATTCCTGTTTCTTTCCAACCAGGCACATTTTTAAAGTGAAAGAGTACTGTTAATTTTATTTTAAAGTGAAAGAGTACTGATTAATTTTATTTTTGTCACATTCATACATTACTTATCACTTATAAACAAAAATGTAAAAACCTAAGTTTATTACTAATGCAGCTTTATTCATTTTTAAGTATTTACATTTTCACTGTTAGTAAGCAGAATTATAGCAATAATGAATTCACTAACATTTGCNGTTTAACTCATGAAAAGCTTTTCTTCCACTTTGGAGAGTGTTAGATGGGCAGTAGATTTTCTAAATAGGGTGATGTTTTACATGATAAATTTTAAACACATTTGGATATTTACAATCAGTGTTACACCAGAATTACCATGTAATAATGGCAAAATTCTCTGCAAATGGGAAGGGTATGTCAGATTTATCAATGTAAATCTAAATTATCAGCATTCCTGCTTCTTTCCAACCAGGCACATTTTTAAAGTGAAAGAGTACTGTTTGTATTTTCTAGGGGTAAGAATTAGAATTTATAAGAAGAACTGTATTTCAAGTAGTCCTGGATTTCTGATCAAAATGAATGATTAATTTTATTTTTGTCACATTCATACACTAATTATCACTTATAAACAAAAATGTGAAAACCTAAGTTTATTACTAATGCAGCTTTATTCGTTTTTAAGTATTTACATTTTCACTGTTAGTAAGCAGAATTATAGCAATAATGAATTCACTAACATTTGCTGTTTTTCTCTGTAGCCAGATTCTGAATCACAGTACCTTACTGTATTTATTCTTCTAACATGTTATAAGAAATTTTGTAATTTCTATTNAAAAACCTAAGTTTATTACTAATGCAGCTTTATTCGTTTTTAAGTATTTACATTTTCACTGTTAGTAAGCAGAATTATAGCAATAATGAATTCACTAACATTTGCTGTTTTTCTCTGTAGCCAGATTCTGAATCACAGTACCTTACTGTATTTATTCTTCTAACATGTTATAAGAAATTTTGTAATTTCTATTTCTGTTTAAAAAGTAAATTGCATGTAATAACAAGTTATATAGTCAATGATCCCTAAATGTAGATTATTTTATTGTGGATTTATTATTCAAATATATATAATCTTCCATGTCTAAAAAGACATCTTAAAGTATTTGGAGCTCAGTTCAACAAGCTTTTTGTTAATTGAAAGACTATTTTAAAACAATAGTAGTTTTAGAGAAGAAATATATGTAAATAGATTAATAAGGCAGTGGAAGAAATTGAAGCACAATGATTTGGTAAATTTAATTACTTAAAATGTAAAATTAATTGAATTTTATTATATATGGCCTGTCCTTGTCTTCCTCATATATTCTTTTGTCAGAACTAATTTCACTTAATCTGTAGTCAACATGTGCAGTAAATTAGATGCAGGTATAAAGAACTTTGAGCCACACAATTAACACATTTGACATTAAAAATATATATATACCACCATTTTCTGTAGATAATTATTTACAGTGCTTCTTATATGACTTTGAAATCATTGCATAATGCCTATTGATCTCTTGATAATGTTTTTAAGATAAATGTGCTTGTATTAATTAAGCAACTACAAAAGGAATAAAATTAAGAAGGGATAAGTGAGCATAGGAAAGTATCTAAGGTAAGGTATATATTTTTCCCAATTATTAAAGGATTATAGGATGTCTATTGATCGCTTTCTACTTCATAGAAAACAACATAATCATAAGCATAAAAATTCAACTCCTTACTTAAAGAATATTTAATAAATTAAATAAAGTTGTATGTGGTTTTATAAAGGCCACAAGAGTACAAATTTTTAGTTCTTAGATATGATAGTTTATTTAAACTTATATTGTTTTCCTAGTAAACAACCTGCAAGAAAATGTTTTATCTGTTTCAATTTGAATTTTTTTTTAAGTTTTATTAAAAGAGTTTTACTTCAGATCTGATAAGAATAATGATGAGGGCTATAATAGCATTTAAAATATTATGATTATTATTAAATACTGTATTACTCCAAGGGAATTTCCTGGTGGCTCATATGGTAAATAATCTGCCTGCAATGTGGGAGACCTGGCTTTGATCCCTGGAGAAGGGAATGGCTACACACTCCAGTATTCTTGCCTGGAGATGTACATGGACAGAGGAGCCTAGCAGGCTACAGTCCATGGGGTTGCAAACAGTTGGACACGACTAAGGGACTTTCACTTTTTCATCCTACTCCAAGGTTCCCCAGTCGCCTGGGCCACAGACTGCTACCAATCCAAGGTCTGTGAGGAACCAGGTTGTATAGCAGGAGGTGAGCGGCAGGCAAGTGAAGTTTCAACAGCTTTTAAAGCCATTCCCCATCATTGGCATTACCACCTTGAGCACCTCTCAGATCAGTGGTGGTATTAGATTCTCATGGGAGTGCGAACCCTAGTGTGAATTGCCACATGTGAGGGATTTAGGTTGTAAATTCATTATGACTTATGAAAATCATCTTGAAATCATCCTCCCAATCCCTGCAAATCCATGGAAAAACTGTCTCCTGTGCAACTGTTTCCTAATGCCAAAAATGTTGGAAACTGCTGCCTTAGTCCCTTTGTACTGCTGTAACAAAAACCATATACTATATGGTTTTTATATACTATAAAAGAGGCAGAAATTTGGTTTTAATAGTTCTGGAGGCTGAGAAGTTAAAGATGAAGGTACCAGCAGATTTGGTGTCTGATTAGAACCCACTTCCTTATAGATAGCAGTCTTCTCACTGTAGCCTCACATGGTGGAAGTGGTGAAGGAACCCTTTGGAGTCTCTTTTATAAAATCACTTAATCTCACTCATGAGAGCAGAGACCTCATGGCCTAATCACTTCTCAAAGGCCACACCTCCTAATACAATCACCTTGAGGGTTAGGTTTTCAATTGACAAATTTTAGGGGGATGAAGGCAGTCATCCGCTGCAGGTACTGAGCACATTTGTAAGCACTTTGCACTTTTTCTTAAACAACTTTTTAAAATATTTTAATGGGTGATTGTTAATTAAAATTAAATCGCTCAGAATCACAAACTAGTAATTGGTAGAGCACTGATTCAACCCAATGGTTTGCTCTACTCAATACTATTCGCTTCAGTATAACTCGTCTATAATATCTTCAAAACATTAGATATATGTGATTGAGCGGATATAATCTGGTAAACATGACTTACTAAGAAAATAATTGACTAATATTATCTCTGGTAATCACTGAATTTTATTAGGAAAAACTACATCTGTATTTAAACATATAGCTTCCAATTTTTGTAATAACAAGATGTACAACTTGAGAATTAAACCTTTCTATATATACTTGTTTCCTTAAGATTTCCAGAAGTGAACTTTTGGAAACATTTTGGAACTCACTTTCAGAATTTTCTCAGAAAATTTGTAGCGATACTAATGTGTTATATGTGAAACAATACATATCTTAGAATCTTTAGTCAAAAATTGGTTGTTACCACTTAGAAATCCATTCTTATGGGTGAAAATAGTTTTTATAAGTGCACTTTTGATGACTAAAAAGATATTAAATATCTTTACTGTAATACTCTGGAAAAGTTGGATGTGTATTATTTTTTCTCCTTTTGAAAAACATTGAGTATTTTATTGGTTTGATTTTCACAGGTTTTTTTTTTTTTTCCCCCATGTGAATAATATTCAGTGGTTAGGAATACACACTCTCACTGCCAAGGGCCTAGGTTCAATCCCTGTCCAGGAAACTAAGGTCCCACAAGCCTCACAGCACGGCCAAAAAAAAAAATAATAATAATTAACATTTGGTTGTGCTGGTAATGTCACTCCCCACCCACTGTGAGACTATCTTTCACATTTTTTCCTATGGAAAATTTTTACAGTGTCTTGTTTTAATATTTCTACCTTTTGTGTAATGGTTAGATAGTGCTATTTTATCTCTCTCTCTCTCTATATATATATATAGAGAGAGAGAGATAGGTAGATTTCTTAGATATCTTCTTTTTGTACTCTCTGTTCCTTCTTCTTTTTTGACAGGATAAATCTTTAATCCCCAGTACTTATTTTTGGAGAGTTGTGTTTTTGTAGTCCTGTGAACCTATGTTACTGTTAGAGCCCTATTC
Source organism: Neotragus moschatus (assembly GCA_006410615.1). Lineage (NCBI taxonomy): Eukaryota > Metazoa > Chordata > Mammalia > Artiodactyla > Bovidae > Neotragus > Neotragus moschatus. Next base: position 1,143,807 of record SJYA01000065.1, on the reverse strand, counting down.
ATTTTTTGTACATTTGGAACTTAAAATATAGCTATCCATTTTTCAAGCAACCTTTCAGAATGGATTATTCTTCAAAATCTTTCATGCTCAATGTTGTAACACAATAATCTGAGGAGAAAGACAGTGCTCAGTTGCTCAGTGATGTCTGAGTCTTTGTGACCCCATCGACTGAGGCCCGCCAGGCTCCTCTGTCCATGAGACTTCGCAGTCAAAAATACTGAAGTAGGTGTCCATTTCTTTCTTCAGAGAATCTTGCTATCTCAGGGATCGAACCTGTATCTCCTGCAGCTCCTACACTGGAGACGGATTCTTTATCACTTAACACCACCTGGGAAGCCCAGGAGAAGGTAGTATGAGGTTTCACAAGACTAGTTGTTTGGGCTTCCTGAAGGAGGAACATTGTTAGGCAAACATTTCTGCAGTACCTTACTTCAACACCCACTGCGGAGAAGGCAATGGCACCTCACTCCAGTACTCTTGCCTGGAAAATCCCATGGATGGAGGAGCCTGGTGGGCTGCAGTCCATGGGGTTACTAGGGGTTGGACGCGACTGAGTGACTTCACTTTCACTTTTCACTTTGATGCATTGGAGAAGGAAATGGCAACCCACTCCAGTGTTCTTGCCTGGAGAATCCCAGGGACGGGGGAGCATGGTGGGCTGCCGTTCATGGGGTCACACAGAGTCGGACACGACTGAAGTGACTTAGCAGCAGCAGCAGTCATATTGTGTTGTCAACTCTCTCTCTCTACTCATGAGCATTTCCTTCACTTTAGCGCTAATTCATTTAATCATGAGGAAACTGTATTATCTTGTATTTATCCCCTTTCACCTTTTCCTCTATGTAAACAAGCAAGAAGGTTTTTTATTGTTTAAGATGAGAAGATGCATTACTTTCCTCCCTCTGAAGCCTCTTAAATTCTAGATCATCTAATTACTCTTTCCTTCATGAAGATTTGGGTGGGACAAAAACCACAATTCATTTTTTTTCTCAAGGCCCAAATTGCAAACCAGTTCAGAGCTGACTTTAATCTCCTCTTCTTTCCTTTCCCTTCCCACGTGGGAGACAATGGTGGGTGGTTAGCATTGTGTTGAAGCATCTGTGCCAAACATCTGACCTGAGAAGACAGAGGAAAGGATATAGGATGCATTCACACACACACACACACACACACACACACACACACACAGACTCACACATGAGTTTTATTTGATTTTATCTTATCTCACAATGATCTTCATAGTCATATTTTAGAATAAAAATACTACTTGTAAGTGAAAACAATAGTTATAGCTAATAACATACCACAATACAAACTGACTATACAATATAATGATTCATGTTAAATTGGATAAAAGTAGTACTTTGCAAAAAGAAAAGTTTAATTGATGAGTGCCCATTATTTTTAGTTTGTTGATACTGAGGATTATGTGCTTCAAATTTTAATATGCCTGTAACTGTATGCCTTGAATATCATGAGGAAAATTAATGGCTCCCTGCTGATGCTTCCAAAGTAAATTCAACATCGGAATCTGTAAATTTATGCTTTGAGAATCTAGGCACTCAGTGTTAAGTACTTGGAGTTAAAGTCTTTGGAGTGGAAATACATTAAGCCATTATTTGTGGGGCATGAGAAAAATTAACTCTGGGGGACATATTCACCTGAAGGGATAGATATATAAGTAGCAGAAAGAATAATAGAAAAGGAAGAAAATCCCAACATAAGGTAGGAACATTCCTGGAGAAGTCTTTGTTTTATGGTAATTGTAAAGTAAGATTCAGAAACTTGAGGATTATAAATATTCACATGGATTAAAATGGCATGTAATCTTGACATAAAAATCACTAAAGGAACTATATAATAAATATTGTTGAGTGCTCACTAGGGGTTAGACATAATTTTCTAACTTGGGCAAAAGGTCTGAATAGTAAATTTGAGTGAGTATTGTTGGTAGTTGTAACTGATTTAGGTGGAGAAAACCTGTCGATTCTTATTGTACTTTTTGTGCAGTAAACTTACTTAACTTTGTATAGTAAACAGCTGAAAATGGTTAAAAACAAGAACTAGCAGAACAGAAGAGAACTAATGGCCCTGGCTCCCCCTCCTCCCACTTTAAACTATACAACCATTTTCCATGCTGTGTCTCTGCCTCTGAAAAATACTCCATTGCTGCCCACTGAATTTTTGTTTGACATGCTGTGTTTGGGTAAAACAGTGACTTTCTTGTTTCTCAGTAAACATTTTGATGTTTTAAAGTAAGTTAGGCTTGCTGTTAAGTCAACAGAGTGAGCTGAAAACCTCAGAAAAACGCTTGAAGCTGTATCATCAAAGGGCTTTTGATTAAACTGTTATAAAGGCCCCAATGCTTGACTGACTGTTCAAGGCCATCTTACTTTTCCATTAGCTATATTTGAACATCAACTTAGCATCTCCTATTTCAAAGGGCAGTAGAAATTAAAAATCACACATCAAGAGAATCACACTGTAAACCTATGGTCAAGCAGATTTCGACATGTACTTATGTAATACAGGAGCATGAATGCAGAAAAAAAAANATTTTCCATGCTGTGTCTCTGCCTCTGAAAAATACTCCATTGCTGCCCACTGAATTTTTGTTTGACATGCTGTGTTTGGGTAAAACAGTGACTTTCTTGTTTCTCAGTAAACATTTTGATGTTTTAAAGTAAGTTAGGCTTGCTGTTAAGTCAACAGAGTGAGCTGAAAACCTCAGAAAAACGCTTGAAGCTGTATCATCAAAGGGCTTTTGATTAAACTGTTATAAAGGCCCCAATGCTTGACTGACTGTTCAAGGCCATCTTACTTTTCCATTAGCTATATTTGAACATCAACTTAGCATCTCCTATTTCAAAGGGCAGTAGAAATTAAAAATCACACATCAAGAGAATCACACTGTAAACCTATGGTCAAGCAGATTTCGACATGTACTTATGTAATACAGGAGCATGAATGCAGAAAAAAAAAGTTTTAGGTGTAAGAAGCTTAACTAGAGCTCTGCAGGTGATGCCTGCAGGAAAGAAAGAAAAGACATAAAGGTAAGTGGAGTGCTATTTGGATGTCTTTGCTTCTGACACAGAGATGAGAGCTTAGTTCCATGAAATCTCTGGACATTTTACAGAATGTCATGTTTGATATCTGGCTATCATCAGCACAGCTATATTTATATATAGCTATATATATATATATTTAATGCTCAAATGTGAGCACTTTTTTGAATGATTGGAAATTATCGGTTGTTATCACATAGGCATTATAGCAGAAAAACCTCACTCTTGGACTCAAGTCCTTCAAGCAGTTTTGCCAAGAGCATAGAGAAAGAGTCAACGCATAGACTTTGGAGATCTGATTTTAGCAACTCATGAGTCAAATAGCTCTTCCTGATATTTATGATCAAAATGCAGGGAAATGACTCAGAGCCCTGTAGTTTTTGAAGTAATTACAATGATAGATGTAAGGGAATTAAAGTGAGTGTTTAAATGTCTCTTTCAAACATTTCTAAATACCTGTATTTAGAACGTGCTTTTCAATAAATCCAAAATTACCCTTAGCATCTATCCTTGAAACCACTCACCTTACGATTACGACATTTTACTTTTTTGGAAAAAGAGTTGCATTTCTAGTCTTGTAAAAAAATATGCAGGAAATGGCAGAACAGTCGGCCATCTGGTCCATAATGAGCTGCATTAACTGAAAAGTAAAGATTGATGTTAAATGTTGCACTTCACCTATTTCACAGAGGTGAGTGTTAAATCTCATAGTCTCGCTTCAGGCCCTACTTTTTGTGCTATAATGAGTCACGCTAAACAGCAACACTGCTTGTTCTGTTGCAAAAGTCTTCTGTGTGCATATTTTAGCCTTTTTTACAAGGTGTGAATTGAAACTCAACTCACTGAGAAGTTTTTTAATAACTTCAACCAATTAGGTAATAAGAAAAGATATTCAGAGTGAGCATATTAAACTGTAATCCTCTTGAAAATAGGATACTTAGAATGTTCCCTGAGAAACTCTGACAAATCTCTGAAAACTAGTTTTGATGACTTTCCCCAGGGGTGTTAGCCAGGTTTGACTGAAGAGAGAAAGCAGCAGAAGAGAAGGGACATTCTGGTATCTTGCCTGCTATTCAATAGATTCTATGTTTTGCTTTATTTTCAGTACTCCCCAGAGCAATCTGGGTTTACCCACTTCTAAAGAGCAGGTTTTAGTTGAAATATTGCAACTGATTTTGAGAGAATCAATCTTTAAGTTGAAACTGATGAAAGAAATGTAAAACTAGGTGTCATGAATGAATGTGAGATAATGTGAGGTTAAAATAAAAAATAATCAAATAAGTGAGGCAGAATAATAGTTCCAGGATGAACAAATTATCCACTTTGTAATTTTCTCAGGCATTAGTTCACAGAGATTATAGTTTCTGACCACTGGTTTTTTTTTTGTTTGTTTTTTGTCTAAATATGTATTCTTCCTGTTCCTTTGAATGACATCTCCTTATCTCACACTAGAACATATTACTAGGAATTTGAAGCTATCTGTCAACTGATAGACAGGGTGGATAAATGGCTTCTGTGTATGTGATATTTGCATTTTTATTTTTTCCCTCAGTTTATGGCTACAAATCAAAGCTCATGTCAAGTATAGTAGGTTTCCCTTGTTAACATGAAATAGAATAACTGCATGAACAATCATCAAAACATAGTGTGTCAAGTAAAAAAAAAAAAAAGCCTTGTCAAATGAGTAGAAAATAGACACTTATAGCACTTACTTTACTGTCTTTATCTCTCACTAATAGCTTGCTGCCATATTTAATTTTTTTTCCTCATGTAATGAAATCATTTGCAATTACTTTTCTGGTTTGTCCTAAATAGTGTACTCTCTAAGGCAAACAGTGTTTCATATTTTAACAAAAGAAGCTTAAATATAGTTAAATGGACTAGAACGTTCCTCACCAAAATACCTTATTTTTGAAAAATCAACTGGACTTCAGCTGAGTGTCAGACTTTTTTCACAAAGTCATATCTCACTCCAGTCACATACTCCCATTTGCTCATACTGATTAGGTACTAGGAGACTTTTCGCATCGGAAGAGTTTAAAAGAGGCTGTGCATTCAGAATCCATAGATACTGGGAAATCCATCACTCATTGTTGCTGTTGTCTGATCCTTCTTCTTCCCTGACGTCTCTCACGTGATTAGCTTGTTTCTGAGATTTACTGCAGTCTTTTGAGCAGTTAGCTTGCCTTGTTCTTGAGCACTTATTTCCTCCCGGTTTCTTCCCCTGGTTTGGTTTTTTCCTTTGATTTGACTGTCTCTGGGTGTGCTTTGTTCCAAGTTCCAAGTTTACAGTACTCGACTTTTGAAATGGGTATGAATCCTGGACAATTCTTTGAAACTGCTAATGCTGTCAGTTTCTAAAGTTCTTTCCTTGTGATGACCCACACCATCTTTCCTCTCAATGATTGTTAAACTTCAATATGCTCAAATGAAGAGTTTAAAAACATATAGTTTAGGGATTTCCTTGGTGGTCCAGTGACTAAGACTCCATACTCCTACTGCATGGGGTGGATTCAATCCCTGGTCAGGGAACTAGATCCCACATGCCACAACTAAAGATTCCACAGGCCGCAATTAGGGAACTATCCCCCGTGCCACATCCAAGGTCAAAAATCTCACATGTCGCAACTAAGACCCAGCACAGCCAAACAAACAAATAAATATTATTTTTTAATAAAACGTAATTTAGAGCTACAACCCCAAAGATTCTGTGTTAAGTGGTCTGAGTTAGATCCCAGAAATCTGTGTTTTGACAAAAGTGAGTGATTCTGTGATCCAAAAACTGCCCTATGAGAAGCATCGTTCTCTTTTTGGTTGACACTCTATTTCCTTGAGTAAGGAAAATGGAAGAAAAGTTTTAGTTATTTAGTCCATCATGGTGACTGATGAGTCTATTGGCAATGCCAAGTGGTCCTTTGAATTTGATGGCAAAGTTTTGCTTAGTCTAGAAGCTCTTAGAATTAATTTCTGTAAGAGCATCAGGTAGCCTCAAGGTCTTACCCTGAGACCTTTGAGCGAGGGACATGGTTTCACAACTTCATGCTGGATACTCCAGGCACCTGTTCAGCTGCTGCTTCTTTGTCTTCTTTGGGAAGTCAAATTCAACCTCTCTCCGTTTGTGTGTAAGTATCCCCTGTCTGCCTGCTGCATTCTCTGTTACTCTCTGATCTGCTCTCTTTCAATATTCCTTCTCTCTTCGCACAGAACCTTCAAGATTTTGGAAAACAATAGCCTGAAATGTGCGTTCTTCATGAATAACTTCTGTTTTATGCCCACAATAAAAATATCCCCCAGTACTTGAGACACATATCCTGGATGTGTGTTTGGAAGGAACATAGGATGGAAAATAATAAAGTACATAAAATGTACACTCATGTGATATATATATATTTCAGGTAAAAATCTATTTTCCTAATAAAAATATTCAGGCATGTAAAGACTGCATGCTTGTTAATGTCTCTGTATCTGACATAACTAAGTGCTTTTACTTTTTATTTAGGTAATTGAATATTTCAATTATTCTCATTCTATACCTACTGTGAGCCAAGTACAGGGAGAAAATAAGCAAAAAGAAGATGCAATTTACATCTTAGTAGAAGTTAGATTATAAAGGAGGTGTGGATGGTACCAAATTATGAAACATGGTGTGGCATTCTGTCTGGCGCTTTGCAATCCCATGCACTGTAGCTCACCTGCCTCCTCTGTCCATGGAGTTTTCCAGGCAGGAATACTGGAGTGATTGCCATTTCTTCCTCCAGCGGATCTTCCCAACCAGTAATGGAACCCACATCTCTTGCATCTCTTGCACTGACAGGTGGATTCTTTACCACTAGGCCACCTAGGAAACCACAAATTGTCATACAAAAAAATGTAAAATTGAAAATATTTTGTATTGCACCTCAACCTACTCACCTCCCAAAGATTCCATTTCCAAATATCATCAAATTTAGGATTAGGGCTTCAAGATATAAAAGGACACAAACATTTAATGCCTCAGTTCAGTTCAGTTCAGTCACTCAGTCATGTCCAACTCTTTGCGACCCCATGAATCACAGCACGCCNGCCATTCCCTTCTCCAGTCACCACCTCTCCACCATGACCTACCCATCTTGAGTTGCCCCGTGGGCATGACTTAGTTTCACTGAGTTAGACAAGGCTGTGGTCCTAGTGTGATTAGATTGACTAGTTTTCTGTGAGTATGGTTTCAGTGTGTCTGCTCTCTGATGCCTTCGTGCAACACCTACCATCTTATTTGGGTTTCTCCTATCTTGGCCATGGGGCACCTCCTCATGGCTGCTCCAGCAAAGCACAGCCGCTGCTCCTTACCCTGGAAAAAGGGTACCTCCTCACCGCCACCCCTCCTGACTTTCAACGTGGGATAGGTCCTCTAGGCCCTCCTGAGCCCTTGCAGCCACCACTCCCTGGATGTGAGGTTGCTCCTCCTGGCCGCCGCTCCTGACCTCGGACGTGGGGTAGCTCCTCTCAGCTGCCACCCCTGGCCTTGGACGCGGGGTAGCTCCTCCAGGCCACTGCCCCGACCTCAGATGTGGATTAACTCCTCTTGGCCACCGCCCTTCAGGCATGGGGTCCTCCCAGCTTCTGCCCCTGACCTCGGACATGGGGTAGCTCCTCTCGGCCGTTAATGTGTGGAATATTACTCAGCCATAAAAAAGAATGAAGGGAGATAGATGAACCTAGAGCCTATTTCCAGGGAAGGAATAGAGTTGCAGACATAGAGAACAGACTTGTAGACACAGTTTAATGTCTAGTGTATCTTTAATCCAATTATTGTGCTTATGTGCATTCAACTCAAAAAATGTATATTACGCTGTAAATCTCATTGTTTTCTCCTGTGATTTCACTCAGTGCTGTTTTCAGTTATAAGCAGGCTATCATATATGTATCCAGACCATTGCTTCATTCCGGTGCATGGTGTTCCATAGTAACCATCACAAATACTTTCATTATTCAGTTCCCTAGACAAACATACAGATTTTGCCATCTGTCCACTAAACACAGCTGCAGTGAATGCAAACATACATTTTGGTTTCTTACAAATTGATATAAGAACTCTTCTGTAGCAGAATAGTTCGATTTAGAGTATGTACATAATACGCCTCACTTAATATATTCAGAAAGATTTTTATAAGAGCTATACAAGTTTACACTCCTACCAGCCATGCATAAGAATTTTAATCTACCTATACCTCACTAGCACGTGGTGAGGCTTCCCTCTTTGCAAGCTGATGACCTGCAATAGATTTTATGTAGTATCTCTTGTTTAAATTAACAATTAGCATTTTTTTTGTTACTAGAGGCCTTGAGTACCTCTTCATATAACTATTATTCACTTCAGCTTCATCTCCCTAAGTAAGGCTTTTTATTTATAGTATTTCCATATTTTATATAAAGTTTTCAGTATTTTCTTCGGTGATTAAAATATAGTTTTAATGAAAATTATGTATTGATTTTAGATATTCTAAACATCTAATATTTCAGGAGTCTGATATGTTTAATGGACATATAAAAATATGTCACATAAAATATGATATAACCTATAAAACAAAGGATTGAAAAATTGAAAGAGTGAAAATAAAGATCATATTGTTGGGAAAAAAATCAGTTGAAAGGAGAGTATTTTAAAAATTAATAGAAAATGCAAATTAATTTGTACAAAGGCCCTAGCATAATGTCTGACATAGAATCAGGGTGGAATAATTGCTAATTTTTTCCCTCTTTCTTTCATGTGAAAAAGTAATTTCTAATAATCAGTGGACATATTTTGATCTTCAGTTTTTATAAAAAAAGGAAATTCAGGTTTTTAGAGAATGTTAGAGCATGAAAGATTATTCAAAACTGTGGTTTTCAAACATTTTAGTGATTAATGACATTTCTTACATGATTTTATAAAACTGTAATATATTGAAGAGATAAAGGATAGTATTTTCTTAATAGAAAGAATCAAGATGAGAATTTCAGTGTTTAATATGCCCTGAGATGCTTTAGTCTGTTATACCAAAAAAATTAATTATCTAATATGCTTATATTTGTATGAAACAGAAATCCAACTCAGTTGGCCTAAGAAAAACAAGTAATCCCTATATCTTAAAGGCCTTGGAGAGCTTTTAATTTTTCAGACTGGACATGTTCAAGAACCTTGTCTTCATCTTGCCCTGTCTTTGCTCTTTATTTTCCTTCTTTTCCCTTTCCTTTCTTTTTCCCCTCCTTTTCCTCCCCCACTCTTTCTGTCTTCCTCATGCTCTTCCCCTCCTCCTTTCTTCCCTTTTAATCCATCCCTTCCTTCCTGTTTCTGCTGATTCTATACTCAGGGAGAGTCTGCGTTGACTTACAATCATTTCTCTTTGAAAACCTAGTAAAAGGTGCTTGACATTCTCTCTCAATACTTGGAAAGTCTTCAAAACGATAATTACCTCTAGTTGGTCTGGCTTGGATCAGACACCCATTGTTGAACCAGTCATCTTTTTTCAATAGATCTACTCATAAATCCATTGGGAAGATTCAAGTTATAAACTAACTCTTGGAATAGAAAGTGTTTGCTACTCTGTGAAAGGCTTAAAGGAGAAACTATGAAATCATTTGCTTGATTTATTCACAGTCCATGTGTGTTTATTCACAACCCAAGACTTTCAAGTCAAATTTTGGGTAAGTTTCTTAAACACTCTCTGCCTCAGTTTCCTCATCTATAAAATGAGGANCAATAGATCTACTCATAAATCCATTGGGAAGATTCAAGTTATAAACTAACTCTTGGAATAGAAAGTGTTTGCTACTCTGTGAAAGGCTTAAAGGAGAAACTATGAAATCATTTGCTTGATTTATTCACAGTCCATGTGTGTTTATTCACAACCCAAGACTTTCAAGTCAAATTTTGGGTAAGTTTCTTAAACACTCTCTGCCTCAGTTTCCTCATCTATAAAATGAGGATGATAATAGTACTTCATGTATTTTGCAACACACCATAAGCATCATATATATATATATATATATATATATGATACTTAAATTCAGTAGCAACATGGACTTTTGCTTAAAAACATTATTATATATTTTTTTAAATGTAGATTTTAGGCTAAATGTGTTAAATGTTTATATATTTATCTTCAGTTTTTGAATGACTTTCATTTTCTTGATATGTAGATACAACTAACTTACATTTTTATGTCTAATTAAGACACCCAAACATATCTTGATTGAAGTGATTTATATAGTTATATCCACATTTCTATTGTATCATCGATATATGCATCATTTGATATTTGCTCTTTTTTACTGTATATTCAATATGGAGGCAAAGTATTTTTTCCCTCATGTTCTAATTAGAGTACAATTTATATTAGAGTCTTTGTAATGAATTCTTGTTCATGAATTAATATTTAGTCAATGTTCTTTTCTGTTCATCTAGTGAAATGAATATTATACCAATTTCCAATAAATCAAAGAACTCATTTTGGTGATTTCCCCCAATTTCATAAAATATTTGAAGAAACACAAGAATTTTTCAACTTTGTGTCTGAAGATCTCCCTATGTATATTGCTAAAGCTCGTAGGTAGAAATTACGATAACCCTCCAACAGCTTAGGAGCAAATAAACAAAAAGAACCAAGAGGGGAGTTGTCACTAACTAGACTTCACGACTAATTCAATCAGTTTCTTTTAAAAGTGCATAATGTTTCAGATGGTGATGTGTTGATACTCATGGAAGCCACTACATTTCTCCTTACTTAATTATATGACAACAATGACTGATTTTTAAAATCATTAATCTTTCTTTGTAATATTAATAGCAGGAAAAAAATCCCTGTCAAATGAAATCAATCTCGTATAAAGGTAGACAGAGCTACTCTCTGCAGAAACGTAAACCTAGGTTCTATTGTGTGGGGGATGGGTACCCTATCATAGGCAACCAATTCTGAAACATAGTGTGGGACTAATACCAAACATGCATGGCCAGTTAACTTAGTCATAACTGCTAATGCTATGAAATTTTAGGTTATAAAAGGACACTTACAAAGTGTGAGAAAAATGAACAGCATTACTGAAGAGAGTGAACTTGTAGATACTACAAACAGTGTAGAAATGTCACTAGAATAATGTGCTATATTTGGAGAAAACTTCCTCCACAGATGTTTATTAATTTTATGTCAAAAGTCACACTTACATCACAACTCATTTTATTTTATTTTTTGAGTAGAATATAGGTTAATAAAGCCATAAAATCTAAAACCTTTGCCTTATTGTGAATGCTGATCATCCCACTTTTAACGTGTAAGTTCTTGGACAAGTTGCTTACCTTAAATTTATCTTTAAAATGAAACTGATATTAGTTTCTACTTCATAGGGTTGCTTAAAGCATAAATCATTTGATTTACTTAACATTCTAATCTTAACATATTATAACAACTCAATAAAAGTAATTTATTAGTAGTAGTAGCATTAGTATTACTACTAGGAGCAATTATCATAGCAGCAGTAGCAGTAGCAGTAATAGAAATGGTCTTAGGATTAACAGTCTTAGTAGTAATAGTAGTAGTAGTGGTAGTAGCTGCAACGTGAGTAGTACAGTGATACAAGTTATTCACAAAGCCCAATTCTATTGTTTTGCCATTGACAGCAGATGAAAAACTCTGTAAGGTATATCTTTTTTTTAATGCATGCAGTATAATTAATATTACTTAGATATTTAGACATGAAATAATAAACAATTTGATTCCAGTCAAGTTAGAATGATATATGTATATATAACACTAGTACACTTCATGACTGGTTTTGTTTGTTTTTCCAAAAGACTAGTTTTTATAGCTTTATATATTCAACTCTTAAGTAAAATCATTTGGTTCAAATTAATTCATATTAGGGTCAAATCAGTTTAAACCTTCCAAATTTTAACTGTCTAGATTCCAGAAGCTTATTACCTTTGGTTTTACCTTAAACAAATAAATTTTATAACAATGTATGGTAAAGAAGCAATGAATCTCATGTGTGAATAAAAAATGAGTGTCTATTCAACACTTGAACCATTTTTTTCAATGCCACCAAATCTGTTCAGATAAAGCTGAACAGATTGATACTATGATTGATACCATTGTACATTGCTTTCAAAAATTTTTTCCGTATAGTGCAATAATTAGACTCTTAGGCATTGAACCAATGCCCCTGCAGTGAAAGCCGAGAGCCCTGACTACTGTACTGCCAGGGAAGTCCTATGCATGAGTGTGTGCTAAGTTGCTTCAGTCGTGTGTAACTCTTTGTAACTCTGTGGCCTGTAGCCCTCCAGGCTCCTCTGTCCATGGGATTCTCCAGGCAAGCATACTGGAGTGGGTTGCCATTCTCTTCTCAAGGGGATCTTCCTGACCCAGGGATCAGGTGGATTCTTCACCACTAGTGCCACCTGGGAAGCTCTAGGGAAGTCCCATACATTCCATTTTCTAAGTTTCTTTTGTTAGAAAATAACTTCTGTCAAACTTTTCTTGTAAAGCAACTGAAAACCAGTGTAGCATCAGCTATTGGGGTCACCTTACAATATTGGAAATCATCTCTCATGTCCCTCATGTCTCTGTAGTCTATGCCATTCAGTCTTATTTCTCTGATGAGCCTCATAGTGATCATATATCGCTTTGTCTTATCACTTATCTCTTTTTGGAAGCAGTCCAATTTGTCAGCATTCATACTAAATTGTAAATTATCAGTTTTTGTTCTAGATAGTTTTTTTTTTCTCTTAATGGAACCTAAGATCATATTAGTTTAATTTTCCTTTGTTTGTTTAACATTATGTTTGCATTCGTGTTAAAGTATTGACTAAAATTAAATTTATAGTCAGCAATAACTTCTAAGTCTTTTCCCTTTGTGCTCATTTAGCATGCACTTTTATCCTGTTTTATCCTCAAACAGTTCATGTTTCAGGCTCATTTTCAAGATTTCACGTTACACATTGCCATTGGGATTTTTCTCTCACCTGCTTCTTTGTTGATATGCTGAGGATGTCAGGGCACCTACCAGTTATGCCTCCCTCTAATCAGCTTTTCACTATGAAATCTTATTAGTGTTATTATAGCAGAATTTGAAATTATAAAATATAGTATTAAAATATTTTCCTATTTTTTTAAATTTTATCCATTTTATTTTTAAAAACAAAACAAGTGAGAAATGTTAGGCATTTATTTTTAAGTCAAGAAAACTAGATTAAGAGAGTTACATGTCAACTTAAACAAACTGATATGATCCAAAATAGCAATTATTGATCTTGCAAAAGTTCATTGGGACATATTTTTATAATATCTTTAGCATGCACATCAAGAACAGGATATAAACCATGGTTTGGAAATAGACAGATGTTCTCCAAAAATAATGTGACAGCTTAGTGGGGGAACATCTTCCATTTATATTTTAAATAAGTTTTGTGCATATCTGTTGTAAAGTAACACTAATTGCATCATGATCTTATTTATTTCAAAAACACTAAAAACTGGCTATAATGTATATGGTGCCAAATTCAAGTAACTGTTCAAATAATGTACTAAAATATTATTATATATGACATGTTGCATAGAAAAATTTCAGACATTTATTTTAGGAAAGATTGCTTGCTATTAGGGACTCATAATTCGATTTATGAGAAATGAAATTTTAGAGGCTTGTAGAGATTTGGGAGATTTGTTTTGATATTATCCAACAAAGCTCCAGTACTTTGGCTACCTCATGCAACGAGTTGGCTCATTAGTAAAGACTCTGATGCTGGGAGGGATTGAGGGTAGGAGGAGAAGAGGACGACAGAAGATGCGATGGCTGGATGGCATCACCGACTTGATGGATGCGAGTCTGAGTGAACTCCAGGAGTTGGTGATGGACAGGGAGTCCTGGCATGCTGCGATTCATGGGGTTGCAAAGAGTCAGACATGACTGAGCAACTGAACTGAACTGAAAAGAAGTAAAAATTTTAATTGAGCACTACATTAACTTAAGATTTGTTTAAATAAAGAGACTCAAATGGTAAAATAAAACTTTCACTTTCATATGGTAAAATAAAAAGGCAAAATGAGATGTTTATGTTCTTGCAAGTACTAGAGCAAAGGAACAAAATAACAAGAGAAAATGCTTTATGTATTGTTAAGGAAAACAGCCAAATCAAAAATGGAATATGATTCTGAAAGTTACTGTGAACATAATTCTACTTATGAATTTCTAAGAATGAACAAGCCTATTGATGTGAGTTTTTCATTGTCATCGATATAGCTTTTTGAAATAAAAATTTCAAAAGTTCGCTCTAGGATTAAATAATGAGGTTCCATGTATTTATATAGTTTATTAATTCATTTTATATAAATGTACACACATTAATTTGAATCTGATATAAATAAATATGTACAGTGTTTTATGTTAACTGAAGTATGGTGCACCAGTTATCATTCTGAAGGAAGTAGGGTGCTTGCACCAGTTAGCAATCCTGGAGAAGGATCTTGGTATTGGAATCACCAAGGAAAACAGTCAAGAACTAAATGGAGCAGTGCTTTGCTTAGATAGAGAAGAGAGGGAGCAAGATTAGTTTTAGTAGCTTGAGTCAGTCCCCCATGGCCAGTGGATCATTCCCAGCAATTTCTCTTGTGTTGCAGTGGAAAAGCACAGTCCACACCCCTTGGACAGTGGGGTTACCCAGGTGCCATATGACACACACTCTTCAAGCAAAGACAGAAGAGCATACTCATTGAACCTGAAATAGAAAAAGATAAACCCATGAAAGATGATAAGCATGGCACAGGTTGTGTGGGCTCTTTATCTATTTCTAAGGAAGTATTGCAAACCCAACTCATACCCAGTATTCCATGGACAGGTGGTAGCCAAGAGAAAGCTCACACAAGACTGCCTTTCCCAACATTTTGTACATAAATAAAAAAATAATGAATGGGACTCCAAGGTTTAAATATTAATGACTAGATAATAGATCGGAGAAGGCAATGGCCCCCCACTCCAGTACTCTTGCCTGGCAAATCCCATGGGTGGAGGAGCCTTGTGGGCTGCAGTCCATGGGGTCGCTAAGACTCGGACACAACTGAGAAACTTCACTTTCACTTTTTACTTTTATGCATTGGAGAAGGAAATGGCAACCCACTCCAGTGTTCTTGCCTGGAGAATCCCAGGGATGGGGGAGCCTGGTGGGCTGCCTTCTCTGGGGTTGCAGAGTCGGACACGACTGAAGCGACTTAGCAGCAGCAGCAGATAATAGACGGGCATTTATATGTGTGTAAGTAACTTGGATAAGGCAAAGAGGATACAATAGGACCAACAATAATAAAACAGACATTACTATGGTTAGCCACTGTTGTTGTTTAATGGTTAAGTCATATCTGACTATTTATGACCCCATGGACTGTAGCCTGCCAGGCTCCTCTCTCCATGGGATTCTCCAGGCAAGAACACTCCGTGTGGCTCACCTCTCCTTCTCCAGGGGATCTTCCTGACCCAAGAATCAAACCTGCATCCCCTATATCTCTTGAATTGGCAGGCAGATTTTTTTTACCACTGAGCCACCAAGGAAGCCTGAGGTTATCAACTACTGCGGTTAAAAAAACAATAATCATTTGTAACTTAGGTCCCTCCCTGATGTACACTTTTTGGATAAAGTCTTTCTCACACTCTCCCTGACATTGCAATCATCATTTCTCTGTGTGTGTGTGTGTGTGTGTGTGTGTGAATCTTTCTGCTGTCTTCCCTTATGACTTTAATGTTGCTTATTTTGCCAGTTGTTAAAATTCATGTGCATAGAATCATATTTTATGTATTCTTCCATAATTCCTTCCTTTCAACATTATCACTAATATTTAATTATGTTGATGCACAAATAATTATTTATTTTCTGCTATTATTATATAATAATCAACTGAAAATACCACATTTTATTTCCATCATATCACTCATGTACATTTCATTTGCCATTATTTAAAAATAATACAATTTAGGCAAAGCTTTTGAATTTTTATTTTATTTTTATTTTTTAGTTTGTTTTGCTTTACAATACTGTATTCGTTTTGCCATACATTGACATGAATCAGCCATGAGTGTATATGAGCTCCCAGTCCTGACCCCCTCTCCCCCCTCNGGACCAGTTTTCCCAGCACCACTTGTTAAAGAGATTGTCTTTACTCCATTGTATATTCTTACCTCCTTTGTCAAAGATAAGGTGTCCATAGGTGAGTGGATTTATCTCTGGGCTTTCTATTTTGTTCCATTGACCTATATTTCTGTCTTTGTGCCAGTACCAAACTGTTCTGATGACTGTGGCTTTAAAGAACACCATATTTTAATATTACACATTTAAATTTCTAACAGTGCACTGAGGGAGAAAGACATTCTTTTGTAATGAATTAAAAAAATATACTACTATGTTACTGTTAATACTAATTGGAATAGATATTTTGGTTGACAATATCCAGAGCCTTAGAAGATCAAGACTCTTGAAACTGGATATGTCTTTGACTCATAAATTATCCTTCCAAGAGTAAAAAGGAAAGAATAAAAGACAGATATTTAAATTATGGTACATTGATATAATTAAATATTAAAAATTTTACTTAAAAGACATGTATAAATGTTTATACAACATGAAGTAAAACATTAGGGATAAAGAGACAGATAGAAAATAGATCTTCCAAACTTATGTCTGTGCATTATATTAACATTTATTTCAAAGACCGGAAGTTTGATAGTAATTATGCTTATGAGGCTTTTTTTTTATTTTTACTTTTAATATTATTCAAATGTGCTATGCAAGCATATAATTTTATTGAAGTATAACATATATATTTATTGAAGTATGACATATATATGAAAGTATACAAATCCCAAGCGTATAATTCAATGACATTTTCATAGTAAACACAGTTTGGGTATTCAATAATTAGAACTTCAATAGTTCTCCAGAAGTGCCTCTCGTGCCCCACTCTGGTTACTAACTCCACTAAACATAAGAACTATCTTAATATTTATCACTGTAGATGACTTTCGCTGCTTCTGCATGTTACAGAAATGAAATCATACAGTATATATAAATTCAACATTATGTGTGGGTATGAGTTGTCCATGTTGTTGTATGCAGTATCTTATTGTATGAATGTATCCAAACTTATGCACTTTACTGTTATTAATCATTTGTGCATTTTTTTGTTGTTGTCCTGTCACTAAGTTGTGTCTGACTCTTTACAACCCGATATTGTAGCAAACCAGGTTCTGCTGTTCTTCACTGTCTCCTGGGGCTTGCACAAATTCATGTCCACTGAGTTGGTGATGCTCTCCAACCATCTCATCCTCTGCTGCCCTCTTCTCCTTTTGCCTTCAGTCTTTCCCAGCATCAGGATCTTTTCCAGTGAACTGGCTCTTTGCATCAGGTGGCCAAACTGTTGGAGCTTCAGCTTCAGCATCAGTCCTTCCAATGAATATTCAGGAACTGATTTCCTTTAGGATTGACTGGTTGGATCTCCTTGCAGTCTTCTCCAGCACCACAATTCAAAAGCATCAATTCTTTATCTCTCAGCCTTCTTTATGGTCCAACTCTTACATCCATACATGACTACTTGGAAAAACCATAGCTTTGACTATATGAACCTTTGTTGGCAAAGTCAAGTCTCTGCTTTTTAATTCACTGTCTAGATTTGTCATAGCTTTTCTTCCAAAGATCAAAATTGTCTTTTAATTTTGTGAATGCAATCACTGTCCACAGTGATTTTGGAGCCCAAGAAAAGAAAATCTGTCACTCTTCCACTTTTCCCCCATCTATTTATCATGAAGTGGTGGAACTGGATGCCATAATCTTTATTTTTTGAATGTTGAGTTTTAAGCCAGCTTTTCACTCTCCTCTTTCACAGTCATCAAGGGCTCTTTAGTTCCTCTTTGCTTTCTGCCATTAGAGTGATATCATTTGCATAACTGAGGTTGTTGAAATTTCTCCCAGAAATCTTGATTTTAGCTTGTGATTCATCCAGCCCAGCATTTGCACAATGTACTCCACATATATGTTAGTTTGGGCCTGTTATCAATCTAGCTTCTTTTGAACATACTTGCAAATTTATTTTGATTAACTTATGTATAAATTCCAACAGGGAATATACTTTTTAAGTCATAGGATGTGTCTGTGACCAGCTTTGATAATTCTTATGCTACTTTTTGTCAGCAAAAGTGAATGGAAAGGAGGGAAGGGAAGGATAGAAAAGGGAAGAGAAGGAGGGAGAGAAGGAGGATGGACCAGAAGCTGTCACCTATGCAGACGTTGGATATTTATATTACCTTGGGCAGTATTAACAGGTCATTGACCCTTGGCTTATCATTTATCTCAGTCTCTCATCTGGTCTTTCTTTCCTGATAAATTGAATAAAGCTGATGATCTTTTATTCGTATCTGTTATAAAGTATATCAGAAGCCTTCTTTGCTTCTCAGTCTGATCAATCTGATCTCACTTTGACTTTTATGAGCAGTAACTAACATGAATGGAGCAGTCTGTGCCAATGTTATGATTTAGAGATTAATGATGACATATAGATTAATCATTATATTGCATACTTTAAATGCACAAAATTAGCATCTTTATACTAAGACACAACAAGAATCTAGAATAAGAAAACTCAAGAGATTTTACCTAATCAGAAAATCAGGGTACAAGACAAAAAAGGTGATACCAATATGCCTAATAAGGGAGAAAAATAAACATTAGAAATTACACTAAGGGCATGGGATAAAATTTTAATTTTGAAAGCTAATTTTATAACCCCAAATGCTAAAACCATCTTTTTATAACTACCCTGATTTTTCACAATGATTCTTCGGATACCAGGAAACTCAGCCTGAAGTTTTTGGAATGATCAAAATTAAGAACATGATCTTCATTTTTGTTGGCCCAGATATCTGCTTTAACACTTCAAACACTCTTTTAAAATATCTCACACTGTATCAAAAATAACTTTCCTTAGCCACAAAGAAATCTGAGAGCTCTGTCAGTCAGCAAGCCCATATGTAAGTGAGAAAGAAATGTGCTGCTTAGTTTACATGACAACCTACAGATCAAAGCAAAATAAATAAATAACATTGAGTTGACTAAGTCTTCTAGTTCTTTGGGAATAAACACTGGATATAAATACATTGAAATGAAACACTGAAGACACCGTGACTATCCATGTTGAAATTTGATAGAAAATATAATTCCCTGGCAAAGAGGACTTACAATTTTTAATATAAAATGTTAATGTTCATCAAAAAGTACAAACCAAACATAGTACAGCTTGATAGACTAAAAATAAAAGGATTTGCTCATTGTTGTAGAGATATATAATTGCTTTGAAGAATAACAGTTTTCTAAATGCAAGCTAACCATAGTTCATCTGTTTCATTTAATATTTTTAAAGAGGCATCTTATTCATTAGCACATATTATTAACTTAGTTCAAATGAAATCATCATCTATTGGAGAATATTAAAAGTAAGCTTTTTTGTGTGTTTTTTTAAACTGAGAAATTCTTATCTTTTCTTTACAATGGTCCAATATGTTTTCCTGAAATATAGATTTTTTTTTAACTTTTCATGTTAAGTTTTACCTCTACAGTGGTTAAACTCACCATGAATTCTGATTTGCACAATAGTTTCTTCCTTTCTTTAGGCTTCAGACTTTAGAATTAATCAGCTTTTTAAAAGTAGTATTTTAAGGAGGAATCTCCTCCCCTCAGAGAAATAAGCTCAGGAAAGTAGTAAAAGTTATGTCAAGGAGAGTTCAATTATCTTACATTCACTCTACTCTTGGCCTACTTAGGAGCTCTCAAAAGAAGGGCAATCCTCTGATACAAGTTTAACAGGAAGTTTGTTCCATTTAAGAAGACATTCACAGTGTCAGGAAGCCAGAATTTTATTTTTAAAAAATAGTATTATAAGATACTTTCAATCAAATTCCTTTAATCAATTTGTTCAGTACTTTACACAAGTTAAATAATTATTGTTCCTTCCAGAGACTCAATAGTGTCAGTGGTTATTATAATTCTGTGTATATATTATCATTCTGAAGTGGATTTAACCTCAAGTGCTATAAAAATTATTTTTTGTATCTAAATAGAAGAATAAACTTGAAGAAGAATGTGTCTGCCACTCGCCTCAAAATTAATAGGAGGTGTTCCAGATTTTAAGAGGAAAAAAGTATATGTATGAGTCAAAACATTATTTTTTTCTTAACTATAATTTATTGAAATCTTTGAAATAGATTTAGGTCTAGAAAATTGTTCCATTGATATTTTTAATTATTTTTTTATTGGAGTATAGTTGCTTTACAATATTGTTAGTTTCTGCTGTATAGCAAAGTGAAGCAATTATATGTATACATATGTCCATTTTTTAAAAAATTTTCTTCCCATTTAGATCACCACAGATCATTCAGTAGGGTTCCCTGTGCTAAACTATAGGTTTTCATTAGTTATCTATGAAACTAATTAGTTTAATACACAGTAGTATATATATGTCAATCCCAATCTCCCAATCTTCCCCACTCATTCCTTCCCTCTTAGTAATCATAACTTTTTTCTCTATTCATCTGCAAATCTACTTCTACTTTGCCAATAAGTTCATCTGTACCATTTTTATAGATTCCACATATAGACAACATTATATTTGTTTTTCCCTTTATGACTTACTTCATTCTGTATGACAGGTTCATCCATGTCTCTGCAAATGGCACTCTTTCCTTTTTATGGCTGAGTGATACTCTATTGTTGGCTTCTCCAGTAGCTCAGCAGTAAAGAATTCACCTGACAATTCAAGAGATACAAGTTTGATCCCTGGGTTGGGAAGATCTCCTGGAGCAGGAAATGGCAACCACTCCAGTATTCTTGCCTGGAAAATTCCGTAGACAGAAGAACCTGGAAGGCTACAGTCCACAAAGAGTTGGACATGACTTAGCAACTAAACAACAACAAATATTTCATTTTATATGTGTACCACATCTTTATCCATTCCTCTGCCAAAGGACATTTAAGTTGCTTCCGTGCATGGCTATTGTAAATAGTGCTGCAGTGAACACCAGAGTGCATGCCTCCTTTTGAGTTATGGTTTTCTCTGAATATATGCCTAGGAGTGAGAGAAATTAAGGAAATCATCCCATTTACCATCACACAAAATAGCACAACATACCTCAGAATAAACCTATCTAGGGAGACAAAAGGCCTATATTCAGAAAACTAAGATGTTGGAGAAAGAAATCAAAGATGACGCAAACAGATGAAGAGATATGCCATGTTCTTAGAAGAATCAGTATTGTAGAATGACTTTACTACCAAAAGCAATCTACCAATTCAATGCAATCTCTATCAAATTTCCAATGGTATTTTTCACAGAATTAGAACAAAAAATTTGCAATTTTTATCAAAACACAAAAGACCACAAATAGTCTAAAGTGATATTGAAAAAGAAAAACCAAACTGGAGGAATCAGGCTACTATATGACCCAACAGTCAAAACATTTTTTAAAACAATAAGAAATATTACTGTAATGATTTTATTTTGCCTAACTTTTATTTTTAGAATATATTTTTAGGAAAGATTTTAGATTTAATATCAAAGAGAGTGCTTATTCTCTGCATTTCAAAGCCAGTAATATAATGCATAGCCTATTTAAATTATACATGTATTGATAATAATTAATCAATCAGAATGCCATTAATGAACCCTGGTTCATTATAAATATTTTAGCATTCATCTTTTTAAAAAGTACATGGTTCAGTAAGCAGTGTAGCAGTAATTAGAAAATTTTTGGAGGGAAATATGTTTTGAGAGATGGACATTGAACAAGGATGCTTCTTGTTTCTCTTAGACTGTGATTGGAGCTAGAGGCTGTCATTAGTAAGCATCCAACAATTCTCTGAGTAATTCAAAATAGTTGTCTGGTTTTCTCACATCAACTATTTTATTTCTTAACATATTTTAAAGTGTATCAAGATTAGGACTGTTTCCACTCCAGTACTCTTGCCTGGAAACTCCCATGGACGGAGGAGCCTGGTGGGCTGCAGTCTGTGGGGTCGCTAAGAGTCGGACACAACTGAGCAACTTCCTTTTCACTTTTCACTTTCATGCATTGGAGAAGGAAATGGCAACCCACTCCAGTGTTCTTGCCTAGAGAATCCCAGGGACGGGGGAGCCTGAGGGGCTGCGGTCTATGGGGTCGCACAGAGTCGGACACAACTGAAGCAACTTAGCAGTAGCAGCAGCACTAAGTATATGAAATATTTTTCAGAGTAGAAAATTATCAAATTAATAGCATGGTTTAATCTCCATTTAGGTGTGAAATCCCTTCAGACAGTTAAATGTTCTGAGCTTTATTTCCTACTCTTTTGACAAAGTTATCTCAACCCATTTCACACAGAGCCTATAAAAATATTTATATAGCCATCAGGACTAAAGTGGAGAGAACTTGGAGTATCTATATGCAATTTGGTAAAAAAAATTATATAATCTTGATATTATTAAGATAAAGATAAAACATAAAACATTAGAGAAGTGCTAATATTGAAATTTTATAAACTGTAACAGATAAATATTTTCCTTTTTCATGACAAATGAGCTTACTTTTAAAAATATATTTTCGTATGAATTATACATCCTTGAATTAGCCATGAGAAATTCTAGATACTCTTTGATAATGATCTTTCCAAACTATCATACTCACTATGGACAAACGTTGAATGAATCAGTAAATAGTAGCAAAATATAGTTTATTCATAATGTCCTGTTAATTTCCAGTGTACAGCACACTGATGATATGTATATATGTATACATATATATAAGCCAAAATATTATACATACTAGAATGATCAAGATAGTTTAAGATTAATTTTTGAAAGCTTCATGACCTATAGTCTTTTAATGAGTTATTCAATTTTTTTACTTTTGTAATATGATAGAACACTTTTAATCCCTAAAAATTATAATTATTAATTTAAAAATTGCATCACACATCAAACTTTGACTAATTGTGAATATCAAATGCCAATAAGGAAGTAACAGAAAAAAAAAAAGAGTAAAGGGGGGAAAAAGAAAAAAGAAAGAAAAATATACCAATTAAGAAAGTCTACAAAAGCAATTATAGGAGCATCTGGCATGTAGTAACAATAATGAAATAATCATTCATATCTTGTATTTAAGAATAAAAATTAGATAAGAACAAAGTAAATCGAAAGAATACTATATAGTTTGCTAAAATGCTTGTAAAAAAGACTTCCGAGTAAAACGTATCGAAGTTAACAGACACAGTTCAATAAGAATTGATGCTATATGGATAGTTCAGAGAAATATTTGACCCCCAACGTGTTTATTTTTTAATTGCCAGTGCAATATTTACTGGGATGTTGCCAACAAAATTTTCTGACTCCAAACTGCATAGTTCATGAATTCAGTGCCAATAGGCTGTTTTGTAATTTGGTACAAGGAGCTTCCTTTCTTAGCTGAATGTACATCAACCCTGATTCTTTTACCCCCTCAAGCTACTGAATTGACCTCTGTCAATAACTGTGAAGTAGAGTAGACTTTGTAGCTTTCAGGATTCTCTCTTATGAGTCAAATTCTCTGACCAAGAGCCTGAGGACTGTGATGAGCTTAGACTTTGAGCAGGTCTAGTTTAATATCCTGGCTCAGGAAGCAACATCATAGACACAACCATAAACTTTGTGAATATAGCTTGCTTGTGCCATTATGTTTTAGGGTGAACTAAAATCTGCAGTTATTGCTTAGATTTTAGCTTATGGGAGTGTATATAGACCCTCAGAAGACAACATTAATATTTCCTCATTACTTTATGTAGTAACCTGTCATGTATGCATTCCTGTTTTCATTCTTTAATGTCAGGTTCAGTTCAGTTCAGTTCAGTCGCTCAGTCGTGTCCGACTCTTTGCGACCCCATGAACTGCAGCACACCAAGCCTCCGTGTCCATCACCAACTCCTGGAATCCACCCAAACCCATGTCCATTGTGTCAGTGAGGCCATCCAACCATCTCATCCTCTGTCATTCCCTTCTCCTCCTGCCCTCAATCTTTCCCAGCATCAGGGTCTCTTCAAATGAGTCAGCTCTCCTCATCAGGTGGGCAAAGTATTGGAGTTTCAGTTTCAACATCAGTCCCTCCATTGAACACTCTGGACTGATCTCCTTTAGGGTGAACTGATTGGACCTCCTTGCAGTCCAGGGGACTCTAAAGCGTGTTCTCCAACACCACAATTCAAAAGCATCAATTCTTCGCTGCTCAGCTTTCTTTATAGTCCAACTCTCACATCCATACATGACTACTGGAAAAACCATAGCCTTGACTAGATGGACCTTTGTTGACAAAGTAATGTCTCTTCTCTTTAACATGCTGTCTAGGTTGGTAATAACTTTCCTTCAAAGGAGCAAGCGTCTTTTAATTTCATGGCTGCAAACACCATCTGCAGTGATTTTGGAGCCCAGAAAAATAAAGTCAGCCACTGTTTCCACTGTTTCCCCATTTATTTGCCATGAAGTGATGGGACCAGATGCCATGATCTTAGTTTTCTAAATGTCAGGTTATTGAAATATAATTTATGTACACTAAAGGTCACTCTTTATAGTCATATATTTCCATGAATTTAAAAAAATAAACTAGTGTGATGATCACCAGAATGAAGACAGAATAGTTTCATTATCACAAAAGATTTCTTTATGTCCTTTTGTAGTCAATTTCCCTGGTAAACTTAAATCAGATAGATTTCTGTCCCTATACTTTGACATTTTCTAGAACATCAATAAAATCAAGTTTTATAATGAGTAGTTATTTCTTTCTTCCTGGATTCTTTCATTTAGTGTAATGCTTTTGAGATTCATTCTAACCTAGAAAATCTGGCCATTGGATTGCCTTCCCTAAACATGATGTCCTACTGTCTTTTCACTTACTGGTTAGATACACATTAGGAACAATAGAGTTCATCACTCTAAAAAAAAAAAAATTGAAGAATTCTAAAAATTTGTTCTTAAGGCATTTTGTGGAACATAAACTGAAAAATTTAGCATCCAAGAACTTGAAAAAATGTCATTAGTATATGCACCCAATAACTATTCCTATGTACAAGTTGCCCAGTTTGCATTTACATAATCCCCTTGCCAAAGAGAAATTGTTTTCCTTACACTGATGTAAGTTTTAGATTGAATTGATGTTCAGGCACTCAGTTGTGTTCAACTCTTTGTGACCCCATGGACTGCAGCAAGCCAGGCTTCCTAGTCTTTCACCCGAGTTTGCTCAAACTCATGTCCATTGAGTTGGTGATGCCATCCAACCATCTCATTGGATTGAATATAAAGGGTCTACAATGATAATCAAAAGGAAATTAATTTCAGTCTTTGAGAATAAGAAATGACATTGAAAGACTCCAATGCACAAACAAAATTCTATTTACTGTAAGAAAGATATAGAACCTGATGCTTTTATCATATAAAAGGAGTACACAATAGAATAATTAACATAGACTTTACATTTTTATTTCTAGATTACATTACATAAAAGTCCTCATGACATTTGACAGGCACTAAATAGTTTGGAACCTTTATGTTGTTCAGTTGTTGTATTTTTAGTTGTTATATTTTTATTAATTATTTTGGAAAAAAAAATTAAGGTCTATTTTTTGACAGTGTGAATAGAACCACTTAAAAATAATCTTTCTCAAGCTTCATTTATGGTTTTCGTGTGCTTTGAAAGTGAAAGTGTTAGTTGCTCAGTCATGTCCAACTCTGTGAGGCCATCAACTGTAGCCCACCAGGCTCCTCTGTCCATGGAATTCTTCAGGCAAGAATACTGGAGTGGGTTGCCATTCCCTTCTCCAATGAATCTTCCCAACCCAGGGATCGAACCTGGGTATCCTGTATTTCAGGCAGATTCTTTACCATCTGAGCCACCAGGGAAACCCTTCTTGTCATTTAGTTGACTGCAGAGAGAGAGAGAATAAAATGGATCCAACAGATGTGGCTGTTATCACATTTTTGGAGACAGGCCTGATAGAAACAGATGAAGAAAGGAGAGAAGTAATCGTCATGTTGGTGTCTAAAGGGCCTGGGCTTATTCTATTATGTATATTGTTTATGTTAAGTCAAAGTGTATAAAAAGGCATCACATCTTCTCCCACTTTCACGTTTTTATCAGGTGTTGATGAAGTGCTATTTTTTACCCTTACTGATTTTTTAAAACATTCAGAGTGAAAATTCAGATATGTGCTTATATAATGCACGGTATACCTAGATTGAAATTGCGTCAACTGTGGCAACTATTTACCTCCTCAATTCATTCTGGATACTAAATAAATATAGCAAAATAGGGGGGCACCCTGCCCAGATTTCTGTTAATATTCCTCAAGTGATTTTCAAATCTCTGTGAAGATAAAAAAAAATTTCTTTGAGAATGGCTGAAGCTACAGTGTGGCATGAGAACAAAATATATACAATTATCAAGGCAGAGCAGAGTGTATCAACAAGTAACATAGTGTGGAAGCCAGATTTTTATTTCTAATTTTCTCTCTATTCCAGACTGAGGCTAGGAACATGATCTCTCAGTCTTCCGGTCTGGCCTGCATCACTCAAGTTTTAGAAACTCTTGAGTGTGTATGTGCACATGTGTGTGTGTTTGTGTGAGTCCCACACTGTTTTTATTCTATGCTTTTATGAGTAATGGTCTTTACTGTTTTGGTATATTTCAAGTTTTTTTCTTTATGTAGACTTACATAAAAGTTTACATCTTTCTTGGATTTGCTGTGTGTATGTGTATGTGTGTGTGTGTGTCTATTTATTTGGTGCCAACCAGGGAAAATCTGGAATCTCTAAACAGCTTCTGACTTCTCCACCTCTATTTCTGCTATATTGTACTATTGTGGGACAAGTTGAAGAGAATCCTAAGTCTTGAACTATCATGACATTTTCAATATTTCCCCTAGCTTTCATAGATCTAAGATGTTTTATCATTCTGTTCTTCGTGCCATATAAAGGATACTGTGCTGTGCACGTCCTTGAGAGATGAGCACAACTACAGCCTGTCCATTCATGAGCTTGGTCCCTCCAGAAGAAGAGAGCACTGGTGTTGGTGACATCCAACCGGCAGACCTTCCAGGTGTTCCTGCAGCTCATCCTGAATTCTTGAGGCTGCTTCCATGCCTACATCTCATACCAAAACCAGCCAATCAACAATGGTGAATTTGACATCATTGTCCTAAGTGAGAACAAGAGGAATAACGTTGAACGCAATGTGGCCACCTCAGAAGTGAGCATTTACTTTGAAGCTTACCTGTATAATGCCGCCAACTGTACCAGCATGCCGTGGCACCTCCCACCCATGCACATGAACTCTGCCCAGCGCCTGCCCTCCACGGCTCTGGAGGAGGAAGATGAAGACTCACCCTCTGAGTGTCACACCCCTGAGAAGGTGAAGAAACCAAAGAATGTGTACTGCTATGTGTCACCAAAGCAATCCTCAGAGGAGTTCCACCTGAAAATCATTCCCTGGCGCCTTTACACTTTCTGAGTGTGCCCTGGAACCAAATGTTCATACCTTGGCCCTGACCCTGTCCATAAGCTGCTCACCCTTGTGGTGGATGACAGCATTCAGCCTCCTGTGGAGCTCATCTGTAAGGAGAGGAACATCTCGGCGGCCACGTTCATCCGCTCCCTCCATAAGAACATAGGAGGATCCGAGACCTTTCAGGACAAGGTGAACTTTTCCCATCGAGAGCTTCAGCAGGTACATATGAAAAGACCACATTCTAAAGTTACCCTGAAGGTGAGAAGACATGCCTTGTTGGAATCATCTCTGAAAGCCACTCAGAATTTCTCCATCTCAGACTGGAGCAAGAATTTTGAAGTGGTTTTTCAGGATGAAGAAGCTCTGGACTGGGAAGGGCCTCATCGGGCATGATTTGAATTAATCTGCAAAGCACTATTTGACACCATCAATCAGCTCTTCACCCGATTCAGTGACACCAACCAAGCACTAGTGCACCCCAACCCTAACTGTCCTACTCATCTGCTCATAAAGATGTATGAGTTTGCAGGGCACCTGGTGGGCAAGGGTCTCTATAAGTCCTGTCTAGATGGAGCCTACAAGCAATTGGTCCGAGCTTGCTTCACCCGTTCTTTCTGGCCCAAGTCATAGTACTACATATGCATTATAAGTACTTTCAAACAGGTGACCCAGAATTCTACAAATCTAAAGTTTGCTTCATCCTCAACAATGACATGAGTGGGATGGAGCTGGTGTTTGCAGAAGAGAAATTTAATAAATCAGGTCAATTGGATAAGGTCAGAGAAGATTCCCTGATAGACCTGTTTCAGAAACAGTAGTGAGTAGAATACAGCAAGGAGAAGGAAATGGCAACCGTCTACAGGGTCGCATAGAGTCAGACACAACTGAGCGACTAAGCACAGGACTGCTGTTGATGCTAAGACACTTCAGTCGTGTCTGACTCTGTGTGATCCCATGGACTGGAACACACCAGGCTCCTCTATCCCTGGGGATTCTCCAGACAAGAATACTAGACTGGGCTGCCATGCCCTACTCCAAGGGAATCTTCCCAACCCAGGGATCAAACCCAGGTCTCCTGTATTGCAGGCAGACTATTTACTTTCTGAACCACCAGGGAAGCCCAAGAATGCTGGATTGGGTAGCCTATTCCTTCTCCAGGGGAACTTGCCAACCCAGCAATCAAACTCTGGTCTCCTGCTTTGCAGGCGGATTCCTTACCAGCTGAGCTACCCAGGAACACCCCGTATAAAGGAAACTTGTTTATAAAACAGTTTGGATAGCCTCTTGAATAGACCAATTGAAATAAGTTGTCATTAAAATTGCTTCCTGTGCTATATAGCAGGTCCCACTAGCTATCTGTTTAACACATGGTAGTGTGTATATGTCAATCCCAATCTCCCAATTCATCCCCCCTGCCCCAGTGTGTCTTATATCTGCATCTCTCTTGATGCCCTGCAAGTAGATTCATCTTTACTGTTTTTCTAGATTCCACATATATGTGTTAATGCACGATATTTACTCTTATCTCTCTTCTTTGTAGCTCAATTTGGTGCTTTGTGGTGACTTAGATGGGTGGGATGGGCTGGGGGAATGGAGATCCAAGAGGGAAGGGATGTATGCACATATATAGCTGATTCACTTTGCTGTACAGCAGAAAAAGCACAATACTGTAAAGAAACTATACTCCAATACATTTTTTAACAATAGCTTCTGTGTTATCAAGGAAGCATTGTTCATTTGCTAACGAGTGTGTTTTCTAGAACTTTTTTCTCCCTATAAGTCAGCATAAATGTACATCTTAATAAATGAATAAAATGTGAGTGGGTACATAGTGGAAATGGAAGGAAGGAATCATATGTGTGGTTAGCAGATATGCCCTCTGGTTAATTGAGGCTGCTTATTTGTTGCAAGATGAAATTTATGTCAAGATGGTTCCAGTACTCACAGTTTATTACAAAAGAACATACACATGGCTTCGCAGGAATACTTCTTGGGAAAAGTAGAGATCACAGGACAGTCAAGAAGTAGATGAATTGATTTAAGATTTGATCAAAGGCAGCCTAGCTCTAGAGTCCAGACAGTTCAAGGGGTCTCAGGAACATGTCTCCATCAGCTGGTTTCCTCAGCTTCTACTCTCAGTATCACAGTTTGTTCTTTGCTGCCTTTGCTACTTTCTCCTAATCTGACCTCTGCCGTCTTTCATAACCTCTCTTCCTTCATTCCTTTCAGTCTTCTTGTGTTTACGGTATTGTTTCTGTATGTTTAATTCATACTCTTTTCAAGAAAATTTTATTGAGTTATAATTTACCTACTATATAATTCCATGAAATTAAAAGATGCTTACTCCTTGGAAGAAAAGTTATGACCAACCTAGACAGCATATTGAAAAGTAGAGACATTACTTTGCCAACAAAGGTCCGTCTAGTCAAGGCTATGGTTTTTCCTGTGGTCATGGATAGATGTGAGAGTTGGACTGTGAAGAAAGCTGAGTGCCGAAGAATTGATGCTTTTGAACTGTGGTGTTGGAGAAGACTCTTGAAAGTCACTTGGACTGCAAGGAGATCCAACCAGTCCATTCTAAGGAGATCAGCCCTGGGTATTCTTTGGAAGGAATGGTGCTAAAGCTAAAATTCCAGTACTTTGGCCACCTCATGCGAAAATTTGACTCAGTGGAAAAGACTCTGATGCTGAGAGGGATTACTGGCAGGAGGAAAAGTAGACAATGAGGATGAGATGGCTGGATGGCATCACCAACTCAATGGATGTTAGTTTGAGTGAAATCCAGAAGATGGTGATGGACAGGGAGGCTTGGCATGCTACGATTCATGAGGTCACAAAGAATCGGATATGACTGAGCGACTGAACTGAACTGAACTGAACTATATAATTCACTTGCTTTACTTGTACAATTCACTGAATTGGGGTACATTTATAGAGTCATGTAACTTTTTCACTGCAGGCAGAGTTTCATTGTTGATTTTTTTTCTTTTGAGGGGAGGTATTTTTTTGGCCATGTGGCATTTGGGGTCTTAGTTCCCCAATCAGGGATTAAATCTTCACCCCCTGCAGTGGAAGCATGGAGTCTTAACAGCTGAACCATCAGGGAAGTCCCTTAATTCTTATTCTTAAAAATTAAATATCAGACTCAATATATCTCCACAAAACAGGTCATTGGCCAGATCTTAGGCGAAGATACACAGTATAAAACATTGCTCCTCAGGCTACACCTTCATCAGAGGCTGTGGTCTTGGAAGGCATCATGTTTGGATGTTCTGTATATCTTCATGAAGACACAAAGGAGAAAACTCAAATGTAGGTTCCATGAGAGCCACAACTTTCTCTTTTTGCGACACACTTCTTTGGCTCCTTTATGAAGAATAGTGCCTGGAATGTGAACACTTAAATACTTACTGACTGCATGAATAAGAAAATAACTAACGCATCATTTGGATTTGCTTATGGAATATGCAATAACTTCATAACGGTGTGGAACAAGGAGATCCAACCAGGTCCAGGTCATGTTCAACATGAGCTGGCATCACATGGTTGTTTACATGTGGAGTTAGTGAATAAATTTGTTCATGAGTAAGGGGAGGGAAATCTCAGGCTTACCCAGACCATAGAACAAAGTGCCTCAATTACCTTCATTCAGGCCATGTACAATATATCTGAATATATCTTTTATAATTAAAAAAATATTTAATTTTGTTGTCTAGAGTATGACGGTAATAAGAGAACAACATTTCCCTGGTTCCCATGTAATGTGGGAGTGTAGGCTCTGTCTTTTGAACCACCTGCAGCCATCTACCAGAAATGTTCCTTTAGAGGCATCTGTAAGACAAGCAAACTCAAGAGTAATCTTACTGAAGATATGTCTTATGCACCATAATTATACAGAAAGAAAACTCTTCTAAACCTCTATACATAGAATTTCCCAGCGAAATTCTAATCAAAAAGGAGGGGAAGTCATGTGTACATAACTTGTGTATGTTAATAAGGACAGTTAGGAGAATTACAAAAAGAATATTTTCAGTACTTCTCCATCTCACCCATATTCATTGCTGTCCTTTATACACTTCCCTGCAGTTCAACCAATCACAGGTGTCCATGCATATGTATGGATGGATCTCCACTGGATAGTTGCTGAGACCTACTGTTCACCTATAGCATTAGCATTGTGATGAAAAGACATAGAGTAAGCCTCAGGAATTATCCAGCGGAGGTCCCTACACACATATCCATGGAAACCACGGCTGATTCATGTTGATGTTTGGCAGAAGCCAACACAATATTGTAAAGAAATTATCCTTCAATTAAAAGTAAATAAATTTAATTATAAAAATGCTAATGCTAAATCATCCAACACTTTCCTATTGCCTATTTACAATACTTTCCAATACGCCTATTTACAGTCATAAATCAAATGACCATGTATCATCTCAATTGAGCCAAGAGATTTGATGAGCCAAGTACTCTTAACACATACATAAGTTGAGAAAATGGCGCTCTCCTAGAAGGAATGACCTGCTCACACCTATTTGTCTATGTCACATTATTAAGATTTGAATGTAGGCCTTATAACACCCTAAAGCTATCTTTTGAGATTTCACACTTCCTGAAAGTGTGATAACAATTTAACATATCACTACTTCCTATGAATATTTACACTTTAATGTGAAAGTGAAGACTGTCAATGTATAACCCAAAGTTTCCTTAGTAGTAAAAAGTAAAATATTTTGACAACTTGAAAGATTTTATTTCTTAAGGGGGTTATCTTCCTATTTTCTAAAGGTGAGGTTGACTCAACTCTGATTAATCCCACTTATTCTCAGATTGCCTCTTAGTTTGCAAATGATGAAAACAGAATGATGATTAAAAAAAAAATCTACTTTTATTGATATATAATTTTCAGTGTTGTAGATTGACTCTGATTTTAAATATTTCTTTCTATTATGATCTATGAGTTTGTTTCAGGATGTATTAGACACTTAAGTAAAATGGATAATTCTCAAGTTACACAGGGCACCCTTTTCTCTGCAATAGGAGAAATATGCTAAATAAAGTTGTATTGGCAAACTGACTTGTACCACAAGGATAATATGAATTAAACCCAAAACAGTGCAATAAAAAGAGGAAAGGGAAGAATTCTGGGTAAGTGGAAAGTTTAACAAACACATATACACACATACACACGTATACACACACACACACAAAGTGAACAGAGAATTCTTAAATCTACTTCGACATTATATCCTCACATACTGATTTTGTTCTGTTTAAAAATGACACAAATAATTTTAAAAATAATTTGCAGATATAGATATACCTGCTAAACCAAAGCAAGCTATGATTACAACATCCAGTTTGGATTTAAATAGAACCCTCATTTATCATCAGGCCACCCTTAGACTCATTGAGAAATCTGTTTTTACTATTCTGTAGTCTGTTCACACCAAGGCACTGGGTCAAACATTTTTAACTAACATGATGATAAATAAATAGTTCTGCTTTCCATGGTAAAAGATTCAGTGGCACATTCTGGTAATTTTCCTGAAGATGGTTACTTGGGTATGTACTAGCTCAGTCGTAAGTCCTGTCCAGCTCCCTGTGACCCCATGGACTATAGCCCACCAGGCTTCTCCATTTATGAGATTTCTCAGGCAAGAATACTGGAGTGTATGGCCATTTACTCCTCCAGGGGATCTTCCCGACCCAGGGATTGAAACCAAGTCTCGCTTGTCTCCTGCACTGGCAGACAGATTCTTTACCACTGAGCCACTTGAGAAGCCCCTGAATATGATTAAATTGAAGTAATTAGTACATCAGCTGAAGTGCTTAGCAAAGGCTTTGAATTTAAATGTTTGTGAGGCTCCCTTTGTAGAGTTACATAATAATGTCATTAACATCATTTCCATTTTTTTTCAGTACTTAATCAATTCAATGCCAGAAACAGTCTAGCTACATTTTCTTTTTACTTTTTATGATGTAGGCAAAATTTCTGTTGCTGGTTAAAATGTTTTCAGTGAGTCAAATGTGCTATTTTCTTTTCCAGCCTCTAAAAATTACTGAGGTAATGGAGGCATGTAGAATAGAATACATTTACTACTAAGACAGTTAATAGAAAAGTATTTTGGATATGTATTCAATTCAGATTTATAATAAAAAGTTTCATTTGTGTAGGAAACCATTTAATTATCAATAAAAGGTCAAAATGCAGTAATTAAAGCCAGTGAAGTTAAAGAATTACAGTTTTCTGTATGTGTGTGTATGGCAAGTTAAGTAAAAGTCTATATACTTCTACTTCAAAAATCAATATTGTCTTTTCTATACTGTCTTCTTAAAATAAGCTACAAAAGCTAGTGTTAAACTTTTATCTATTGGATTTATTTTCAAAGTGTTTTTACATTTGGACAAAAAAGTGTCTTACAATATTCTGCAATTTCAGTCATATGCCTTTTTTTAAGTCTGGAAGGATGCATAGATCTTTTTATACAGCTTGAAGCGCAAGATACATGAAAAGTTGTACTGACTTTTTTCCATACAAAGAGGCTTGAACCTTTAGACAGAAACCCTATTGGCTTTAATTGTATTGAACAAAGACACTGAAACTTGAGGTAGCTGAATAGTTGATAGAAATAGGTTTATAAAACTTTCTTAAGAGCAGTTAATGATGTATAAAGTGTCACTAAATTTAAGGTTGTAACTATGAAGACATGAGATGCAATAGAAATAGAATTCCTATATTAGTAAGCTAATGCAAATGACTTCATTTTTTTCTCAACATAAATATTACTAGTTAGTAATTTAATCTGCAATATGTTCAAAATGTACATGTATGTGTGCATGCATGCTAAGTTGCTTCAGTCTTGTCTGAGGTCTTTGAGACCCTATGGGCTGTAGCCCACCAGGCTTCTCTGTCCATGGGATTCTCCAGGCAAGGATACTGAAGTGGATTGCCATGCCCTCCTCCATAGGATATTCCTGACCCAGGGATCAAACACGCATCTCATGTCTCCTGCAATGGCAGGTGGGTTCTTTACCATTAGTGCCACCTGGTAAGCTTCCAGACGTACATATATACATGAATTTATATGCATATATGCTATATGTGCTGTCTCTTATACACATCTAGATGTGTATAAGAGACAGCCTTAATTCTTATAAACATATCCATGTGTTTTTTAATTTTATTCAGTTTTTATAAGCTGTATGTCTTTAGGAATTCATTGATTTCTCTTAATCTTCCAATTTACTGCCATAAATATGCCATTAGAATCTCATTATCTTTTTAATATCTGCAGCATTTAAGTATAATTTATTTTTTCCTTGGAGAGTTGAATTGTGAAGCTTGAGTTTAACAGGCTTGACAAATAACCTCAAGGCAAAATCTGATTTTATCATATTTACTAAGCTTCTATTTCCATTTTTTTCACTTCGTTCTTTTGTTTCTGTTATTATCTGTTTTGCCTCTTAGTGTTCTTTCTTTCCAGATCATCAATTTACNTTGTATTGTCAAACATTTTCTGTTTTGGTGTGCTTACACTAATATATATACTAAAAGTTAAGTCCTGGTTATAAAAAATAAGTTTTCTCTGTTTAAAGATTGAATGAATATATCTCAATGGACAATTTTCCTATCTTCTGCATCTGTTAACATCTTAGTATGCTTTTAAATCTTGGACTCTCTAAGGAATGTATTGTTTTTAAAATTTAATATTCTCAGAACAGAACAAGACTTCACCTCTTTTACATATACGAGATTGATAAAGCAAAACAGCTCTCCATTCATAAAATCTTCCTTAATGATGATAATAATTTTTCCAGAAGATTGAGCCACTGTATATTCAAAGCACTTTACATTTTCATATTTGTGGCTCAGATGGTAAAGAGTCTGCCTGCAGTGCGAGAGACCCAGGCTCAATCCTTGAGTCAGAAAGATCCCCTGGAGAAGGAAATGGCAACCCACTCCAGTATTCCTGCCTGGAGAATTCCATGAACAGAGGAGCTTGGCAGGCTACAGTCCTCATAGGATTGCAAAGAGTCGGACACAACTGAGCAACTTCACTTTCCTTTTTCTTTTCTTTAGATACACATATGTATGTGAAGTCTTCAGCATAACTATTATTTTTCCAGTTGTTTGGCATTAAATTGAAGCCTAGAACTTACATCACTTGTTCAAGGTTGCATTGCTAAATGAGTGATGGAGTTGAAATCTGAACTCAAGCCTGACTCTTTCTAAATCCAGTTTTTTTACATTAAATCACAATTCTCCTCTATAACCTCAAATAGTAATTTTCAATATAAAATGTTAATATATGCATAAGAATATAAACACAAGAAAAAGAGCCAGGAACACAAATGGTATATGTTGCACCCCAAAAAAGTACTCAACTAGAGGTTATTTATTGAAGTCCAGGAATATGAAAATAAGTAAAAAATACAAAGTCTTGCCTTCTAGCTCACAGTCAATAAAAGAGACATAAATACACAAAACTTTCAAAAGGGTCACATTTCATCCACTGACAGTGACTATGGGAACAGAGAGGGTGCCTGAGAACCTTCTAAGGAAAAGGAAGTAGGTCTTCATAGAGGAGGAAAAGGTAGGGTAGGGCCTTGTGGTAAAATTAACTGTAAAAGTTTGAAAGAAACAGCAGGGAAAGGGGATCATAACCAGAGAGAATGGCATGCACAGAAGAGCATGGAAAGGATGGACTGACATCCAGGGAGAGTAGGAGGGAAGGAGTCATGAGAGACTATGGTAGATAGATAGGGAGGGCCTGGAATCTTGAACAGTTCAGTTCAGTTCAGTTGCTCAGTCATGTCTGACTTTGTGACCACATGGACTGCAGTACACCAGGCTCCTCTGTCCATCATCAGTTCCCAGAGCATGCGCAAATTCATGTCCATTGAGTCAGTGAGGTAGTCCAACCAACTCATCCTTTGTTGTCCCCTTCTCCTACTGCTTTCAATAGTTCCCAGCATCAGAGTTTTTTCAAATGAGTCAGTTCTTCATAGCAGGTGCCAAAATATTGGAGATTCAGCTTTAGCATCAGTCCTTCCAATGAATATTCAAGACTAATTTCCTTTACGGTGGACTGATTGGGTCTCCTTGCTGTCCAAGGGACTCTCGAGTTCTCTCCAACACCACAGTTCAAAAGAATCAATTCTTCGACGCTCAGCTTTCTTCACAGTCCAACTCTCACATCCATACATGACCACAGGAAAAACAATAGCCTTGACTAGATGGACCTTTGTTGGCAAAGTAATGTCTCTGCTTTTTAATATGCTGTCTAGGTTGGTCATAACTTTTCTTCCAAGGAGCAAGCGACTTTTAATTTCATGGCTGTAATCACTATATACAGTGATTTTGGAACACACAAAAAATAAAATCTCTCACTGTTTCCATTTTCATTTCCATGAAGAGGCAAATGAAGTAGGACCAGATGCTATGATGTTAGCTTTTTGGATGTTGAGTTCTAAGTCAACTTTTTCACTCTCTTCTTTTACTCTCATCAAGAGGTTCTTTAGTTCCTCTTTATTTTCTGCCATAAGTGTGGTGTCATCTGTATATCTGAAGTTATTGATATTTCTCTTGGCAATCTTGATTCCAACTTGTGCTTCATCCAGTCCAGCATTTTTCATGATGTTTCTGCATATAAGTTAAATAAGCCAGATGACAATATACAGCCTTGATATACTTCTTTCCTGATTTGGAACCAGTCTATTGTTCCATGTTCAGTTCTAACTGTTGCTTCCTGACCTGCATACAGATTTCTCAAGAGGCAGATCAGGTGATCTAGGATTCCCATCTCTTGAAGAATTTTCCACAGTTTGTTGTGATCCACACAATCAAAGGCTTTGGCATAGTCAATAAAACAGAAGTAGATGTTTTTCTGGAACTCTCTTGCTTTGTTGATGATCCAGTTGATGTTGGCAATTTGATCTCTGGTTCCTCTGCCTTTTCCAAATCCAGCTTGAGTATAATGGAAGTTCGTGGTACACATGTAGTTGAAGCCTGGATTAGAGAACTTTGAGCATTACTTTGCTTGCATGTGAGATGAACGCAATCATGTAGTAGTTTGAGCATTCTTGAAGTGAAGTGAAGTGAAGTTGCTCAGTCATGTCTGATTCTTTGTGACTCCATGGACTGTAGCCCACCAAGCTCCTCCATCCATGGAATTTTCTAGGCAAGAGTACTGGAATGGGTTGCCATTTCCTTCTCCAGAGGATCTTCCCGACCCACAGATCGAACTCGGGTCTCCCACATTGCGGGCAGATGCTTTACTGTCTGAGCCACCAAGGAATCAGGCACTGCCATTCTTTGGGATTGGAATGAAAACTGATGTTTTCGAGTCCTGTGGCCACTGCTGAGTTTTCCAAATTTGCTGGCATATTGAGAGCAGCACTTTCAAAGCATCATCTTTTAGGATTTGAAAGAACTCAATTGGAGTTCCATCACCTTCACTAGCTTTGTTCGTAGTGATGCTTCCTAAGGCCCTCTTGACTTCACATTCCAGGATGTCTGGCTCTAATACCTTCATGGTTATCTGGGTCATGAAGATCTTTTTTGTATAGTTCTCTGTGTATTCTTGCCACCTCTTCTTAATATCTCTGCTTGTGTTTGGTCCATACCATTTCTGTCCTTTATTGAACCCATCTTTGCCTGAAGTGTTCCCTTGGTATCTCTAATTTTCTTGAAGAGATCTCTAGTCTTTGACATTCTATTGTTTTCCTCTATTGCTTTGCATTGATCACTAAGGCTTTCTTATCTCTCCTTGCTATTCTTTGGAACTCTGCATTCAAATGGGTATATATTTCCTTTTCTCCGTTGCGTTTAGCTTCTCTTCTTTTCACAGCTATTTGTAAGTCCTCATCAGACAACAATTTTGCCTTTTTGTATTTATTTTTCTTGGGGCTGGTCTTGATCCCTGCCTTCTGTACAATGTCATGAACCTCCATCCACAGTTCTATCAGATCTAATCCTTTGAATCTATTCATCACTCCACTGCATAATCATAAGGGATTGATTTAGGTTATACTTGAATGGTCTAGTGGTTTTCCCTACTTTCTTCAATTTCAGTCTGAATTTGGCAATAA
The DNA here is from genome assembly GCA_006410615.1 of Neotragus moschatus. Taxonomy (NCBI): domain Eukaryota; kingdom Metazoa; phylum Chordata; class Mammalia; order Artiodactyla; family Bovidae; genus Neotragus; species Neotragus moschatus. The sequence continues at coordinate 1,105,108 of SJYA01000065.1, read as the reverse complement.
GGAGTTCATGATCTGAGCCACAGTCAGCTCCCAGTCTTGTTTTTGCTGACTGTATAGAGCTTCACTCTCTTTGGCTGCAAAGAATATAATCAATTTTATTTCAGTATTGACTATCTGGTGATGTCCATGTGTAGAGCCTTCTCTTGTGTTGTTGGAAGAGGGTGTTTGCTATGACCAGTGTGTTTTCTTTGCAAAACTCTGTTAGCCTTTACCCTGCTTCATTCTGTACTCCAAGACCAAATATGTCTGTTACTTCACGTATTTCTTGACTTCCTACTTTTGCATTCCAGTCCCCTATAACAAAAAGGACATCTTTTTGGGGTATTAGTTCTAGAATGTCTTGTAGGTCTTCATAGAACCGTTCAACTTCACCTTCTTCAGCATTACTGTTGGGGCATAGAATTGGATTACTGTGATATTGAATGGTTTGCCTTGGAACAGAGGTCATTCTATCATTTTTTAGATTGCATCCAAGTACTGCATTTCAGAATCTTTTGTTGAATATCAGGGCTACTCCATTTCTTCTAAGGGATTCTTGCCTACAGTAGTAAATATAATATTTAGTTGAATTAAATTCACCCATTCCAGTCCATTTTAGTTCACTGATTCCTAAAATGTCGATGTTCACTCTTGCCATCTCGTTTGACCATTTCCAAAATGCCTTCATTAATGGACTTAACATTCCAGGTTCCTATGCAATATTTCTCTTTACAGCTTCGGACCTTGCTTCCATCACCAGTTTCATCCACAGCTGGGTGTTGTTTTTGCTTTGGCTCCATCTCTGCATTCTTTCTGGAGTTATTTCTCTACTGATCTCCAGTGGCATATTGGGCACCTGCTGACCTGGAGTGTTCATCTTTCAGTGTTCTATCATTTTGCTTTTTCATACTGTTCATGGGGTTCTCAAGGCAAGAATACTGAAGTGGTTTGCCATTCCCTTCTCCAATGGGNGAAGGATCTACCCATTTGCTGAGACTATATCCCTCTTTTCATGATTGCAGTGGGCCTCTTCCTCATACTGCCTTGCTCAGAACTTTTAAGATGTCCTCCTTGTTCTCCATCTGAACTTCCTGCTCCTCAGGATTGTGTGACACTATCTGTCTTTACTGCAGCTTTCCCAGAAAATCAGTCTGTTCCAGCCACAGAAGGCCCCTCTTGATACAGCTTTACAGATGCAAATACAGGTTTCTTCTCTCATCTTTTTTACTCATGTGTTGAAGATCCTAGCTCTTCTCATCATTTGTACTTGACCAGTATTTTCAGTCATGTCTGACTCTATGTGACTCCATGGACTGTAGCCTGCCAGGCTCCTCTCTCCACAGAGCTCTCCAGGCAAGAATACTGGAATGTGTAGCCATTCTCTTCTCTAGCAGATTTCTCGACCCAGGGACCAAATCTAGGTCCCCTGCATTGCAAGTAGACTCGTTATGGCCTGAGCTACCAGGGAGCCCATATTTAATTTTAATCCTTCCCAAATCAAAAGTTCTTCCATACATTGCCTTGATACAAAATCATTTCCCAAACTCCTTTAGCATTAAATGTTTAATTCTTAAGAACCTGATATAGTTTTTTTTTTNTTGTTCTCCATCTGAACTTCCTGCTCCTCAGGATTGTGTGACACTATCTGTCTTTACTGCAGCTTTCCCACAAAATCAGTCTGTTCCAGCCACAGAAGGCCCTCTTGATACAGCTTTACAGATGCAGATACAGGTCTCTTCTCTCATCTTTTTTACTCATGTGTTGAAGAGCCTGACCCTTCTCATCATTTGTACTTGACCAGTGTTTTCAGTCGTGTCTGACTCTATGTGACTCCATGGACTGTAGCCTGCCAGGCTCCTCTCTCCATAGAGTTCTCCAGGCAAGAATACTGGAGTGTGTAGCCATTCTCTTCTCTAGCAGATTTCTCGATCCAGGGACCAAATCTAGCTTCCCTGCATTGCAAGCAGACTCGTTATGGCCTGAGCTACCAGGGAAGCCCATATTTAATTTTAGTCCTGCTTAAATCAAAACTTCTTCCATACATTCCCTTGATATAAAATCATTTCCCAAACTCCTTTAGCATTAAATGTTTAATTCTTAAGAACCTGATATAGTTTTTTTTTTNTGCAAGTAGACTCGTTATGGCCTGAGCTACCAGGGAGCCCATATTTAATTTTAATCCTTCCCAAATCAAAAGTTCTTCCATACATTGCCTTGATACAAAATCATTTCCCAAACTCCTTTAGCATTAAATGTTTAATTCTTAAGAACCTGATATAGTTTTTTTTTTAAGTTTTCTAAGTTTCCTTAGTGTCTGATCAATTATGAGTTTAGGAAAGTGGTTATGTTTAATACCTGTTTGGTACCCAGAACAGTGTCTCTCTCCATTCAATTATCTATCCACTTATCTATGTGTGACTGTATCAATCACACTCCCATAGTTACTAAAAGAATTTCAGGGCTGCTAGTAGCCTGCTTTATATACCTATGTCCTTGAAAATTGGTGTTGTTATTTGCAAAAAGTNGGAAAGTGGTTATGTTTAATACCTGTTTGGTACCCAGAACAGTGTCTCTCTCCATTCAATTATCTATCCACTTATCTATGTGTGACTGTATCAATCACACTCCTATAGTTACTAAAAGAATTTCAGGGCTGCTAGTAGCCTGCTTTATATACCTATGTCCTTGAAAATTGGTGTTGTTATTTGCAAAAAGTGGTTCTCTTTCTTTACTTGTTAATTTATTCATCCAATTAAATAATTATTACAACTGTGTATAAATATCTGTTCTAGTTATTGGTGGAATGAGTGAAATGCTACCATGGCTGAGATTTTTTTTAATTAATCATGGCATTAGGGGCACAATAAAAACATTTTTACAAAATTATTTTCAGCCCACATGTATCCTTATAGATTTAGTATGCTGAACCCAATTCAGATGATATGAGTAATTATGTTTGAGTTTTAGATTCTCACTGATCTTGAATGACCTATAATATTATTGATTATTATAACGTGGCACCAAAAAACAAACAATGAGCAGAATGCTTTTAAGAAATGAAGAGCCCTTTTATGTAAGTCATAAAAATAAATTAACTCATGTATCTTTAAAAATCAGGTACCAGGGACTTTCCTGGTGGTTCAGTGGCTGGGACTCCACAGTCCCAATGTGGAGGACCTGGGATCGATCCATCGTCAGGGAGCTGGGTCCCACATGCCACAACTAAGAATGGCCATAGCCAAACATAATTTTTAACAATTTTTTTTTTAAACAAAGCAGTTACCAGGGATAGACTTAGGGCTTTCTGGAGAAAATAAAAAAGATAAGAACACAGGACGCCATCACTCACAGTTTTGCTCCACCATATTGACGTTCTTCTTAGGCAAATATACCAATGAGTTACTTACATGAAGTGTTTATTGAGGGCATGCAATATATTAGATGCTGTCTNTATCTTTAAAAATCAGGTACCAGGGACTTTCCTGGTGGTTCAGTGGCTGGGACTCCACAGTCCCAATGTGGGGTACCTGGGATGGATCCATCGTCAGGGAGCTGGGTCCCACATGCCACAACTAAGAATGGCCATAGCCAAACACATAATTTTTAACAATTTTTTTTTTAAACAAAGCAGTTACCATGGATAGACTTAGGGCTTTCTGGAGAAAATAAAAAAGATAAGAACACAGGACGCCATCACTCACAGTTTTTGCTCCACCATATTGATGTTCTTCTTAGGCAAATATGCCAATGAGTTACTTACATGAAGTGTTTATTGAGGGCATGCAATACATTAGATGCTGTCCTGGGGCCTCATAGGCAGATATTTCTTAGAAGTATGGCATTGTATCAAGCTTCTAGAAAAAGATACTTGACTGGTGGTTACCAAGGGTGGTGGGGATGGAGGATATGTTATCCAAAGAGTACAAATGCCCAGTTACAAGATGAATAAGGTACAGGGATCTAATGTACAACACAGTGATTATAGTTACTATTACTATCTTATAAACATACTTGGAAGTTGCTAAGAAAATAAATGTTACATGCTGTCATAAAAAAAGTGAAATGGCAATTACTTGATATATTTTATGTGTTAACAGTAACCATTTTGCAGCATATAAGTGTATCAACTCAACATGTATACATTAAACTTACATGATATATGTCAATTATATCTCAGAAAAGCTGAGGAAGGCCTGGCGTGCTGCAGTCCCTGGGGTCACAAAGAGTCAGACACAAATGAGAGACTGAACTGAACTGAAAGCTGGGAAATTTTTTCTAAAAATGTAATAGAGCATTTCATGGAAGACTCTGATGACACTTTTATGATAATTTGATTATAAAATGAATCCTGAAAACAGGCTGGTAATCTAAATATGCAAGGTCATCTAATNCTTACATGATATATGTCAATTATATCTCAGAAAAGCTGAGGAAGGCCTGGCGTGCTGCAGTCCCTGGGGTCGCAAAGAGTCAGACACAAATGAGAGATTGAACTGAACTGAAGGCTGGGGAAATTTTTTCTAAAAATGTAATAGAGCATATCATGGAAGACACTGATGACACTTTTATGATAATTTGATTATAAAATTAATCCTGAAAACAGGCTGGTAATCTAAATATGCAAGGTCATCTAACAGGAGTGAAAAGTTAAGGACTTTAGGAACTATGTGAACTGGGGTGTATGTGCCTGACCTAAACACGTGCAAATGCAAATGTTCAAAACCACTTTGCTGGTCAAATAGATTAAGCAAAAGGAATTTGTGGCACTGATTAAAAAAAGAGTTCTGCAAGTTGATGTCCTTGAATTAATGTATTTTCACCTGACCCACCCCCCTCACTCATGTACACAAAATTAAATAGTGGTGTAATTATTTGACATTGTGATTGCAGCCATGGCCTTTACCGNTGGGGTGTATGTGCCTGACCTAAACACGTGCAAATGCAAATGTTCAAAACCACTTTGCTGGTCAAATAGATCAAGCAAAAGGAATTTGTGGCACTGATTAAAAAAGAGTTCTGCAAGTTGATGTCCTTGAATTAATGTATTTTCACCTGACCCACCCCCATCACTCATGTACACAAAATTAAACAGTGGTGTGATTATTTGACATTGTGATTGCAGCTATGGCCTTTACCGTGGCCTTTTAATCTGGGAATCAAAACCATGGTTTTGGAAGTAATTGTGATGGAAAGAAATGAGAGGATTGTTCTCACCCAGGCTATAGCACTTATCTCCTGATGCGTAGAAGTTACACTTGAAGATCAGAAGCTTAAAACAATAAATATCTGTTGTCATATGTGGGTTCTGAAAGTCAGGAATCTAGAATAGCTTAGCTGGTGGTACTGGCACAGGGCCTCATGAAGGTGCAATCAAATTGTTAGCCAGGCTATAGTGGGCACAGTACATCAGCTCACTGGCATGGGGGTTGGCAGACCTCAGTTGCTTGCTGATTAATAACCACAATAACTTGTCTGTGAGCCTCTGCATAAGCTGCCTAAGTTTCCTCACAATGTGATAGCTGGATCACTAGACTGAAGATTGAAAGGAGAGAGAAGTAGCAGGGAAAGGAAATCTCAGTGTCTTTCACAACCTAGCCCAAGAGTCACACCATGACTTTCACTTTATTTTCAGTGGCTTCTCTATCCTTACTCAGGACTGGACATTCGTGTCCTCTTCTTGAATGAAGGAATATTAAAGAATTTCTGGCAGTATTTTAAAACCACCCCAGAAGTTCTGCCATTTTCTAATCTACATCTTGTATGTTAGAAAATAATTTTGACCTCTCAAACTTTTTGCTTTTATTTGTTTATTGAGTATTTTTTAAACTGAAAATGTAAGAACAATCAGCCTATTGCCACAAAACTGGTTTAGGGATTATGGGAGGTCATGTTTATACAGACAATTTGCAAACTGCCGTAGGAATAAATTGTATCTTTCAATAGCATCTGCAATTGTAGTAGGTTTATTTTCCTCTGGACAAGTGCATGCATGCTAAGTCACTTCAGTCATGTCCAACTCTTTGCAACTCTACGGACTGTAGCCACCAGGTTCCTCTGTCCATGGTATTCTCCAGGCAAGAATACTGGAATGGGCGGCCATGTCCTCCTCCAGGGGATTTCCCCAACCCAGGGACTGAACCCAGGTCTCCCACAGTGCAGATTCTTTACCAGCTGAGCCACCAGGGACGCCCCTATTGATCTAAAACATCTTATAATGTTAATGGCTGAGGAAAGCAAATGAGAACATATAAATCAATGCACAGCCCATATATATAAATATTCCCTTTTGAAGATCTCCCAATTCTTGTGCCCTGAAAGTTCACAGACAGTGTGAGCTTTCCCTTTCATTAGTGTAGTGTGAATTATAGGACATTAAGGTGCTGCTTTTATTTGATTATAATTGATTTCAACTGAAATAGAATATATTCAAGTAGGATTTCCTATTTATTTAGAACATCTTGAAATACTAATAACCTAGGAAAGCAAATGACAGCATGGGAACTTATGTTTAAATGTCTCTCCCTTTAAACTATGAGCTTATTTTATGGATGTTTTCTATTAATGATATATCTCACAAGTTATAGGCATTTAGAGACTATGTCTTGATCAGTGAGTCCAGAAAATTTAAGTTAGAACCAGATTCAGAATGTCCTGCTTTATATGACTAGTTAAGAATTTTAGAGTTATATCACTTTTGCTTTAATAACCAGGAGATTCCTCATAATAATCTGAATTTCTAGCTTCTGTTAAAGACTTAAACTATCCAGTAACCCAGAATCTGCATGTCTCATGGTGACATTCATCTGGGTTTTAATGACAGAAGCCGCCTTTCACAAGGCTTTCTCTGCACAGAGCCACAATCCCCACCTCTCCTTCTTGTCTCCCACCCAGCCTGTTTCACCTGTTTATGTTACTTGCTTGGCTTCTGTAGACTTTTCCCCTCTTCTCCTGCAATCTAGAGGACTAACAGTAAACAGCACATTCTCAGGCATGTGTTTTAGAAATGTGTTTTGGCAGCTGTGTGAACTATTTAACTGTAGAATTAGGTCAGGTGGTAGAATACTATGTGTTTAAAGGTATCTTAAATAGATTTATATGCTTGTTAAAATAAACGTATGCATATTATTATTCTCTAATGCTCCGAGAACATTATTTTTATTATTAAATAATATTTTTTTCCCAAAGCAAAGCGAGTTTCTCATATTGGTATAGTTTCAAAACACTCGAGACAATAGACAATACTGCAATTTACCTACGGGAAATAGACTTAATTGTAAAACAGAGAAGACTAATTTGCTCAAAAATCTGCTCCACTCACAATGTGATAAAAATCATTCTGCAGGAAACAAGAGAGATGGAATATACCAATATGTATTTATAAACAAGTGTTTACAGTGAAATGCAGATAATCTTTGAATGTACAATGTACATTACATTTGCCTGCTTCATGGGTCTGGGATATTTTTTGAATATTGTCTTTTTACATGAGTCTTTGAATATATAATTTACATAATACAGCTAAGTAGAAAAGATAATTGTTTATTACTCCCCCTTTTCAGAAGTATTTTTATCATGTCTTAGCAGAAGATATTTATATATCTAATCCCTTCTCCAAGACATTAGATAGAGCTTTGAGAAAAAGCAGAATTTTTTTTTCTTTTCCTTAACAACCACCTCTATTTGAAATGAGGTGTGTTTGCAGTGCCAAAATTAAATATTCAGATTCGTCAAGTACTATAATCTGTGGTACAGAATGGGTAGGTGGGAAAATGCTGAAATCTCAGCTCTTTCCTTTTATCGTGTTATGAAAAATGTTGACAAACATTTGGAACAAGTGAGAGTTGGCAGGGGTAGGTTAGGAATTCATAGCTGCAGAAAAGACCAGAGAAAATTGTCAGCTCATCTCTCCTGACATTTTGCTTATGTCTAGAGGAAGGTTTTACATCCTTTCTAATTTTTTTTAACATTCCCTGAATAATTCAAATGGAAAGCCTGATGAGAACATACCTGCTTTTTGAAAATTTATGGGGAAAACAGCCTTTTTTGCATTTCTCCTGAATAAAATGACAGGATTGGCTCCAGGGTTTTCTACTCCCAGTAAAAGCCTCCAGGTTCGTCTGTGACAGGACTCTCCAATAGAGGTTATTTTTACCTGGCATGGCTGTACTGTTGCTGCTGCTGCTCTTGATGGCAGAAATAACTTCTCCTGTGGGTGTCTCAGGCAGAATGAAAGCTGGATCAAGGTGGAGAAGTGAAAAGAATCGTGAGTAACCAGGAATTTTTACTCTTGGTGCATTTCTTTCTCTCCTCTTTATATTTAGGAATGCATCGGGTTCGCCTAGCTTTGCAGTTCATAGCATTTCCAAGAGGTTGTTTTAAGACTTAAAAATCATTTTACACATTAAATATGCATGCAGAATAAATGGGCTCCACCTTCTGTAGGCTCCACACATCTGCAATATTGTTCTGGATTTCATTGCAAGACTTTTGCTTGGCTTTTCTAGTTAACTCTTGCAGTTCCTGAGACTGTAGAGACTTTGAACAGATAGATCCAAATGCTGTATATGTAAGTTAACTTTAGCTTTTCTATATAAAGTTCAAACATGTTGCTCACATTTGTAGATAGTCCAATGCTAGCTATGTAATATGATCTTTTACATGTAAGCATTTTGTTCTGAGGGTAATAAGAAAAGAAACTTAGAAACAGCAAATGTCATAGGTGCTTTGATTTGAATAACGAGTTTATGCTTTATAACTGGGAATTGTGGGTTGATCAATATATTACTCTAGGGTCATTAATGTCATTATTTTCTCTCGGTGGAAATGCAAGACCTCCAATTTCACTAACTAAATGTGTCTATGTATTTAAGCCATATAGTATTAAAACTACTATTTTAGTTTTAGAACTGAATCCATTTCTAGTATTATTACAGGAGAAGGAAATGGATTTGACATTTGTTTCTCTCTGAGATAATTGGCCAGACTGAGCCACTGTCTTTTCTACTTTTACCCTCCAATAGGCCACTGTAGGTGGAAGTGACCTATTGGGTGTGTGTGTGTGTGTGTGTATGTGTATAGAAAGCTTAGATGTAGCTATATTGCTCTTCTCCAAGATAGAAATAGATGTGTTCCTCTTCTCTATATCTCTCTTCAAAAAAAGAATATAGAAGTAGACCAAGGAATCTGCTTGGAGTAGGAGAATATTTCTTTCAGAATATCATTGAGCGCTCAGAGGAAGTGTACCAATGAACCTATTTTACTGAAAGTACAATTGAGAAGATTCAAGTTAATTCAAGATAGAGTTAATTGCTAAGCTTATGACTTTTGCTTTAATCATGCCATTGGCCAATTTACAGTTTTGTTTTACTCACATTGAGTGCTCACTCTAATGTATAGATCAATGGGGACTATAAGCCGGGTAAGCTGGAAAAGTTATAGATTCAATTTGCTCAGTTTCCAGTTGAATTTCTTAATAATCAGTTATTGCTGGCCTTTTATCTTCCTTTCTCCTTTTCCTTTATTTTTCTTTTAATCTTTTTTTTTCTTCTCATGATTCAGAAATGACATACATATACATCTGATAATCATACATTTCACAAATAATGTGATTGATTTTATTGACCATTTCTTTTCTGGACCTGAAGATTGTCTTGATGTTCTCCATCGCTGTTCCAAGGTGGCACCATGAAAGCTAAATTTTGCATCCCCAGTGGAGAATATGAAGAGGAATTCATTCATCCTCAAAGTCCAAGAGTCATCAATCTCATTCCACACTTTGGGTTTAAATATAATCAGTCTAACTCACAATATTTGTTATAATTTTTATAACCTTATATCTAGCCTTACTTTTCATGTCCATTATATGAAAATGAATCTACAGTAATCTCATCATTGGCTAGGAGAGATATGACTACACCTGTTTAAAGAAAAAGAAACCTATATACTAAAAATTTAAATTGCTTTCTCCAGAATATTCACTTGGTTAAGTTATAGACACAACTCTCTAGACCATGTTTAGACTTCTAATTCAGTGTTCTTTCCACAGCACAAAGCTCCCTCAGAGCACAGTCTAACTGTGGGAAATCTCAGTCGCTGAGTCAATTTTGGGTCCATTTTTAAAACAATAACCTCAAAATGAAACCTTTTGAGAATATTTGAAATGTTACTTCCTTCATGTAGACACTCCCAATGTCTTTGTTCTATGTGGATGTAAATAAATGTCTTTAGAATAACATTAGCACAGTATGGTTCAAAGTTTCAAAAATACATATTTTTAAGAAAATAATGCTTAGAAAAATTGGGGTATGTAGATGGGTTGGAGAAAATGGGTGGAATTTGACAAACCAGTTGTACTAATGTAGAGGCACAGTTTTCTGTTTTAAAATTATTTGACTTCTCAAGAGGTGAGGGAACTGTGATTCCCTGTATTATGATTACCATGGTGATCTTCAATGCCCAAAGGAACACGGAAGAGGCAGGAGGGGAATTCAACATCTTAAACTCGTGCTTTAACCTTTTCTTTTCAAATAAGCCCTCAAGAAACGCAAAACTGAGTGATCCAAGCATACCCTTGTGTTGAAGAGTTTGGGTGAGAAGAGCAGAGGCAATCTATTGAGAATTTCTCAACAAAGACAATTCCTGTTGATTTACAGAGCAGTTGACTCCCAATAATGACTAAATTGTGACAGAAAGCTCATAAGCAACTCAATATGCATCCATTGGGAGAATCTGTGAATATATTTAGAGGGATACTCAACTTCCTAATTAGGTGAGAGTTATATAATAAATTTAAAATGGCAGTGATAAAAGTCAAAGTAAGAAATCTCAGAGTTTCTAATTTTCAAAGAATGTCAAGTCATAGATTTGGGCATGTATCTTCAAGTCTAAGGAAGTTTATATGTTGTGTTTTGTATATTAGCCATTGTTCTCATCTTTTTATTTTTTGGTCACTTTCTATTCATTGACTTCTAAAAGCTAGAAAGATTTTAGAGATTGTTAAAGACTATCTTCTACTTCAAAATAGAATGCATATGTTTTTTGAGTTTCTTAAAACGCACTTAAGTGTTTCTGTTGCTTACAATTTTTTCTCATTGCTTACAATTTTGTTGCTGTTTGTGGGGAGGGGCGGGGAGGTGGTTCCCTTGTGGTTCAGCTTGTAAAGAATCTGCCTGCAATGATAGAGACCTGGGTTCAACCCCTCGGTTGGGAAGATCCCCTAGAGAAAGGAAAGGCTACCCACTCCAGTATTCTGGCCTGGAGAATTCCATGGACTGTATAGTCTATAGAGTCACGAAGATTCTGACAGAACTGAGTAACTTTCACTTCACTTTACATTTTTTTCAGTAGCTAGAATTTAATAATTTTAGTATTATTTGATAATACTAGTAACATAACTAGAATTTGATAATTTTAGTAATTATTTTAGTTTTTAAATCTATTTATAAGTTTGTCTATTTCTTGAAATTGTGAACTCAAGGAAGAAGCTCTTTGTATCATTTTCAGCTTTTAGTAGAGTTCCTGACACATTGTAAAGACTCAGTAATTATTTGCTTAAATAAATGGATTCGTCAAAAATTTGAGAGTAAATTAATATATCATTTATGTAAGTTCTTTGGAATATTTAAAATTATTGAATTTGACCTTATTCTTTGACAAAAGTATTTAAGTACAAAGAAACCTTTCAAAATATTACATATTACAAAAATATATAAATATAAAATATGGAAAGGTAAGCAGAGTAGATCCTGAGAAATGTAATCATTTTCAAGCATCAAAAGTAAGTTTTAAAAAATAGCAACTTCAGTTCAGTTCAGTCTCTCAGTCGTGTCCGACTCTTTGCGACCCCATGAATCACAGCACACCAGGCCTCCCTGTCCATCACCAACTCCCAGAGTTCACTCAGACTCACGTCCATTGAGTCAGTGATGCCATTCAGCCACCTCATCCTCTGTCGTCCCCTTCTCCTCCTGCCCCCAATCCCTCTCAGCATCAGGGTCTTTTCCAATGAGTCAACTCTTCGCATAAGGTGGCCAAAGTAGTGGAGTTTCAGCTTTAGCATCATTCCTTCCAAAGAACACCCAGGGCTGATCTCCTTCAGAATGGACTGGTTGGATCTCCTTGCAGTCCAAGAGACTCTCAAGAGTCTTCTCCAACACCACACTTCAAAAGCATCAATTCTTCAGCACTCACTTCTTCACAGTCCAACTCTCACATCCATACATGACCACTGGAAAAACCATAGCCTTGACTAGATGGACCTTAGTTGACAAAGCAATGTCTCTGCTTTTTAACATGCTGTCTGGGTTGGACATAACTTTCCTTCCAAAGAGTAAGTGTCTTTTAATTTCATGGCTGCAGTCACCATCTGCAGTGATTTTGGAGCCCCCCTCAAAAAAAGTCTGATGCTGTTTCCACTGTTTCCCTGTCTATTTCCCATGAAGTGATGGAACCAGATGTCATGATCTTCGTTTTCTGAATGTTGA